>VZRW01011523.1:886-21528 GCA_013398125.1 Aegotheles bennettii | reverse complement strand
GAGGTCCCCCTGAGCCTCCTCTTCTCCAGACTGAACACCCCCAGCTCCCTCAGCCCTTCCCCATCACCCTGTGCTCCAGGCCCTTCCCCAGCTCTGGTCCCTTCTCTGGACACCCCCAGCCCCTCGATGGCTTTTTTGAAGTGAGGAGACCAGAACTGACCCCAGCACTTGAGGTGCAGCCTCACCAGTGCCCAGCACAGGGGGACAATCCCTGCCCTGCTCCTGCTGGCCACACTGTGCTTGATGCAGACCAACATGCCATTGGCCTTCTTGGCCACCTGGGCACACTGCTGGTCCCTTTCTGCTGAGCAGCTCCAGCCACTCTTCCCCAAGCCTGTGTCGGTGCCTGGGGTTGTTGTGACCCAAGTGCAGGACCTGGCACTTGGCCTTATTGAACCTCAGCCCATTGGCCTCTGCCCATGGATCCAGCCTACATCATTGGGTATCACACATTGCCCAGTTACTGCTGTAAGTATGCACACACCAGATCTTGTTTCTACTAACTGGAATCCATACTAATTTAAAAAATAAATAAGCCAGCCTGCCCAGAGGTATAGAAACAAGGTTGTTGCTCAAATCCATACTGACCACGTGCATACAGGTTATTCAGCCACTCACTGTGTGGAAATATACTTAGGAATTAAACAAGAAAAGGAAACCGTGATGCTTCTTGAGCACATTTCCTCTTCTAGACACTTGTGGGAGAGAGAGCCAGGCAGCTCCGAAAAGGTTAACCTCACAGTTTTCCTTCCTTGCTGAAGAAAGAAGAGATTCAAGGTCTTCCAATTCCAAAAAAAGAAATCCTCCTCTGCAGAAATTTTATTCTACCAGGTCACCACACAGAAGACAGTGGTGGGTCCCCAGCCATCTCCTTCACCACTCCTTATCCTGCTGAGACCTCAAATCTGTCAAATTCAAACTCCAAGAGCCTCTGGCTTATCGGGAGGTGGAGAAGATGCCAACAGACATACTAAGTTTCTGAACCACTTGGAATATCTTAATGTTATTTAGCATTTGAGTGTGTGAGTACAAGGAACCAGGGGGTAGAAACAGGTTTCGCTTATCATGGTATTTAGTAGTAAAACTAAACTTCAGCTGTGAAGCCCTCTCGTCTCCTCCACTGCCTGCATCCCTCAAATATCATTGGGAAATCAGGGAGGAGGGTCTCAGTGTGTCAATAGTGAACATCATTATGATGAAGTGGAAAGATTTTCCTTATTACAGGCTTCTCACAGCCTTAAACTTTGAGAAAGTCCACCTGAAGAGACAAACATTCCCTGCTGCTAGGACAGAGTGGTCTCTGTGAATATGTAGAAGTGGTGGGAGAGTGTTTCTTTTCCCCTTCCAACCACCAAACAGTTAGAACAACTTAGAATAGACAACACAGAATCACAGAATGGTTTGGGTTGGAGAGGACCATAAAGCTCATCCAGTTCCAACCCCCCTGCCATGGGCAGGGACACCTCCCACCACACCAGGTTGCTCCAAGCCCCATCCAACCTGGCCTTCAACACTGCCAGGGAGGGGACACCCACAACAACTCTGGGCAACCTTTGCTGCCAGTTCAGAGAATTCTGAATTCAAAGAAATTCAAAGAATTTCTTCCTAATACCCAATCTAAATCTCCCCTCTGTCAGACCTTAACACTCAAGAAGAAAATCACTCCAAAGCAGCAAGGTCAGGGGTGTTCAGGAGTGTTGGGGGCTGTTCAAAAAATGAGGGTGTAGTGAGGCTGGTGTTGGTCTCTTCTCCCAAATTGCTGATGACAGGACGAGAGGAAATGGCCTCAAGTTCCTTCAGGGGAAGTTTAGGTTGGAGATTAGGAAGAAGTTCTTCCCTGAGAGGGTGGTTGGGCACTGGAATGGGCTGCCCAGGGAGGTGGTGGAGTCCCCGTCCCTGGGGGTGTTCAAAAAATGGGTTGATGAGGCACTTGAGGCCATGGTCTAATGGTCAGGAATATGATGGGATGAAGGTTGAACTTGGTGACCCTGGAGGTCCCTTCCAACCATAATGATTCTATGAGTCTATGGTCTTAGTTTAACCTGGCAAACGTTTACAGTAGAGTCAGAAAGCCAGAGCAACCTGCAAAGGTTAAGCACGACCACTCAACAGCGAGTCATGCCACAGCCCTGGGGGATCAGGTTCCCCGTTGTGCTTGGTGGTCACCAGGGCCAAACCCCATCTCACCTGCACACCCAAATCCAGTGCAGAATATTACAGCACAAGGCCCCAGGACCATATGGCAAGGACACCTCTGAAGCCTGGCTCGTGGAGTCCCACGAATAGGAAGCTGGGAGAAGAGGCAATATTTGGTTTGAACCATTTCTAGACCATCAGTGCTCGAGCTAATTACGATGGCCAACAGCAGCAGTCCTGGGAGGGACTGATGGGAGGGCTAAACAAAAGTGACACAGCTGTCAACAGCATTCAAAGAACCAAATCCTTAAAGAGTTCATCATTTTGAGGCCGGAACACAATCCATCCAGCAAGATACGTGGGCTTGCAGCTTTTCTAGGGCAGGACGCTTTCAGAGAGTAAGTACAGCTGATGCAGGCATTAAAAACCCAAGTGTTTGCCTGTTTCTCAGGGGGATTTAAACAGCAGGTGAGTGGGGCTGGTCGGTGGGACATGACCCTCTTTTATTTCAGCTATTTAGATGCAAATTGTTCCCCCTCCCTCCCCCTCTCAACACCATCTGTTAGCCCAGAGGTTTAGACTATGCCTAGGGTGTGGGGTTTGGGGGGAGGGGGATAGAGATAAAGCACTGAGAAAATTTCAGTTGATGTTCCTGTTCCCTCTGGGGCACAGTTTAGGGGAGGAAAAAAAAATAAAGTCACTTTGCAACACTATTACATGACAATAGGATTTTTCTCTCAATTTTACTACACTTTTCCTACTGAGCCCGTGGATTTCCTACCCTAGAAAGCATTCCCTATCCAGCTTTTGGCCAACAAGCACCATTCTATACCGACACTTGCAGAAGGTTGTACGGTGTTAGCATAGGGCATGAGCTGGTATTGTAGGAAGTATCAGAGATTCAAGGAATTAAAGTCTTAAACAGTAATTATGAAGTCGGTATTTAATGTTCTTTTAGTGTCAGGGAAGTTACCTCATCTCTCTCTGATTTTCCCTAGTGAACATCAATGTACTTTTAAGAACTGTTGACAGATTGGATTCATAAAGCACTTCATCCAGGGCTCTGGATTCTTCATAAAGGGAAGATTATGGGTGAGGGCACAGAGTACACTTTCAGGAAGCTTGAAGATGAGACAGTATTGGGAGGGGTGCATGACAGAGCAAATGGGTGTGCTGCCACTCAGAGGGATATGAAAAGGCTGGAGAAATGGGCCAACACCCATTGAAGTTCAACAAAGGAAAAGGCAAAAGCCTGCTGCTCAGGAGGAATAACTCCAGGCACCAGCAAAGACTGGGAGCCACGGGGCAGGAACACAGCTGTACAGAGAAAGTCCTGGTGGACATCAAGTTGACCATGAGCCTCCAAAGCAACTTTGCAGCAAAGAAAGTCAACAGCATCCGGACTGCATTAGGAAAGATACTGCCAGCAGGTCAAGGGAGGTGATCCTTCCCCTCTGCTCAGGGCTGGTGAGACACAACTGGAGTGCTGGGTCAAGTGCTCACCCTGCCAGTACAAGAGAGACATGGGCATCCTGGAGAGAGTCCAGCAAAGATCCACAAAGATGATTACAGGAGGGCCACAAAGGTGATCAGAGGGCTGGAGCACCTCTCCTATGAAGACAGGCTGGGAGAGTTGGGGGTGCTCAGCCTGGAGAAGAGAAGGCTCCAGGGAGACCTTAGAGCACCTTCCAATGCCTGAAGGGGCTCCAGGAAAGCTGGAGAGGGACTGGTGCCAAGGGCAGGGAGTGATGGGACGAGGGGAAATTATTTCACACCAAAAGAGGGGAGATTTAGATTGGATCTTAGGAAGAAATTCTTTGGTGTGAGGGTGGTGAGAGCCTGGCCCAGGGTGCCCAGAGAAGCTGTGGCTGCCCCTCCCTGGCAGTGTTCAAGGCCAGGTTGGATGCGGCTTAGAGCAACCTGGTGTGGTGGGAGGTGTCCCTGCCCATGGCAGGGGGTTGGCACTAGGTGATCTTTATTGTCCCTTCCAGCCCAAACCATTCTGTGATTCTATGATTAAGGGACTGGGGCATCTTCTGTATGAGGAGAGGCTGAGACAGCTGGGACTGTTCAGCCTGCAGAAGGAAAAGCTCAAGGAGATCTTATCAATGTGCATAAATACCTGATGGAGGTGAAGAGAAGATGGAACCAGGCTCCTCTTGGTGGTATCCAGCAACAGGACAAGAGACAATGGGCACAAACTGAAATACAGGAAATTCCACTTAAATGTAAGAAGAAAGAGGGGGGAAAAATAATAAAGTAATAAAAAAACAAAAAACTTTTATCCTGGGGCAGAAGCAAACCACAGAATAGGCTGCCCAGAAAAATTGTGGATTTTCCATCTTTTGAGGTGCCCAAAACTCCCACTGGACATGCCTCTGAGCAGACTGTTCCAGCTGCCACCACTTTACGTGGGAGGTTGGACAAGACCTCACCTCCTGCCAACCTCACCAATTCTGCAATCACAAGCCACAAGGAGTGGCTGGTAAAGTCTCAAGAAGAGAGATACCCAACATCATTCAAACTCCTCATCTGAAGCAGGAGTTTTTAGTTAATAGCATCCATTTAGTGATGAAGACAAATTAAAACAGGTGAGAAAAATCAATGAAAGAGTTGGAATCAGTCCTACAAGACCCTCATTCTGAGTTTTAACATGTGAAATACACTCCCAGTACTTGGGAGATGGAATTTCTTGTCCCAGTTCTCACACAGACCTCATTGGTGATCTCGGAGGCACAAGATGGGGGGAAAAACATCATGCAAGTACTTCTTGTTTGCTCTGCCCTCCTCCAATCAAACACCTCTTTAAAGGAAAGGTGATTCAAGTAGTTACAGAACACACAGCATGAAAAATATCCCTTCCAGGTGCTTCCATAGCTTCAGTTACCACAAGAAATTTTCTCATTAAGAAGAAAGAGAAAACTGTGTATGCAATCCTGATGGGAAACTCAGCAGAGGGTCAAGGGAGGCATGGAAGGATGCCCTGGAGGTCCCTTCCAACCATAATGGTTCTGTGATTCCATGAGCAAACCCTTCCTCCCCCCTTTGAACCCAGAAGATGGGACAGAAGAGCTCTCTCTAGCTTGGAGTATGAATAGGTAGAGACCACCTCAGGGGAAGTGTGGAAGGAATCACAGAGACACAGAATCACAGAGAATCAGTAAGGTTGGAAGGGACCATGGTGGGTCATCTCATCCATCCTCCCTGCCCACATGGGGTCATCCTAGAGCACATGGCACAGGATTGCATCCAGACGGGTCTGGAATAGTTCCAGTGAGGGAGACTCCACAATTTCTCCAGGCAACCTGTTCCAGTGTGCAGGAACTCACACAGTAAAGAAGTTCTTACTCATGTTCAGGTGGAACTTCCTGGGCCTCAGTTTCTGTCCCGTCACTTCTTGTCCTGTCAGTTGGCACCACCAAGAAGAGCCTGGCTTCATCCTCTTGACACCCACCCTTTAGGTATCTATACACATTAATGAGGTGTCCCCTCTCAGTCTCCTTTTCCTGAGGCTGAACAGGCCCAGCTCCCTCAGCCTTTCTTCATAGGAGGGATTCTCCAGACCCCTGACCAACTCGGAGGCTCTCTGTTGGACCTGCTCCAGGAGCTCCACATCTCTCTTGTACTGTGGAGCCCAGAACTGCACACGGGACTCCAAATGTGGCCTCCCCAGGGCTGAGCAGAGGGGCAGGATCACCTCCCTCGACCTGCTGGCCATGCTCTTCCTAATACACCCCAGGATTCCATTGGCCTTCCTGGCCACAAGGGCACACCGCTGGCTCATGGACAGTTTGTTGTCCACCAGAACCCTCAGGTCCCTCTTTGCAGTGCTGCTTTCCAGCAGGTTGGCCCCCAGCCTGTACCAGTGCATTGGGTTGTTTCTTTCCAGGTGCAGGACCCTGCACTTGCCCTTGTTGACCTTCAGAAGGTTTTTTCTGCCCATCCACCCAACCCATGAAGAACCTATAGTGTGGGCTTCAGAGCCTCAATGCAGCTGAGCAAGTTCTTAGGCTGCCCTTGCCCAGCATTCAAGGCTGAGAGCAAGACAGGTTCAGGCAGATGATGTTCCACTGAAGTGAAGGGAAGGAGCTCTTACCTCAGCTGGGAAGACATCATACCAGGCAAGGTTTGCACAATGATGTTTTCTAAAGGGTTTTGGGCCTTTTTTTATAGTATTGGGATATTGACTTTGTTTTTTTGACTGTGTCCAACACAACTTTCTCTTTCTTGACAGCCAGAAGAGGCCAGAACAACACATTATCTCAACTATTTGATGACAGTCAGGAACTCCAGGTACCTACTTCCAAACTATTAACGTCTAAAATACAAACAATCCAGTATCTCTGACTAGAAAAAAATATTCTGGCAGAAGTTGCAGACATTCCATAGAAACATTTAAAAAATCATGTATCTGAACAAGCAATGTTTCAGTAAGTTTGTGCTGATGTTTTGGAAGAATTTAAAGTTTTCATTTTAAAATAAAAAGGGTGATTTTTTTTGATTTATGAAAAGTAGAGTTTTCAGAACAACAGCATTTCCCTGCTCTTATGAGGAAAGGCTGAGACACCTGGGGCTGTTTAGCCTGGAGAAGACCGAGAGGGGATCTTATCAATGCTTATCAATATTTACAGGGCAGTTGTCAAGAGGATGGGGCCAGATTCTTCCCAGTGGTGCCCAGTGACAGGACAAGGGGCAATGGGTATGAACTGGGAAACAGGGAGTTCCATCTAAACATGAGGAAAAACTTTACCTTGAAGGTGCCAGAGCCCTGGGCCAGGCTGCCCAGAGAGGGTGTGGGGTCACCTTCTCTGGAGACATTCAAGACCCACCTGGACACGATCCTGTGTCACCTGCTCTGGGTGACCCTGCTTTAGCAGGGGATTGGACTGGGTGGTCTCCAGAGGTCCTTTTCAACCCTGACCGTGCTGTGATTCTGTGATATGGAATTAGAGTCATCTTTATGCACTGTTTTAAATCACCAGCTCATTTCTGTTTCCAGATCTCTGGCATCTCACCAGCATTACTGAGAACTGAAAGACCAGTTACTGGAAATGTTTTTCTTTAACCAACTTCTTCCTCACAAATCCAAGTGAATGTACAGACTTTATGGGCTGCAATCCTGCAGTCTGAACTGTAACACAAGAGACAAGCACCAATTCTCAAATCTTCTTGACTTCAAGAAGACAGAGAAGTCATCCATGATAGTTGTGGGGTACCTGGCCCAACACCAAAGCCACTCGCTGAAAATAGTGGGAGTTTGGCTTGAATTAGGATTTCAGGATTTATCCCACAGTGCCCTTGCTACCTGACAGCTTCTGAAAATTGGCAAAATGCAAAGTGTGAAGGATGCGCTGACGACACCCAAGGTGAGGTTTCCAAGGGTGTATTTTGTAACAATTGAATTCAACCCATGTGCATATTCACACAATTCACCATTAACGGGGTTCTTCACGTGCTGGTTTTAAAAGCACAGTGGCTAAAAACATCTCCAATGCCACTCCATGCCAAACAAACCAGGCTTTTAAAAGCAAAAAAAAAACCCCACAGAGCTGTTGCATCCAGGACATCACTGAACTCATGCAATGATGGTTTGGTTCCCTGCTGTAATTAGTGATTAGATAAATAGCACCAACAACAGACAGATGCTTTTCTAGAACCTCTTTCCAGCACCACCTCCCCAGTTGTCATCTTCTCCCACAGTGGAGTCACTGTCCCTGGGGGTGTTCAAAAAATGGGTTGATGAGGCAATTGAGGCCATGGTCTAATGGTTAGGAATATGATGGGATAAAGGTTGGACCTGATGACCCTGGAGGTCCCTTCCAACCATAATGATTCTATGATTCCCACAGATACCTCCAGCAGAGCCCTAAAATAACTACTGCTACCTCCAGTGCGACCTGGGACAAGGTAAATGGGTTTACAGCCAGGAAGCATCACGGTCCAAGAGCCAACTGCTGCCCACACAGTGCCTTTGCACCCAAATCTAATGGCATGGATGCTCAGGAAACCAATCTGCTACTGGCTGATGGTCTTTCCCACTCCTGTTCCACACTCTTACCTGGTCAATATTTGCTTAGTTAAGTATCTGCCAGTGCTGAACATTTTCCTTGAGGGAAACATGGCTATCATCAGCCCCATTCAACCGAACTTGACCTTTTTTCTGCAGGTAGCCAAGCACCAACCAGTTGATGTATTCCATGAGCCAAGAGCTTCATGCAGGATCACTGCTCTACACAGGGGGCCTGGATCCTGCCCAGACTGAAGTCACTGAGAGCAGCACAGGGTCTGAAGCATCTAATTCTTAAATTAGAACCTTCATTTGACTCCCTGGAGGCAGCAGGGGCTTGCACATCACAGGATCAACACCTATGGTGCAAGTCAGGCTGCATCCCTGGAAATAACCAACGCAGGAACTGGGACACAATGTGTAAGGATTTGGTACAGCCTCTTCCATTGTCACAGCAGCTCCCTGACAACAACCAACAGCAAAACCCCAAACAAAACTAAAAAGTTTAAAAGATAGCCTAGGGACAGGGATTAAAACATGACTCATTTTGGAGTCAGAGTCAAAAAAAGCACAGGCATGGCTGAAGAGACAAGACAGGATCCAACTTAAAGGCAGCACTTAGTTAGCCAACCCCAACTTCCACAGATTAGTTGATGTGTTTGCATTTTACCCTGAAAGTAGTTATTTAAGATGATCCAAACACAGAAGGAAAGAAGCCTGACTCAAAGAAAAAAAAAAAGAAAGAAAGAAAAAAAGCAGCCAAAAGAAAAATCCCATAGTTGTCATGTTTATGACTTAGATTCTTTAGATAGGAAATCTTTAGAGCAAGCAAAAGCCTGCCCTGCCCTCCACTTCACAAACACTTGATATCACCATTGCATTTTTAAAATATTGCCTTCTGGAAGGATGCAAATTAAAAGGCATAAGTAATTCTGACATACCACTGGAAACCACACACCAACACGAAATAGCTATTTATTGCATGCAAGTCCATTAAACCATTACTCGCAGGTAATAAACAGCAGCCACACAGACACCACTGCCACCACCGAGCAGAAACCCGAGGAGATTCCTCATCCCTGGCTGCCAGAGTCTGAGTGAGAGAAGTTGAGCTGCTCCTGCTTGGAGCAGGGTTTTGTCCTCCAGAAAGACTGCAGTGTCTCAGCTAACACAGCAATTGCTCCATAGTTATCATGCACAATTTATAGTCAATAAAACAAAAGGGACTCTTTACAGGCTCTCTTACAGGCTCTTCTCAGGGATGGCCAGTGACAGGACAAGGGGGAACAGGTGCAAGGTGGAACACAGGAGGTTCTGGGTGAACATAAGGAAGAACTTTGTCACTGTGAGAGTGACAGAGCACTGGGCCAGGCTGCCCAGAGAGGCTGTGGAGTCTCCTTCTCTGGAGACATTCAAACCCCAACTCTAGGTTGTCCTGCTCTGGCAGGGGGGTTGGACTAGATTATCTTCTGAGGTCCCTACCAGCCCCTAACATTGTGATTCTGTGACTCAACTTCAAAAGTAACAGCGAAGGGACAAAGAGAGGAGATCGGGCATTTATACTGATCACTCATTGCGACAACAGTGGCTGAGGATGGTGATGGGAGACCAGGATTCATGGGCTGCACTGAAATCAGTGTTATTTCCAGAGGGAATGCAGTTGTCAACCTCTCAGAAGGAGTCCAGAATGAGAAGGAAGGCTGGCAAGCCAGAACAAGACACCCAGCTGGCTCCACAGCCTAGACAAAAGCTTGGTTCTCTGAAGCTTTTTATTTTCCCTTCTTCTTCCAGAGCTAAAGCTGGGATGCTGTCAGTTCCTCTCTCTCAAGTGGAAAGCCCTCTGAGAGCAACCAGATTTTGAAGCTTTCTAACAACTACTCAGCCCATGCCACTGGAGCTTGCTGCTTAACATGCACGTGTGAGCGCTCGGGGCATCCACAGGGATGTCTTGGGATCAGAGCAGAGCTACAGCTGGATGTTCTCCAGGGGTATTTTAAGAGAACAGAATCAAATTGCCACACAGATGTAATTGCCAAGTTTCAGTCTAGAGTTACAGCAATTTGCTTGACATGTTTTACTTCAGGGGACAGACTGGTAGAGTGGTATTTTGTTTTTATTAACACATCCAAGTCCCTTAACGCAGCGTTCATGTCTTTGGAAAGGGACAGGATTCCTCCTTCAAGTTCTGCTTTTGATAATAGAAAGCATTACAAATTCTTCATGCAACCTGAAAAAAAAGAGATGTGGATGGATGGGCTGAGTTTAAGGCAGTTCTTCGTGAGAAGGATGCAGAGGAGAAGATGTTCAGTCCTCTGTTTTCTCTTCCAGGAGTGCATTCAGAAAGCCAACCTGCAAGGAATTTGCTAAGTATCTGGTCACTGCATTACCTGACACTTCCAATTCTTGCAACCCACGCAGAGCCAAAGTATCTGGGAAACAGGATTTTGCTGCCTCCAACCCCACAGTATTTAAGAGAGGTTGAATTTTGACCCCTTTTAAAGAAGGTTGCCCAAAAAACTTGTCAGCCCAGTTGTTGCCCGGCACAACTCTGTTCTCAAGTGTTGCAGACATCTCACAACATCACAGAGAACATGCTCAGATGATCCAAGTGCATCAGACCATCTGTTAAACCCATAAGGCATCCACTGTCAGAACATCCATAGACTGGGGAGCCAGTTTTAAGCAGCAAGTACAATTTCCTCTTCACCATTTATTTTAAAAGATATTTCAGTCCCAATTTCCACAGAATTGGAATGTCACTTGAAGATGATTTTTTGTTCACAGCACCACATGAGATTTCAGGTTTCCACGTAGAAGCTGAGCTATCAAAAAACCAAGTCACTTCTCCATCTTGTTTCCATTACAGAGCAGAGAACTCGATCTCTTCGAGCTGGAGGAAAGCACCTTCTCCACCAGACAAGGCTTCCTGAACATAGGGTTAGAATCTGCCATTATTTGACAGACCTGACCAGGGAATCAATCCCTATTCTTTATTTGTTCAAGGTGTTTGTTGAAACCAAAGCAGCCACCTCTAGGAACAAAAACTGAAAGAATACTTTTGCTTACACTGTAAGAATCTGTTTCAGTAGGATACTGAGTTTGCCAGACTCCGTGCTAGCATCTGAACTGTGCCTCTTCAAAAGTTCAGAGCAAACAAATCAGTGAAGTTTTAATCTAGAAAGTGAGAAAAGAGATTTATTTAAAGAGATTATAGACCCCTAAACCAATTACAAGAGCCATGTCATTCTGTAACACTGCTCATAAGAACTGAGCTCGATCTCCAGAAGCCTCTCATCTGGATTATTATTACTGCATCCCAACACCGAGCTTCAAGTCTAAGAGCATTTTTGTCTGAAGATGATTGACCATAGCAAAAACTCAAGCTAAGGAGCATGAAGAGTGGTTTCAGGTCTATTTAGCACCAGCTTGGTAACTGGGCTGAGCAACCACAGACACGAGAGGCACCAACTGTAAGTCAGAGGAGAGACAAGTCCCAGACTACAGTCACGTGGAGGCATCAAAAATCCATTTTTCCCCCCAGCACTCCAAAGTTCTCTCCTTCCTTGAATCCTTGGAAGAAGAGCATTATTTCTGCTCTCTTCCACTTTACATGGAATTCCCTTTAAGTACAAGTGTCCCCTTTACCCTTACTTTTGGTCATGGTCTTCATGCAGGAAGATAGATTTTAACAAGAGCTTGAGTTTGTGAGAACTGCACCTTCCTACTGCACAAGTGAGACACGGTGCTCCAAAGTCACACTCTGGGTAGTGACAGAAATAAAGATGTCACCAACTTCCTCAGAACCCTGCAGCATCTGTGAGAATCACGTAGCAATCAAGTCAAACACCACTGACCCCACCAGCTCCATGAGGTCAGAGTGGTGTCTGAAGAGCAGGCGACACTTCTGTGGGTGACCTCCTAGCCTTGAGCAAGGACATTGTTGTGCCAAAACAAAGGCACTGGGTTAACAATAGTGTCACTTGAGCAGAATCTGTCCCATGCGACAAGTTACTGCTTATGGATCCCAAGAGAGCTCCACTGGGGACATCACAATCATAAAGTCATCGAGGTTGGAAGAGCCCTTCAAGATCATCCAGTCCAACCCCCACCTTCATCCCCACTCACCCACAGCACCCAGCACCACATCCAGATGCCTCTTGAACACCTCCAGGGACGGGGACTCCACCACCTCCCTGGGCAACCCATTCCCACCCCCAATCACCCTCCCAGGGAAGGAATTGTCCCTCATGGCCAACCTGAATCTCCCCTGCTGCAATTTCAGGCCGTTCCCTCTCGTCCTTTCCCTGTGGGCACGGCAGAAGAGACCGACCCCCCCCTCACCCCAACCTCCTCTCAGGGAGTTGGAGAGAGCCAGGAGGTCCCCCCTGAGCCTCCTCTTCTCCAGAGTGAACACCCCCAGCTCCCTCAGCCGTTCCCCATAAGACATTTTCCAGTCCCTTCCCCAGCTTTGTTGCCCTTCTGAGGAACTACTTTTGCAGAAATCCACTTGCACACACAAAGGTGGAGAAGGAAATGGCACAAAGCTCTCCAACACTGCTTTGTTTGCTCTTTACTAGTCACAGGAATCCACAGCAGCACAGACTTTGGCATAAACACCAGTTGCTCATGGGCTCCAGGCAGCTTGACGTGCTTGGCCATGCTACAACTAGAGGGTGTTTCAGAAAGATGGACCCAATTTCAGTTGAAGGTCCATTTCAAATGGGTCCATCTTTTTGAAACACCCTGATGGCAGTGCAGGTGGGGCTACGAAGACAAACATAGAGCTAGGCAATAGAGATTTTAATGAGAACACTGCCTCATAGAATCATTATAGAATCATTATGGTTGGAAGGGACCTCCAGGGTCATCAAGTCCAACCTTTATCCCATCATATTCCTAACCATTAGACCATGGCCTCAAGTGCCTCATCAACCCGTTTTTTGAACACCCCCAGGGACGGGGACTCCACCACCTCCCTGGGCAGCCCATTCCAGTGCCCAACCACCCTCTCAGGGAAGAACTTCTTCCTTATCTCCAACCTAAACTTCCCCTGATGGAACTTGAGGCCATTTCCTCTCGTCCTGTCATCAGCAATTTGGGAGAAGAGACCAACACCAGCCTCACTACAACCTCCCTTTAGGCAGTTGTAGAGGGCAATCAGGTCTCCTCTCAGTCTCCTCTTCTCCAGGCTCAATAACCCCAGTTCCCTCAGCTGGTCTCCATAAGGTTTGTCTCGACAGAAGCTCCAGTGCAGCCCCAGTTTCCTCTACAAATGAAAAGCTCCAGTGAGACAACTCGTGATTAAAGCCACACAAAGCCTTGAGTCACTTGCTGCATCACGATCCAGCTGATTCTAAGAATTTGTATGCAGGCTGCTTACCCAGAAATTAACCTACTGCCTCGGAAAGTGTTGCTTAATTTAGAAGAGTGATTACTTCCAGCACCTGCTGCCAGCCAAGCAGCCTTTGGTACGCCAGCTCCTCCAGAATTAATGCGAAGTCTTCTAAAATTATTTACATAAGTAATTATAAGTAATTAAGAACTAAAAAAAAAAACCCAGATTGCTAAATGTAAAACATAACAATCAGTTGGGTTATCAGCAGCAATTGAAACTACAATTTCCAAAGGGAACGGCTCGAGGTCAGGCAGCCTGGGCTGAAGCAGCAGTTGGTCCTTGCAGCAGGCTCGCATCCTCAGCTGGGTGTAACAGAGGACACACTGCACAGGCTACACACACCTGAGTGCACCACCTCAGGAGAAGCTCCACACAGCAGGAGAACCTTTACAAAAGAGGTCTCCAGGCTTTAAAGTCGCGTTACATCTAAAGCCAAACCTACAGTAGCCTTGTCAGGCAAGTGTAGTCCCTCTTGCAGTCATTGAATGCTGAGGTCAGGAGGTGAAGGAAGACGAAAAGATATGAAAGGAGGACTGAGGAACAGGCCCTAGTCCTCCTCCAGAAGTTTCTGTTCACACCTACATATGGGGACTCAAGTCCATGGGCCCTGATGAGATGTACCCATGAATGCTAAGGGAGGTGGGCAAATGTCATTGCCAGTCCTGAGAACTTCTGGTCAATCACGGTGACTGGGAGAAGTGCTCACAGACTGGAAGAAAGCAAATGTCACTCCTAAGCTTCAAGAAAGAGGATCTAGGGAACTACAGGTTGGTCAGCCTCACCTCGATCACTGGGAAGGTAATGGAGCAGCCAATTCTGGAAACCATTTTCAGGCACATGAAGGACAAGAGAATCATCAACAGCAATAAGCATAGCTTCACCAAGGGGAAGCCACGCTTGACCAACTTGATAAATCTCTACAATGAAGTGACTGGCTTGGTAGACCAGGGGAGAACAGTGGACATTGTCTACTTGGACTTCAGGAAGGCCGTTGACATTGTGTCCCATAAGATCCTCACAGAGAAGCTTTTGATGTACAGGCTAGATAAGCAGAGTGGGGGACTGAAAACTGTCTGAACTGCCAGGCCCAGAGAGTGGTGACCACTGGCATGGTCTAGTTGGAGGCCAGCTACTAGCAGTGTGCCCCAGGGGGATCCACCAGTTTGCAGATGACACCAAACTCGGAGGAGTGGCTGGTAGGCCCGAGGGTCTTGCTGATACACCAGAGGGACCTCAACAGGCTGGAGAAATGGGCCAGCAGGAACCTCATGAAGTTCAACAAGGAGAAGGGTGAAGTCCTGCACCTGGGGAGGAAGAACCCCAGGCACCTATAAATGCTGGGGACCACCCAGATGGAAAGCAGGCTGGCAGAAAAGGACCTGGGGGTCCTGGTGGACACCAAGTTGAACATGAGCCAGCACTGGGTCCTTGAAGCCAAGGTGGCAAATGGTATCCTGGGTTGCATTAGACAAAGAACTGCCAGCAGGTCAAGGGAGGTGATCCTTCCCCTCTACTCAGCACCAGTGAGGCCACACCTGGAGTGCTGGGTCCAGTGCTGGCCTCCCCAGTACAAGAGACATGGTCATACTGGAGAGAGTCCAGCAAAGGGCCATGAAGGTGCTGAGGGGACTGGAGCATCTCTCCTGTGATGAAAGATTGACAGGGCTGGAGAAGGCTCAGGGAGGATCTCATCAATGTACATAAATCCCTACAGGGAGGGTGCAAAGCAGATGGAGTCAAGCTCTTGTCAGTGATGATCAGTGACAGGACCAGAGGCAATGGGCACAGATGGAAACACAGGAAGATCCTTCTGAACATCAGGAAACACTTTTTCACTGTGAGGGCATTGGTACAGGTTGTCCAGGGAGGTTGTAAAGTCTCCATCCTTGGAGATACTCAAAAGCCATCTGGACACGGTCCTGGGCAGCTGGCTCCGAGTGGCCCTGCTTGAGCCCAGGGGCTTGGACCAGATGATCTCCAGACATCCTTTCCAACCTCAGCCAGTCTGATTCTGTGAAACGTGGACCTTAACATGTAGAGGCACTGAGAACAGTGCTTCCAGTGGTTCCAAAAGGCACTGCAAGCCTTTACCTTCTCTGGAACTATCAAATCCATGGGTTTATTCTGTTTGAAAAACAATGGTGTTTCAGTAATGGTAACTGAGATGTTGGATGCATCCTTCCAGGGGAAGGAAGGGTTCAGAATTAAACATGGAACCTTTTAGCACATGGGTCTGTCTCAGAAGAGTTGGCCCACTCGCTCGTGTGTACGGAAGTTGGGAGCAATTCCAACTCGGGGGCTTATTTCTGTTCCTAATCAAGACAAAGGTTATTTTGCAAAAATTCAGCTAGAATCTTAAAAGCTCCTTCATGCCTTCAGAAGGGCTTTTTCAGCAGCTTGAAACCATCTAACAGACTATGCCTGCTTCCTCCCCTGACCCACATATATCAAGCTATAAAAGCTGCGAGCAGCCCATACAGAAGGGTTTGCCTTGTAGGAGGTGGAACAAAGAACATCACATTCCTGTCTGAGTGCAACAAAAACAGTTTGAACAAGGTTTCAAAAGGTCGCAGTCATTACAGCCTCCCAGAACTGGAAGCACCCAGTTGCAATTCAAGCTACACAGCTCATCTCTTTTCAAGCCCAAAAGTTTGGCTAAGTTTGCAGGTCTTTTGGGGACACTCAGCAAAGTACCAGAGTGCCTCAGCTCCAGACACTGGCTGTCTCTGAAGCCAAAGAAAACAGAGTAAAACTCAAAGTACTGAGGTTTAGGAGATTTGTGCAGGCAAAATCTCCCTTCACCCATCACTGTACAGCAGCCCTGAGAGCATCAAGCTTCATGACATCCCAAGGAATAATATTTCTCTGCTCATGGCTTACATATTCAAGCATCTTCTGATCTGTGCAGCTTTCAAAAAAGAACCAACTGTCTGCTGCTTCACTGCACAATGAATTAACCAATGTTTGGAATAAAGAAGTACCTTGGAATAGTTTTGGAAGAGAAAACGAGCAAGAGTTCCTGCAGAAAGGGACAACATTCCTTTGACACACAGCCCCACCACCACCTTCCCTGCCCTCCCAGCCAACCCTTTCTGCCTGCACTAGAGGCTCCCGAAATCTCAGGATCTAAATTTTAAGTGTTTCATTTAAATTAATTACATTTAAATTCGTTACGTTTAAATTTTCTGTGCATTGGCACAGAAAACCACCCCTCCACAAACACTACTGGGTGATAAAACACTACTCAGGTGAGCGGAGGAACAACTCCTGCCAGGTACCCATGAACGAACCGACGGCACAGTTGGGAAAGGTCACACAAGTTCACAGCAGAGCAGAAATACCCTGCTGGTTTCCAGGCTCCTGCCCTGCTCTGGTTCTGGGTTTTATGTTTCTACCCTCCAACCCCCTGCTAATTTTGCAAGCAACTCCAGAGCAAGGCACAGAGCTGGGATCTGCCAGCTGGGGCAGGCTGCCAGGCAGGAGCTGCTGGGTCTGGTGCCACACTCGGAATGGAAACAGCACCCAGAGCAGAGCTGGCAGTGCTCAGCCAGCCCTACCCATCTCCTGGGCAACTTCACACTGCTCCCATTCCCCTTTCCTCCTCAATGAGCCTCACTGGTTTGTTGCTGGTTTGAGCTATCAAGTGATGACAACACTTCACCTGACTCCCTGCGGGGCACAAGTGGCACGAAGCAGAGACTTGGATCACTGCTCCTGGCAAAGCTTACGGTGGTCTTGTTCTGAGAAATGATACCAGGGATGGGATTTTCATTTCATACAATTCTAGAATGGTTTGGGTTGGAAGGGACCTTAAAGATCATCTGGTTCCAACCCCCTGCCACGGGCAGGGACACCTCCCACCAGACCAGGTTGCTCCAAGCCCCATCCAACCCGGCCTTCAACACTGCCAGGGAGGCAGCTTCCACAAGTCCTCTGGGCAACCTGTTCCAGTGCCTCACCACCCACACAACAGAGAATTTCTTCCTAAAATCTTCTCTAAATCTACCTTCCTTTGGTCTGAAACCGTTTCCCCTTGTTCTGTCATTTCAGGCCTCTGTCTCAGGAAACCATTTCTCCACCAGGAATTTCTCTACAGTTTCTGCACTCTGAGGTACTTAAAGAGACCTCTGAGATCTACCTGACTTACACTGACCTTCTTCCCCACTTCCCCGACCTGACACCAGGCTGCACCTCTGTTGCTCTCTGCCTGAAGCACATGCTCCAACCCAGCCCTCACCCCACTGCAAAGCCCATCCAAGCTGTGACCTGACCATCCAATTCCTTTCTGTCTAAAGTTCACTTGTTTAACTGTTCTGCTGAATAGCTGAAGAACATCTGTCTATTCAGACTGGCTTATCTGCCCCACCTCCTTGCTAATCTGCTTCTCCAAAAGGTTTCCTCCTTCCATAAGGAGACTGATGGCAGAGGTCCACCAGTTGGGTACAACCATAAAGCCCCAGCACCACCAGTTACTTCCCATCAATTTTAAATCCTAAATGCTTTTCAGATCAATGGCATGAACTGCCTCTTCAGTAAAGTGAGAAGAGTTGAGCATCAAAACCCTCCTTCAATTCATGTGGTATTGGACAAGAGATTTCTTGGGGCAGAGAACAGAGGTATAAGAAAAGCAACGTGGACCTCACTCAGTGGCAATCAGAGTTTGAGCATGGTTTAACACAGAAAAAAGGAAAGGTATCTGCCCTTTATATCACTCGATGCAATAAGCAGCCATGCCAAACCTCTCCAGCGTTTTGGCTTCAGAATATATCATCACCAGTCATCACCAGGTCCAGCAGGACACCACGAGCTCACAACCATGCAGTCTATTGATGGTTTATGTTCAACACCACACCGAGATTTTGATAATGGGGTATCAAAACCACTCCCAGCACAGGAGACTTTCAGAAAGGGATGCTCACTCCAGCCCCTGCAAAGAAGCAGCAGATGCTGATGACATGCCAGGTTTGACTCATACAACTCATCAGCATCTTCAGAGCTTGTGGTTTGGTTTTCATATTTCTCTTCATGCACAGTGAAGGAGACGCATCAGGGGAAGTTTAGGTTGGATATGAGGAAGAAGTTCTTTACTGAGAGGGTGTTTGGGCACTGGAATGGGCTGCCCAGGGAGGTGGTGGAGTCACCATCCCTGGGGGTGTTCAAAAAACGGGTTGATGAGGCATTTGAGGCCATGGTCTAATGGTCTGATGGTTAGGAATATGATGGGATAATGGTTGGACTTGATGACCTTGGAGGTCCCTTCCAACCATAATGATTCTATGATACTATGCTCTTCTACTTACATGCCCTGCTTCCAGTACTGCAACAATTGAGTCTTTAACACCTTTATCACTTTTTTGTTCTTCACATTAAAAAAAAAAAAAGACCACCAAGCACACATCCTGGATCTTCCCTCCTTGATGGGACAGAAACACTTCACTCATCTGCTCCCCCGTCCCTTTCAGGCTTTACAACTGCAATAATATTTTAGTTTACAGTATTATATAAATAAATACACAACCACCTCCAAAAGGTTCGTTTGTGACTTCCAGTGCAATTTGTTTCATTCTCAAAGACTGAGAGAAGCACCTTGACCCAACCCACCGGCACTGCTGCTCAATCTGAAGCAACTCAACTGCGGTGGAGACCACAGTCTGATCTCAGCAGGCACCCCTGTTTCAAGGAGATGGGTGAACTGAGTGTTGCAATGTAATGGCACTGGACATAGTGGTAGAAGATGTCTGAGACAGCATCAAGCCATGGCTGAAAGAGCAGGTTCACAACCCAGTTGGCTGTTCCCACTACTGGGACAACCACCTCAGGCAGCGTTGCAGCCACCCCCCCTGTATCTGCCCAGAACCACAAATTAGTGGCCCAAAATAAAGCTATGCAGAGGCAGTCCCTTTAGAATCACAGAATGGTTTGAGTTGGAAGGGACCTTAAAGATCATCTAGTTCCACTTCCCCTGTCATGGGCAGGGACACCTCCCACCACACCAGGTTGCTCCAAGCCCCATCCAACCTGGCCTTGAACACTGCCAGGGAGGGGCACCCACAGCTTCTCTGGGCAACCTGGGCCAGTGTCTCACCACCCTCACACCAAAGAATTTCTTCCCTTTGCATCCATTCAATCCCTCTGGCTGTCAGCCAGCCTGGAGCAAGTCCCACAGGGAGAGAGAACCTGAGGGAGATCAGAATCAGGCCTCCCATTGGTGAGGCAACCAATTCCCCTGGCCTCTTCATTAGTCCCTCAGGGCTGTTTTCAACTCTCTCGTGAGAATCTGGGATACAGTTATGTAAAACAGATTCCTCACCCTTCATTAAGATGAAGTTCACATGCACACCCTGCTGAAGGCAGCATTAAAAAGAAAAAAAAATCACTTCCATGAGTGATAAGTCACTTGTAATTTAAAGAAGATCTCAGCAGACACACAAGGGAGTGTCAAACACTTGCCAGCCACCTGGATAATCACTTCCTATCAAAAGCTGCAGAGGAGAGCCCTGGGGCAAGGAAGGGTCACACAGACTCTTTGCAAAGGCAATGCAGGTGTGGTTTGCCCTGCACAGGTGAGAGCTGCAAAGCCCATCCCCAGATTCTACCTATTCTGAGGCCACCAGCACCAATTCTTCTCCACTGCACTGGTGTGCTCTTTTATCTGTTTTAAGATCAAACAGAATCACAGAATCACAGAATTCTAGGGTTGGAAGGGACCTCGAAGGATCATCCAGTCCAACCCCCCTGCCAGAGCAGGGTCACCTAGAGTCCATCACACAGGAACACATCCAGGCGGGGTTTGAATGTCTCCAGTGAAGGAGACTCCACAACCTCTCTGGGCAGCCTGTTCCAGTGCTCTGTCACTCGCACAGTGAAAAAGTTTCTCCTGATATTCACATGGAACCTCCTGGGCTCCAGTTTGCAACCATTGCCCCTTGTCCTATCATTGGACGTCACTGTAAAAAGCTTGGCTCCATCGTCCTGACCCTCACCCTTTACATATTTGTAACCATGGATGAGGTCACCCCTCAGTCTCCTTTTCTCCAAGCTAAAGAGCCCCAGCTCCCTCAGCCTTTCCTCATAAGGGAGATGTTCCACTCCCTTCATCATCTT
>VZRW01011521.1:168906-185554 GCA_013398125.1 Aegotheles bennettii | reverse complement strand
CGGACTCGTCCCTGCTGCTGGAAATCCTGCACCGGGTGAGGCGGGGCCGTGCGGGGCCGTGCGGGGCCGGGGGCGGCTGGCGGGCACGGGAGGAGGGAGCCGGCGGCTCGGGCCGGGACAGCGGGGGTCCCTGTCCCGTCACTCAGCCCCCCCCCGGCACCGATGTGCCCGAGCACCGGTGTCTGTGCGGCTACCGGGGCTCAGCCCCGCGTCCCGGTGCCCCGAGAGCCGAGCGGGAGGTGACCCCGGACACCCCGGGGCTCTCGCGGCGCCTGGATGGGGTGGGAAAGGGCAAACCGGGGAGGCTGGGGCTGGGCTCTTGTCCCCAGTTGCTGATGACAGGACGAGAGGAAATGGCCTCAAGTTCCATCAGGGGAAGTTTAGGTTGGAGATTAGGAAGAAGTTCTTTACTGGGAGGGTGGTTGGGCACTGGAATGGGCTGCCCAGGGAGGTGGTGGAGTCACCGTCCCTGGGGGTGTTCAAAAAACGGGTTGATGAGGCACTTGAGGCCATGGTCTGATGGTCTGATGGTCAGGAATATGATGGGCTAAAGGTTGGACTTGATGACCCTGGAGGTCCCTTCCAACCAGAATGATTCTGTGATTCTATGAAGGGAAGAGCCAGAGGAGGGGAGGGCAAACTGGGCTCTCCCCGCTCCGTTGTGCCCCTCCTGAGGGACACAAAGCCGCCGATCCATCACCCAGGGAACGGACCGGGGACCGCCCGGTTCCACCGCCCGGCTCAGCATCGCCCCCCTCAGCTGCAGACCCAACCGTTTCACAGCACCCAGCGCCAACCCCACGGCTCCCGAGCCTTCCCCTGGCCCCTCACGGCCCCCGGCACCACCTCCTCGGTGC
Source organism: Aegotheles bennettii (assembly GCA_013398125.1). NCBI lineage: Eukaryota > Metazoa > Chordata > Aves > Caprimulgiformes > Aegothelidae > Aegotheles > Aegotheles bennettii. The sequence goes on along the minus strand of VZRW01011521.1, from coordinate 184,697 downwards.
CCGGGGTCAGCTCCCGTTCTCCTTCCAGACCGTTCTCCACCCGCTGTGCGTGAGGTTTCCCCCTTCCACCAAGTACAGGAGGTGCTTTCTGACCGAACTCATCAAAAAGGTACTGCTGACCTTTTATGCCACTTGTTTTTTTTCATTAAAACACTCCCATTTTACATGATGGGCCAAGCTGGATGATTTGTGTTAACAAACCCAGCGTCCAGTGGGAACCCTGTGCCCAGTGATGTGTTAAAATGGGACTGGATGTGTGCACGTTTTCTGTTTCACGACAGTTTGATACCCAGAACTGCCCCGTTCTCCTCCACACAGCACGAATCCACCACAGCAGAGCCCCAGGATGAGCTGTACGATGCACTGGCAGGGGTTTTAAATGAGGAAGAATCTACTCACTGTTACAGAAACTACTTACTGGTAAGAACTATTGCTGCATTGCTGTAAATCGCTTCTAATCGTCTGAACTAAGCAATAATTGGGTTGTAAAATAACCCCCAGAGACCCAGAGTGCTTCCTGGCTCTTTCCAGGCACTAATATTGATTGTTAACTGGAAAACCCATTGTCTGTGCTGATCCATCTCTCATGGAATCATCGAATGGTTTGGGTGGGAAGGGGCCTTAAAGCTCACCCAGTGCCACCCCCTGCCATGGGCAGGGACACCTCCCACCACACCACGTTGCTCCAAGCCCCAGCCAACCTGGCCTTCAGCACTGCCAGGGAGGGGCAGCCACAGCTTCTCTGGGCACCCTGGGCCAGGCTCTCACCACCCTCACACCAAACAATTTCTCCCTCCCATCCCATCTCCATCTCCCCTCTGGCACTTGGAACCCGTTCCCCCTTGTGCCATCACTTCATGTGCCTGTCCGAAGTCCTTCTTTGTCTTCTCGTGTGTCCTCCAGCCCACAGGAGCCTGCGTTACCCTTTCTGAGAGCGTGGCCATGATCTCTGAGGGGACCACGGGTCTCGTCACATGGGATGCTGCTCTTCACCTCGCCGAGTGGGCAATGGAGAATTCCACAGTTTTCAGCAACAGGTAACAACAGCAGCCCTGGAGGAAAGATGGGGAAAGATGTTTTCATTCCTATTGTGAGTGGGCTACACAACTGTCATTTAATGTGCAATAAATACCACAAAATCACTGAGATGACGACACCCTTTTGCTGCTGGGTAACTTCTGCTCTCTCCATTCTGCACCAGTCAAACTGTGATCCAGGAGAGGACCTTGTTTTTAAGACAGGGTTTAAGATCAAAACCATGACCCCCATGACCCTCTGTGGTCTGACCTGCTCTGTACAGTGGGCTGTTACATTTCAGCTACCAATAAATTAACCAGTGCACTTCACTCCATGGTGGGACCCATCTCACCTGGCTTTAGGTGTGCACACCTGATCCCATCGGCTTGATTTTGTCATAAGCAGTCGAGAGGAACAAGCAATTCTGAGGAAAGATTCACCTGAATTAATTTAAAATATTGACCTCATGAGGAAAGAAACTGCTGCTGAGATGTGTTTCTCTCCACTGACTATGAAAAGAGTCGGACAACCAGTTTAGATGGAGACAACCATGCTGCAGAGGTCTGAAACCAGGTGGGGATGTGTTGCATCCCTGCAGTGGAGATGCTCTGCACCACGCACAAAGCAATGTTTCAAGTAATTGATTTTTATGCTTCCAGTTGCATCTTCAGTGTTTACCAACACTCCCAGTTAGCTGAGGCAAAGGTGAGATTGTAGATGGCTTACTCAAAAATCATTGAAATATTCTGTAACTGAGTTTATCTTTCATAGAATCATAGAATCATTATGGTTGGAAGGGACCTCCAGGGTCATCAAGTCCAATCTTTATCCCATCATATTCCCAACCATTAGACCATCAGACCATGGCCTCAAGTGCCTCATCAACCCGTTTGTTGAACACCCCCAGGGATGGTGACTCCACCACCTCCCTGGGCAGCCCATTCCAGTGCCCAACCACCCTCTCAGGAAAGAACTTCTTCCTAATCTTCTACCTAAACTTCCCATGACCGAACTTTAGATATACCTGGAATGTTTTGATTTCCTGACTCCATTTTGAGTCCTAATAACAAGTTCTTTTACTCCATTACCTTTCAGGACGGTCTTGGAATTAGGAAGTGGGATGGGCTTCACTGGAATTGCAATCTGTAAAACCTGCAGTCCCAAAACATACATATTTAGTGACCACCACCACCGCGTTCTCCAGCAGCTGATGGAAAACATCCGCTTGAACGGCTTTGTCTTGGAGCCTGACACTCCCCAGCACATCCAAGCAGAGTCCCAGGGCCAGGAGGCAGAAGCAACAAATTACCAAGCCCCAATAGTAATTGTCACAGAGCTTGACTGGGGCTCCGTTACAGAAAAACAACTGTTGGACATTCAACCCGACATCGTTGTTGCAGCAGGTACCTTGCGTGGGTGGTTGTGCCTCACCGCGTGCTATCGCAGAGGGATGAGCAGGTCAGAGAGGGACACACAGGTGTTTGTGTGCTCAGTGACCACATCTGGAAGCATGTGACAGATGTGCTCCCGGTTCACTTCACCATTCTGTGTTTTTCAGATATTCAGCAGTTGTGCACGCCAAAAAGCAAATTATTTTTCCCTTTTATTCTTCCCTTTTTTAAAAATCCAGGAACAAGAGTGCCAGATCTATCATAGTCTATCATATCAATAATAATGGGCAATCTCTGCATTCTCTTGAGGGATTATATATTAAAAAAACCCAAACCCCAACCTTTTTTGGAACTCAGCTGTGTATAAAACTGGAGGGAGTTTATAAAAAAAAATCTAATTTAGCGTTACTAACGTCTTGTACCTGTGGCTACAGGATTTCACTCCCTGATTTGGGGCTGTGCAAAGCAAAAGTTACCTAAGAATTTGGGTGAAAAAATGACAAAATATACTGCCTTTGTCATCAGAGGCATCATGTGATGCATTAAATGTGCAATCAGCCCCTGAAATGGAGATTCTGAACAAGGCGGGTTTGTTCTGCTGAGGGCACTCGTGTCAGGCAGTACCAACATCTCTCTTAAAATGGGCTTAAATACAACATCTGACAATCCCTTCACAAGGAGCACTGATTTTTAATTATTTTGGACCACTATTAGAGATGAGGGTAACTTGACATAGCACATAAAATAGAGGCATTTTCTAAGATCTCTTTTTGGGAATTTTTAATCCCCGAATACAAAAAATCATCTTCTCAGCTCCCAATAAATTCTGCATGTTTTCCTTTTTCTGCAGACGTGGTGTATGATCCAGAGATAACTTCAGCCCTTATTGGTATGCTGCAGAAACTCTCTGCTTTCAGAACAGACAGAAAACCTCCCGAGGTCTATATTGCCTCCACCATTCGTAACCCAGACACGTATCTCCTGTTCCAGGCTGAGCTCAGTAGGTGCCTTTTTCATCAAGTGTATCAACAGTTTTGGCCCCTTTCCCAATGATTTCACCCGTAGCAGAGATGAACAGGAGCATTTTTTTGTGATGGGTGTTGTCCAAGAGCGAGAGTCTTATCCTAGAGCTGGGTTTGAGAGCAGCCTGCCCAAGAGCAGTCACTTTTCCATGTGGATTTTATCAGGAGGTATGAATTTAGCTTTTTGTTACATCCTATCATGACTTGTGTTTGTTAAGAGTGCCAGCTCAAGGTGAATTGCAAGCATGGTGGCTTAGGAAGCTAAAAAAGGGTTCAGCTTAAAGGAGGAAACCATCTGTGCTATGCTGTCCACAGCGATAACCTTCGAGATGTGCCTAGAAACCTTTATTTGTTCTTTGAGGGTTAAAAATCCAACTGGAGATGAAGTAAAATCGGGAGGGATTTGGGATTTTTCTCCATATGCTCTTCCAACACCTGCCTTTTGCAGCCCACGAGTGGCACAGTGGGTCTGCAGCACCTGGGTACTGCACAGAACTATGCACGAGCACACCTCTTTGTTTTTAAAAACACAGAACTCCAAGCATTTGCTGCGGCAGCATGCGAGAGAGAGCTCTTCTTGCAGAACCTGACACAGAACCTGTAACTTGCTTTTCATTTTATTAAGCAGAACGATGATTCCCAGTGTTTCTTTTCACAGATAAAGTTGGGATCAGGTGGCAGGTTATCCCAGCCCCCAGCACCAGTGTTCTTCTCTCTGATGCGCAGCCGAACGTAACAATTCTCCAGCTATTTATATAGACTTGGCAAACAAGGCAGGATTAGAATTTTCAGACCAACAGGAGCTATCCCACCCTTGCAATGAGATTCTCTTCAATTCCAGAAACCTACACGAGAGGCACTGAGGATACAACCACACGCCTAGGCTGTTGTCCAAGCGAGTTATGTTTCTTCCTGTAATTGTCAGCACGCGTGCAAGCAAGCTGCTGCCCCCGGGAAGCATCTGGCAACCTCAAGTGGTCAAAAACATCCCTCTGATCCTGCAGAAGACCACAGAACTGAACTGTATTTTTTTTTTCAGCCTATGTTTTGGTTTGTAAATAACAGAGGCACAGCTACAGGATCACAGGATTGAGTGTGGCACACTGACAAGGGAGCAAAACAAGGTTTCCCAGTAATCAGTATTTTTTACTATTAAAACCAGATGTAATTGTCTGCTGTGGTTTTTTTATACTTGTTGGTCTGTACTTGCATTACAGGTCATATTAAAAATGAATGAGTAATACCTGCAGTGACCAGAGTAGATGGTGTCACAGGCTCACGTGGTGCTGCCTGAGGAGGGAACAGACTCCGCTGTCCATCAGCTGCATCTTGATTCTGCAGCGATGGCAAAAATCAGAATTTCATTTCCATTTCTCTCACACAAGGGCTGTCACTTTCACAATGAGCTATGGGGAAGCCGTCCTCTCAGACTGGCCAGAAAATACAAAAATATAAATCTTACTCTATTGCAGTGCTCTACCTGTGCTGCAAGGAGGAAGAACTGCTTTGAAACTCCCCGTAATTCATTAATCATTTTCCTGTTGGACACTACGAGTCCTGAAGCAGAAAATGAGATGTCTCGCTCTTTCTCTTTTGATTTCCTTTTCTGCACCTTGTTTTAAAAGCTACTTTAAAGAAAATTAACAAATACTTTAGCCCCTCCTTCAGTAGTAATAGATGATCAGCAACTCAAAAGGTGAAGGGTCATCGTACTCTTCCAGCTGAAGGAGGCCATGACTGCCGGTATTAAGTTGGATATACAGAAGTAACCCCACTATGCTTTGGTTTAGAATTTCGGGTCTAAAAAAATTTATTATAGGAAGATGAAACCTTTCTGAAGCTTTCGGCATCACCGTTTAATTAGAGAAATGCCTAATTTACCCCCATGTGTGTATCAGTGGCTAAAGGGGAATGGCCATGCCACTGGGCAGAATTTTGCTTGAAAAACAAGAAAAAAAAATTAAAAAAATAATCAGCAAATAAATCTTCAGCCAATAAACGAGTGAAACTGCCAAACCCCTGCAGTAAGCAACTTGGACTCTTCTCACCTTCCCACTAGCGGAACCAAATCCCTGTCAGCAATGTTTTTTCTAAAGAGAGTGTCTGCTGTAGTCATGGTGCAGAAGGGGAGAGGCAAGATGAGCAAACGGCTGTTCCAGCTCGACAAAAGCAGCTATTAAACCATTACCAGGTTTAAAAATGCTGATGCAGAGCCCACCACTGAACCAGGGGCTCTGAAGAGGCTCCATGCAAGCAGTAAGCACATGATAAAACCAAGTACATTCGAAGAATAAATGACTGACTGATATTTTATAAAGAATCCAAAAGATGATGAAAAGAGCATCTTGTAAGCGTTGGGTCTGCATGAATACTGACAATAAAAAACAAAAAGAAAAAAAGATGAAGAGTACACCTGAGCAAGCACTCGGAAAGCAAAGTGCCCTTTTACCAAGTTATCATACTTTAACAACCTGTTTTATTTTTTCCTGTTCTATTCATCTGTTCAGAAAGGGACCAATTTCATGTTCTTTCTCAAGGTAAATGGTCACATTCACTTCAGCGTACAAGGACAATGCTCACTGGAAGGTGTATTTTCCTCTAAGTGTTCAATAAAGCTGTCACATACCACTGGCCATGCTTTCATGTTCTTGCACGTGCTGTAAAAAGGAGAACAGCTTTGAAACCAAATGGTTCTGTCTCAGCAAAATCATACAAGAGGATATTCAGCGCTTGTCTGAGGATGACTCACCAAGAATATCAACTAGCTGAAAACATGAAAACCCAATGTATCCTCAGCTCAAATAAAACAATTCAGATAAAAGGCATCTCCCATTTGCAAGAAAAAATACCCAAATCACCTACGAACACACTTGCTGTCCAATAGGTATCACTTTATAGATGTATCTGAGTATGTTCACCAAAAAGTGGCCTTCAAGCAGCACAGGTAGCAGATTTTGCGTGTGTGAGTTCCCAGAGTAACTAAACCTCCTTCCCTAACAATTCATCCCAAGTGATAAGGAAAGGTGGGCTCAAGGCTTCCAAGCCCAGGAACCTTGTCTTCCCTCAAGACTTAAACCATTGGCACACAATAAACAGCCTCGGCTGCACCTCCAGCACTGTTCTTGCATGAGAAGCTCAAACTGGAAAGGACAAGGTGTCCGAACACTTGTCCCAGGATGAAGTAGTTACAAACTGCAACTACAGCCAGTACAAAGTGTTTATTCACTATTTATCAAATCTGTGCAGCTCCAGGAATGTATTTGAGTATCTTGAAATCCTTCCCCACAAAGTCATTCATTCTTGCCCAAGCAAAGGAAGAACAGTCTGGTCCCAACTCTCATCCCAGCGCAGCTCCTTGGACACACGGAGGTTTTCTCTGAAGTTGTGAAGTTTGCCTTCCAGCGTAGGAAATTCCAAGAAAAGCATCTGTAAGTTAAAAAGGAAAAACAGAAAAACACCAACACATTATGCTTTCAGCTCATTCTAACCCCCCAGCTCCAGTGCTGCAGTAAGAGAGCGCTCTTTGGTCTGGCCCTACAAATAGTAAACGAGGACAGTATTTAAAATGTTCTTGCCAGCTTCAGGTTCATATTCAAACAGAACTGAGGCCAACAACATTCACCAGGCAAAGCAACATCTGAGAAGGCAAAACACACAGATGACAGTCAGGTATGAAAAGGCAGCTCACATGGTAGCACTTCTGCAGTTACAGCTAGTGGGGGAAAAATAAATAAAATAAATCAGTCAAGCCTTTACCTTCAGTTGTTCTGCCAGTTCATGCGAGTCCCTGAATATCAGACCATTTTCATTGTGTTTCACAAGTTCATGTAAACTGTGAACAAAAGTCATAGAAGAAAACATGAAACAAGCAGCGAGTGGGATGTGAACATTCTGAGAGTTGCAGAGTGACATCCAAAGACACCGCACCAGGGTTATCTGTACCATGATCCTGGGTGTCAAGGTATGAGCTTTATGCCTGAAAATTGGAATGAAGGTGGTAGTTTCAAACATTTAAAGGTCGTTTCTCCCTTCTATGTCAGACTGTCTTACTCTGCCTTTGTGCCACTCATCTGAACGTACATCAAAAATCGGGGCAAGAATCTACTTTGAAATTAACCCACAAGGAAAATCTGCTCATGATCCAGTTCACGAGGTCTTCACAGAGAAGATATCTTTTTTTGTAAAAGCTACTGTTTCCCCAGAGCACTGTAAATTCTAAGACTGCCTGTGCATACACTCACCCCTGTGCAGCACACAGACGTGTCTATGGGAGCAGGAAGCTTTTTTTACATTAAGTAAATGGAAACAAGGGTTACAGAGTAGGTTTTTAGGGTAATCAGTTGCATTAAATACTCCCAACTTCACAGAAACTAGCATTATTTTTTTACCTGACTTTAAATAAAAAAACCCCTTGATTTCTAATTTATCTTATTGAATTAAAAAAAGTGATTATGGCATAATACTGGAATCTCATTTGATACCTGCAGAAGCTGTTAGACTCTTGCTTTGTAAGAATATGGTTCTGTATGACCCAATTCAGCTGTATCCGAATAAGCAAGCTCTTACCATTCAAAATATATTGCACACACGGGTAAACAGCAGCCAAACATATCCACCACCTTCATGGGTAGGTCCAAACCACTCGACGACTTATGCAGACACACACCCAGGTCTGCTGAGCCTGGAAAGCAAACAAACAGGAGGCTGAATGCTCTGACAGCAGCTCTTCTACTCAGACCACAAACCTTTCTATTTGTGTAGTTCATTTTGTTTCATAAATCAGTCAGGCTTCAGAAACAGACCAGGTGAGTGCATATTATATTAAAGGGTATTTTTAAATTTCACATATATTAAAACAGCCTTTTTGCCTCTTAACCTGCTAAGAACAGGTAAGTGGGCATGAAAACTCCATCACAGCCCAGCCAGGATACACTGTGAGGCTCACAAGCCTCTCCTCCAGTTCAACTGATGTCAAAACAGGGAAATCACCGTGTGATTTTATAGACATTGTATTCATTAGCTGAGAAGTACCAAATAAACACAGTGTTTTACAGCCAAATAAATTGGCAGGCTCTGACCCTGCAGAACGTGGATGAGGCTGAATATGTATTTTACTACTTTATTAAGCTTACTCGCACTTTACACTAATACAACGAGCATGCTGAGAGAATACCATTCCAAGGACATGTTCATTTAGAATTTCAGCTACTTTTTGGTTGCTCAGCAAAAAACTTCATGATTTCATTTCCTGAAGTGATCCTGAAAGTAAACCAAAACACACACAGGCACACTGTGTGTACCACCAGCTTCATTCGCCTCCGATATTCTACCTGCTCCCATGCCAAATCTGGATCAGCTCTCTGCAAATTCACTGTGTTGCTTTTCACACATTCTCAAACACTATTTACCAAGCAAAAGAGGGTAATCCTCAGCTTCGAGCCACGGTGTACAGATCTGGATGTGTTTAAAGCGCAGTTTGTTTATCAGCCCGTTGTAGTAGTCTTTTAGAGGCCCTTTACCTGTTTAAAACAGAAATATATATATATATATATAAAAAACAGTTTTTATCAAGATGACTGAAAATAGTGTGGTTTGTGCATCTTACTGTGCAGCTGACAAATGCCTGCTGTATCAGGTACACCAAAAACGATGCCACACACAAAAGTCACATAAAAGACTAAGTCTCCCTGAAAGCAAGGTGAACCTAGACTCCCTGCTCACTGGGTACTCAGCAGAGCTTGCCATCAGTATTCCCCAGTCCTGACCTGCATTTTATCTACAGCCATAAGATAACCAAACAACTAATGACAAATTTCATCAATTGGCCCTTCAAAATCTCACTAAGCTTCAGTTTGCTCTTAACGAGGACGTTAACCAAACAGCATCCATTCTGCCTACACAACCTTTTGGCCAAACTCTGGTTGATGGGCAGGTCCTCTTCTCCAGTGCTAAATAAAAACCTTCCTGCTCAACACCAGGTTTTAAGTTTCTTTTGCTGCAGCACCTCAATGGTGAGCTCAAATTCTTCTGAACGTGGGAGTAATGCACTGCTATACTAGGCAGGCAGGCTGAGAGCTTCTCCTCTTCAATGATGTGCCACAATTACATGGCTACCACAGCCCAACCATAAATCACCAGTCTTGGAGCCAAAGCCAACAGTCCCTCTCCTCTCTTCAGCACCAGCAGAGGGGTCAGCACAGAACCAGAGTGAAAAATGAAGTGTTCTGTACCAGCACTGAGAGAACTGTAACGCCACCCAACCATTACCTGTTATCACACATACTAAGGATGGAAGCTTGACTCCCTTCTTGATAAACTGCTCGTAATCTGGGGAAGATAAAACATTTAGAGTCAGCAAATACATGGATGCCTGGTTAAGAATGGTATTAATTGTTTAGCTTCCTACTTCAAGTAATTCCTTTACGAGCACACACCTAGTAAAACCGCAGCCAATTTAGCAGTGCTAACATTTACAAACTTCTACAGAAATAAATTACGGCCTGTTTAAAACTCCTGAAGCTCTTGTTCTGCTACAGCACATCAGCTGTTTCAATGTATCGATTTAGAAACTGCAGCTACAAAAGACACTATAAAATGAAACTCTGCCTACTCCCTTCCTTCCTACCAGCAGATGCCTATGGAGAGCACAGGCAACAGCTTAGGAAACAAAATTGCAATTTAGAGACTAGATGTAAATATAATTGACCCTGACAGCTACTCTAATTGAATCCAGATGGGGCACTTCTGTGTCTCAACTCCTAGTCTTTTTCCCCTGAATACAGAAGCACTGTTCTTCAAAGAAACCCCCCATCACTGTCCAGAAAACAACCTTTCTCCTGTGAGCAAGAGGGGTGAATTCCTTCATACCTACCTTCTAAAGCTTTCAGAAGGACTGAAAAGTCTTCATCCTCTGAAAGAGAAGGCTTTATTAGTGACATTTGTATTTCTACCATTTATAATGAATTATTGTCTTTAAATAACAACAATCAAGGTTTTCCTCACCTTCACCTACACGATTAAAGTACGGACCATGCTTGTCCTATTGAAAATCTACTGGAACTATTTTCTTAAGTAAAAGCCTCCAGCCACACACGGTGCTTATTTGCTCCCCTGACTGGCAAAAGGCAGACAAACAAGCCACAAACACTGCACATCCCCAAAGCTATGAAGTTAAAAATGTTCCAGCTTCTAAAGCTAGAGAATTAAGTGTAGAACTTGCCCTGTTAATTCAAAGCTACAGACAATTCTGCCCTTGATTACCAGCAACGGATTTGCTTCCACTCTTTGTTCCCTTTTCATACAGAGAAAAAAGAGTGAGAAAATGATGCAACACACATTATCAAAAAAAAAAAGGAAGAAATATTTTAGTTTCTTAATCCATTTCACACCACCATGCAAGATAGTATGTCTAGAATGAAAGGTAAAAAAAAAAAGTAGGAGATCTCTTTAATCATTCTTGAAGCTGAGCCTGTACGGTGTAGGTCTATAATTAAAATACAACTTAAAAAATCATTTCTTTTCAGCCACTGAGGCGTATCACACACAACTCAGCCTCCAAATTCTTACAGCCAAGTGGAGGAAAGCCGTAACTTCACCACTGATGAGGTGAACATGACTCTGCAATGTGCCAAACGTGAGGAAGTATAAACAGCCCCAGTTTTATCTCTTGCTAAACAGTGGTTAAGTATTAAAAACAAAACTATTTGTTTCCAAACCTGTCCAGCTTGTGCTGCTGATCAGAAGAGCTGGCCGCCCTCTGGGTTTCACCACGTTTTTCCCATCCATTTCTGTGAAGGCAGACCTCTCAGTGTTCACACCAACAGACTCTGTACTACGGAAACAGAGTTTTCTGAGTATGGACTACACAAACAGCCAGCAATCACAGAAGGAAACACCACACTTAACCAGCAGGAACTTCCAAACACTTTGTTTCTGAGCTGTGGAGATACTTGAGCACAACAGAGGCTGTTTTTCCTCTTTATTTCCACCAAGAGCCCAGTGATGCTGCTGCTACAAGTACGATCTCATCTTTTAACACAGTGTTTTCCTTAAGAAGCTGGAAAAACAGCCTCTCTTTCCAGCTCTGTCTCAAATAGAGCATGGAGGCAAACATTTTATTAAACTCAGAACTTATGGTGGGCGTTTCCAGAAAGATACTGCTGTACACTGTGGCTTTCACTTCTTTTTCAAGCATTAGTTTGGTAAATTAACTCCCTGTTACAGGTACTACAGGAGACATCCTGTACATAGCCAGAGAGGAACGTTTAACACTTAGACTTTGAAAGCTCTCCAGTCAGTGTAACAAAGAGATGCTGTTAACAAAGCATCCAATCACTGTCATCTGGTTCAGTGGGAACCAGACAACTGCCAAGTTGCACCCTAGAGATGCTGTGACAGTTCCCCTCAGTACTTACACTGACTTCTTTGAAAATAAACCACCTCTGTTATTTCACACACCGAGCACTGCGATACCACAGTTCAATGATCTCACTCGTTCTGGCCCCTCCTAGCGACAGCTGAATGACTTGCACAGCACCAGCTGATGGCTGAGAGCACAGAGACACCTCTGCCTGCTGCTGTTCAGTAAACTGTGACTGAATACCAGGAGTATTTCTGGTAACTAAGGGCAATAAACTGCTTTCCTTGGGTTAACGACTGCAACTGCATGCTTTACTTACACATACCGTGGTTTAAAAGGCTCGTAGTCTCTGGCAAGTCTCATGTACAACTGGTGTTGAAGTTCCAACGGTGTTTCCTTAAAATAAGAAGCTGGCTTGTCATACAGTGTTACTGCCCTGTCATGGAATACATTCAGAAGTTAAATAAAAGAAATATGGAATAAAGAGGTGCCAAGAGGGCAAATGGCATCCTGGCACGCACCAAAAATAGCATGGCCAGCAGGACTAGGGAAGTAATAATCCCCCTGTGCCCGGCACTGGTGAGCCTGCACATGGAATCCTGGGTTCAGTTCTGGGTCCCTCACGCCAAGAAGGACATTGAGGGGCTGAAGCGTGTCCAGAGAAGGGAACGGAGCCGGGGCAGGGGCTGGAGCACAGGGTGATGGGGAACGGCTGAGGGAGCTGGGGGTGCTCAGCCTGGAGAGAAGGAGGCTCTCTGCAGGTGAGAGGAGGTTGGAGCCAGGGGGGACTCAGTTTCTTCTCCCAAGTGACAAACAATAAGACAAGAGGGAATGGCCTCAAGTTGCACCAGGGAAAGTTCAAGATTGATATTAAGAAAAATACTTCTACTGTAAGGGTGGTCAGGCATTGGCACAGGCTGCCCAGGGAAGTGGTGGAGTCACCGTCCCTGGAGGTGTTCAAAAAACATTTGGATGTAGCCCTTGGGGATGTGGTTTAGTGGTGGACTTGGCAGTCCTGGGTTGATGGTTGGACTCAATGATCTTGAAGGTCTTTTACAACTGAAGCGATTCTATGACCCTGTGAAAATGCGTATGGCACAGTGACAGGCTACAACAGTGCAATGTAGAAAGTAATTAAGTAAATTAAGTAAACCAATACAGCAAAATCGTTATTTTTTTTACTTTTGCAACTTTCTGTATTCCTGAAGTTTGCTGGACAAAGTCTCCTGTAACAAAGGACTCCTTTCTTGTGTGCCTGTTCAAGGGGTGTAATGCAACTGCAAACACTGCAGGCATCATTGTCTTGATTTTTAACCTTACTCCATAACCATCCCTAAGCACCTTTGATATTAAAGCTCTTCGATTGCAAAAGAAAAATTTGCAAGGCAGACTCATGGTTAAGAACTGCAGAGACATCTGCCTCACCACAATTCCACAGGCAGCTTGGCAGCAAACCTGGGGAACACCTGAAGCCACCTCCTAGTCAATGGAGTGTTAATTATGAAGGGTAATGAAGATCCTTGAATGCCCACACTCCACTAGCTCTTCACAAAACTGAGCCAACACGTTTCAGTGGTGATGGATGGCCCCAGGAAAGTTGCTTTTGTAAGATTCCTCTGGATCCAGAACCACCAGGGATATGTGTTCTTTCATTTTCCTTCGTGCACACACACACACACACTAGAGGTACATGACTTACTTGATGTTGCAATTCACCCACAGGTCTGCTTTCATGGCGTTAGTGACACACAAGTTATAGTCAGACAGGCGCCCAAAAACCTTTTCATACCTGACAAAAATGGAATCTCAGTTAGAAAGCACAGGCAGTCAATAGCATCAGCCAAACAATGACTGCCCCCAGTGCCCAGGCTAACTGAAAACCAAACAAAACCAGAAGAAACCCAAATGCTCCCAGTAACTGGAATTTAATGATCAGCTACTGACAGACTACTTATACTGAAGCAATATGAGTTTATGAGAAAGGATACAGCACGACTTCCTTATCATCCAAGACCTAACACCACCACACTCAAAAGCCTTTAAAGCCTTTGTCTACGTGTAACCAATTAGATTCATCAAGAAACAGACCTTTAAAGGTGAGCTGGAGTGAAAAGCATTAGAGAATTAAAAAAAACAGTATATAAAGTCATCCTAATAACAATACTGAAGCCTGCATATGCACATCAAAGCAACCTGCCTTCCCATGGGTTAGCAAAGGCATTTCGCAGAATGTGCTTCCTGAAATAAAGCAGTTTAACCCCACAAAACCACAGAAGCAGCCCTTTGCTAATTATATTCTCCCCGCTCTTTCTGCTCTGAATTCTGCAAAGCTGTGCTTTATAAAGAGGACAAGAAACTGCTGTACAAACCATTTTGCAATCTGTACTATTGGGTGATTTCTTCCGTGACTCAGACTCATTATAGTATATCCATAGTTGTGCCAATCAATGATCAGTTTGCTCCTCCAGAACAGACACACTGCCCAGGCAACAGCGATACTGGGTAAGCCTGGGGGATTCTGTTCAATAAATAAACCAAATAAAAGACAGCGTAAGACCCTGACCAAGTGACAAACACTAAGAACTACCAAATAAGAAAATCAAATGATTGAAATGATGCTGCTTTAAAGGACCTTAAAGAACAGAGACAATTTTGTATCCACCAGCTACGGAACTGCCAGTTTCTCCCAAGAACTTCAACTTCACCATTGGATCAGGATCAAAACGCTCCTCCAATAAACACACAAACATTTCTGTTAAGATTTATTCTTTACTGCAATCCATGCCAATTGGGTTCAGAGGCTGAACAATTAACAGGAAGAACAGGCCTGAATTAACAGAAAAATTGAAGTTTAGAGCCAAACAAATAGTTTGATATAGGTTTATATCATTGATCAGATCCGTTTTAGCTCTTAAATAATTAGAACAATGTCTGAGACTGCCAAACCCAGCCTGTAACATAGCACTGTTTCTTTTTGTTAGCATTAGTCCCAACAAAAACATACCTGAAGAAGAATATAGGATGGCTGATCTATCTTCAGCATCGTGTACAGTAACTGCACTGACTGCACAATGACTTTTATGGCATACTGGAGAAGCTTCGGGCCACCTGCAAAACAACAGAAAACCTGATAGAAACGTGAACTGTAACAGAACTGGGGACCTCTGCAGGGAGAGGCTGAAAATAACAGCACCTCATAGAAAATGGACACCTGTTCTGGACAAACATCTCACAGTCCCCACAGATTCCCAATCTGTGTTCCCTGAAGGGGCTCCAGGAAAGCTGGAGAGGGACTGGTGCCAAGGGCAGGGAGTGATGGGACGAGGGGGAATGGGTTCCAAGTGCCAGAGGGGAGATGGAGATGGGATGGGAGGGAGAAATTGTTTGGTGTGAGGGTGGTGAGAGCCTGGCCCAGGGTGCCCAGAGAAGCTGTGGCTGCCCCTGCCTGGCAGTGTTGAAGGCCAGGTTGGATGGGGCTTGGAGCAACGTGGTGTGGGGGGAGGTGTCCCTGCCCATGGCAGGGGGGGGCACTGGGTGAGCTTTAAGGTCCCTTCTGACCCAAACCATTCGATGATCCCACGAGAGATGGATCAGCACAGACAATGGGTTTTCCAGTTAACAATCAAGGAAAGTTAACAATCCTGGAAAGAGGCAGGAAGCACTCTGGGTCTTTGGGGGTTATTTTACAACCCTGCCCATGGCAGGGGGTGGCACTGGGTGAGCTTTAAGGTCCTTCCCACCCAAACCAGCCTGGGATGCTGGGATTATTCTGTATAGAAGTCAGTGCACACATGGATGAACAAACACACTAACTGGGGGGTGGGGAGAAAAGGGAAAATCAAACGCACTCCCGGTTTCCCCCTGCCCGTGAGCTGCATGAAGGGCCCCGGGGGGTTCAGAGGGGCCGGGGGTGTGGGACGGGCTGAGGGAGTCGGTCACGGGCCGTTCATTTCCCGGTTAAACCCGGCCCCCCCGCTCCCCCCGGTCCGCACCTGGCAGCCC
>VZRW01011521.1:148243-164419 GCA_013398125.1 Aegotheles bennettii | reverse complement strand
TCTGACCGGGGCCGGCCTGGCGGTGCGAGCGCTAAGCGGGACAGCCCCGCCCCCCCTTGATGAGCCGGGGTGGGTCGTGGGGGCTCCCCTGGAGCAGGGCAAAAGCGGGGACCGGGCTGCCGGTGAGGCCTCCGCAGCCCCGGGGCAGCCCCCCGGTAACCGGGCCCTCTCCTCGCAGGAGCCCCCCGGGCGAGCCGCCGCTGCAGCCCTACTTCCCGGGTCCGCACGGCCCCCGGCACCCCCACCGGCACGTCCGGGACTGCCAGCCCCTCCGCTACGGCAATGTCACCCACGAAGCGTGGCCCGGCGACAACCGGACGGGCGGCCCGGTGGCCACCACCAGAACGTTCGTCTCCTACATCCCCCCGGAGGGCGTGGGCCGCAGGGCCGTCTACGGCCACTTCACCTTCGTGAGGAACCCCCTGAGGACGCTCTCGGTGCTGGAGCCGGGCGGCGCCGGGGGCTGCCGGGAACACCGCAGGGCCACCGTGGAGGAGACCGCCAGGCTCGGGAGGTGTCTGGTGGCCCAGAACGGTGGGTACTTCGACATGGGAACCGGAGAGTGCCTTGGGAATGTCGTGAGTGACGGGAAGCTGGTGAGGAACTCGGGTGGAGTGCAGAACGCCCAGTTCGGCATCCGGAGGGATGGCACCATGGTGTTTGGGTAAGAGCTCGGGGATCACAGAATCACAGAATCCTAGGGGTTGGAAGGGACCTCGAAAGCTCCTCCAGTCCAACCCCCCTGCCAGAGCAGGGTCACCTAGAGTCCATCACACAGGAACGCATCCAGGCAGGGTTTGAAGGTCTCCAGCCAAGGAGACTCCACAACCTCTCTGGGCAGCCTGGTCCAGTGCTCTGTCACCCTGTCCCCACAGGGCTCTCCTCCCTGAAGAGCCGCAGGAATTGCTGAGGCAGGAGGCACTGCTCGGGCACTGCCTCCTGGGCCTCCCCCATCACAGCGTGGGGATGCTTTGAACACTTGCACTAGGGCTGTCCTACTTGTGTCCCACTGAGCTCTCTCTGGCCGTTGGCTTTTTGCCCTAGGATGAAGAGAAGCTGCATAAATTACTCTGATGGTCTCTAGGTTCCTGTGTCTCCTCTCCCACATGCAGCAGGCACACTTGATGATGGTAGAACAGGGAGAGGTCTCTCTCCTTCCCTCAGGGGAGAGGCAGAGTGCACTACAGAACTGCTGTGGCTGCAGCACGGAGGTGCTGGGTTTGGAATGGGCCTCTGGAGGTGCCTTGTCCAACACCCTGCTCGGGGGTTTGGATGTGTCCGAGGATGGAGACTGCACAGCCTCTCTAGGCAAACCTGTTCTGTGATTGACCACCCTTCACAGTGAAAAAGTTTGTCTTATGTTACTGTTCAGTAGAAGTCCAGGCATCTCCTGGGTTGTCCCTTCAGCAGATGGCTGAAGTCCCCCGTGAGTGCCACAGCCTGTGAGCAGGAGGCTTTGCCCAGTTTTCTGAGGAAGGTCTCGTCTGCCATTTCCCAACCAGGCAGTCTGTGGCAGACACCCACACTGATCTGCCAGAGCTCTAATCCAAACCCATCAGCCCTCAGCCAGCTCCTGGTCCCTGCCTAGGCACAGCTCGAGGCATTCCTGCTGCATGCTCATGTCAAGGGTAGCTGCTCCTCACTTCTCCCACCACATTCCCTGGGACAGGCTCTTCCCAAGGAGCCCGTATCCATCCGTTGCAGCACTCCACTCACAAGCACTGTCCTGTGTCTGCATGATCCCAGTGAGGTTCCAGCCCTGCTGCTGCACAGGCCTCCAATTCCTCCTGTTTGTGTCACCATTACTCTGATTTTCCGGGAAGAGGGTGAGAGCTTCCCTGTAAGCCCTCTCGCTGCTTCCTTGTTTGTGTGCATGTGGCTGAGCTGGCCTTTTGTTTATATTTTGTTGTTGTTTCGAGTTCTCCTGTCCTTGTAGCCCTGTGACCCTCACTTGCCAGCCTGGCCTGTCACTTCCTCACTTGGCTGCGGGTGATCATCACCCTCCTGTGTCACTCCTGGTTTGAAGCTCTCCTCACCACATCCCCTGTTTACAGGAGTTAATTTTGCCCCACGTGGTCCCGTGGATGCCATCTCTGCCAGTCAGTCCCCAGAGAGGGTTCTGGTCTTGTAAAAAAACAAATTCCTGTTGTCAACGTGAACTGTGCTATTGCACATAGACCCACAGAATCCATCCACTGCTTCTGGAGCCCTTCCTCCTCGACTGCACGGCTGAGGAGAGTGCCACCTGGGCCACCCTTGGCTGTTGCCCCCGGAGCCATGCAGTCACTCTCTGTACACCCCGGGTTTCCCCTGGCAGTGCCCATGTGCAGCGGGGGGTAATGGTCTGGGGACTGGAGAAGCCTCGGTGGTCTCCACACACTATCCCAGATCTGAGCCCCCAGCACACCTCCCTGGACAGGTTCACAGGTGGGGGCCTCTGTCCCTTGCAGCAGGGAGCTTCCCCCCATCTCTCGCCCACCTCCTGGGTGCTGCTGCAGGGTGCAGCTGGCACAGACACTTCACCTCCCAGGGCTGAACCCGGAGGGAGGAAGAGCTCCCTCCTGGTGCCAGATCTCACAGGCTTCCAGCCTTCATCATCACAGGTTTTGCCATTGCAGCGAGCAGATCCTTGGCTCTCCTTTGTGGGGTTTGGGGTTTTGTCTCTGCAGGCCATTAGGGGAGATCTGTCCATCTGTTTCTCCCCATCCCTGCTGCTGTGCAGCCTGTGAACCTCCCGCGGCAGCTCCTTGTTCCAGCAGCAGAGCTCCTCAGTCAGCACACACCAGGACACCATTTCCCTGGGCCCCAGCTTCCCCAGGAGGCACAGGTACCCCTGAGAGCTGGAGGCTGCCTTCTCCCTCCATGGCTCAGCCGAGTTGTCTGCTGTGTTGGGCATAGGTGCAGAAGTTGGTGCTGGAGGCTGTGCCCTGTGCTGTGTCACCACCTCTGGCCACAGGCACTGCCTGCTTTGGGCTCCCTGCTGCACCAGCCATGGCATCTGCCTGCTGGGAGCTGTGGGCTCAGCCCAGAGGTTGTGTAGGCTCTTCCTGGCACCTGCTGAAAGGGTGTGTGACACTCCTTAACCAGCTGGAGAGACCAGAGCTTGAAGTGCCCTTTGGTGAGGAAGAGCTGACAGAGGGACCTGGTGCTCACTGGAGATCAAGGCTCCTGGTAGCTCCCCTCCTCCAGCAGCAGAAGGCACCCAAAAGGGCCTGGGAGGGTTCCTAGAGGTGATCTCAGAAGATTGAGGAGCAGTCTGGAAGCTGCTGCATGTTGGCTGTGTTCCCCACCCTTCTGCTCACTGACCCCCATGTGCCCTCAGACCTTGGCAGGGGTCCCTGTGGAGCCCAGCTGATGGTACCGAGCTGGGGCTGGCAGCCCCGAGAACCTCAGCCTGGATTCATGTGGTGGAAGGACTGGTGGAGTTGGGGACGTGTCCACTCAGTGGACATGTCCACTTCTGCTTCTGCTGTGGGGCCCAACAGCAGCTTCAGGGTCGCTGCTGAGTCCTTGCCCTCAGCTCTGCCCAGCTTCTCAGGCAGGATTCCCCTCGTGAGGTGCAGGCAGGGCACTGTGAGCTCCTGTCTGCTTGGTGCCCCTGTGGCTTCCAAAAGGTGACACCAGAAATGGTTTTGGTGTCAATGGTGGTGTCTGTCAGGGGCAATGAGTAATTGCAGCTTCAGAGCTGACACCCAGTCACTCCCTGCTCAGGCTGTTGTGCACTTTGATCCATTTCCAGCTGTGTTTGTTTTGTCTTTGTGTTCCCTTCCCTGGGTGAGGGGATTTCTTTTTGCCTGTTTTCCATTCGGGTGTTTTCAATTACACTTTTCCACAAAGTGTGAAGCTTTGTTTGGCTGCAGTCATGGGTACTAAAACACCAAAAGTTGAGTGTCCAGCTCCCACAAGGCATGTTGGGAGCACGCTGAGCGGTCGATTTGAAACCAGAACTGCTGGCAGAGCTTAGCACAGAAGCACAGCTGCTCGGCCCCAAGCTTTACTCTCCTCTCCTCCTCCTCCTCCTCTCCTCCTCCTCTCCTCCTCCTCTCCTCTGTTGCAAACATCGCCTGGCATCTGGTTCTGAGGAGCAGATGTTACTCAGCACCCGAAGTCTTGAGAGGAATACCCCAATGGAAGCACCTCACAGTGACACAGCCTGGTGGTGGGAATGGTCACTGGACAGTCCTTTTGCTGCCTGACTGCTGAGTGAGAGGTTTTGCTGTGTGCAGGAGCAGAGGAAGCTCTCCTGGGCAGAGGGGAGCAGGTCGTGCCCAGCAGTGCCTCCCCCTCGGCGTAGCTGTGGGCAGGCTGGGTGTTGTCAATGAAAACCCTCTCAAAAGCTGTTGGGTGCCACTCTCTTGCAGAATGGAAGCTGACGGACAGCAAGATGTTACAGCTGCTTCCACAGGTCCCTGAGTACTTGGCAATGGCTCTGCCCTCATGTCCTGCCAGATGCTTTCTGCCCTTACTCTGCCCTGGCTCGGGTCCCCTGGCCACGCTGTTGACAGGAGCTGTTTCACACACAGTGGCCAGGGCCATCATTAACTGGTTTTGTGCAGAATAGTGGAGAACAGGGTCCACTTGTGCTGCCAAAGTGATGCTTTGCACTGCTTGGCCTCTAGTTTTGGGTGTACCCAGCCTTCATTCAGCCACCTTCTCCCCTTCTCCCTGCTTCTGGAGCCTGCTGGCAGCAGAAGAGGCTTTGTCATGACGCTGCTGTGACTGTGGGTAACCCCTCCTGCTCTCTCTTTCCTAGTTACCTTTCTGAGGAAGATGTCTTGGATCAAGCAAACCCTTTTGTGCAGCTGGTGAGCGGAGTGGTTTGGCTCCTAAGAGGTGGAGAAGTGTACATCAGTCAGAGTCAAGTGGCTGAGTGTGGTGAAATTCAAACCACAGGTAAATATTGTAAAGCCTCACGTCAGCCTGGGAATAGATTGTCCTGATGGAGCTGCTGGAGGGAGTGGGGAGCAGTGGAAACTGTGTTGTCTGGTTGCAGTTTGCTACTCACTCCAGGTCTGAATTTCTCCTGTGCTACTTTACCCCGAGTCTGCACAAGGAACAGGATGCCTGTGAGATCAGCCTGGGCAGGGCTGTCGAACAGAACCTGCTGAGAACCATAAATAGTGGCAGCATGATTGGTGTTCATGTTTGTCCAGAGCAACTCAAAGCCAATACCTCTTACAAGAGTTTAAAACTGAGGGCTTGTGAATCTCCTTCTTTGTCCCTGTGCTAGACAAAGGGTGGAAATGTTACTCCTAGCTGGGCTTGGATGAATAAGAGGATCCTGAGCTCTGTTCTCATTGTGTTTCAGTTTAGATGAGCTCCTTGCTGGGAGCTGTTTTGCAGACAAATGTGTCTAAAACAGCCATTTCTGTCACTCAGCTGGTGCCTGAATTATTCCCTCTCCTGCACAGGAACCTTCGAGAGGTTCATCAACGTGATATCAGCCAGGACAGCGGTTGGACACGACAGCCAGGGACAGCTGGTCTTGGTTCATATGGATGGGCAGACAGAATCCAGAGGGTGAGGCCGGGGTTGTGGGAGGTTTTGAGGCAGGTGCAAAGGTGCAAGATCAGTTTTAAAGCAGCGACTTGCATTGCTCAAGAGGTCAGCTGAAGACACCTCTGTTTGGTGTCTTTCTGGCAGAGCCAGAAAAGGCTGACACAGCTTCCAGGCAGCGAGTCCATGGCTGGGACAGGAGAGCTTCCCCCTGCTGCCACGGAGGCACCAAGCTCCTGGTACAGCAGGTTCAGTGGAGTCAAACAGCAGGAATGAGCAACAGTCGTTTGCTTTTCAGGGTCAACCTCTGGGAAATGGCCGAATTTCTGAAGCAGCAGGGAATCATCAATGCCATCAACCTCGATGGTGGAGGGTCTGCAACGCTGGTCTTAAACGGGACCCTCGTGAGCTACCCATCTGAGCACTGGTAGGTGCTGGCAGCACGTGCCCAGGGCTGCACCAGTAACCATGCTGCTCCCGTTAGTGTGCAGAGCCTGGTCCCACCCCTCTGCTGTGCCTGGAGTCAGCCTGCACTGCTGGGAGACCACGACATAAGGGCAGGTGGCAGGTTTTGAGGGAGAGAGCGGCTCTAAAATGTAAAGCCATGTGGTGACTACGTATTTTTTCCATTTAGTCATCCAGGATTAAAGTTTAGCTGTTTTCAGTCTTGCAGCAGAGCTGTTTGACGTGACTGAGCGGCCGATGTGGGAATCAGATAAGGAAGCAGCTCTTAAACTGGGAGGTTAAGAGCTCCACATTGCCAGGAATTAGCACAGATCTGTCAACAGCTTATTGTTATGGAAGAGAAACTCAGAGACCCTGCCCTGCCTCATGTGAGGGTACCTAAAGAATATTTTACTTTAGATTTAGCTTTTTAGTCATTTCTGACTGTAAACATGAAGGGGTTTGAAATTCAGTTTGCAGCCTGCCAGCTGAGCATTGCTGTAGCTGCAGTGATGTCCCTTACATCAAAGCAAAGAACATCCAAGAACAGGCGTGTTGAATGCCAGCGTTGGGAAGCTGGGACTGCTTAAAGGGAGGCTTCACTTGCCTGTTGCTTTCTTTAATCCCCTGTTTGAAATAACTCCTGTCCAACAGGAGTTAACACTTAGTTAAAACATTGCTTCAAATCTAGTTTTAGGGGTTTTTTTCCCCATTATTGGTGTTCTCGTTTGCCAATGGGAAGCGGGATGAAAATTTGTGGATTATATCAACTGGTTTCACGCGGGGCTGGGAGCAGCACAGTGCTTACAGGACCTGCTTTCTGTCCCCAGCTCCTTTGACAACATGTGGCGTTGCCCTCGGAACATCTCCACCATCGTGTGTGTCCACGAGCCTGCCTGTGAGCCTGCAGACTGCAGTGGCCACGGGCACTGCGTGGACGGGGAGTGCCACTGCGCCGGGGACTTCTGGAGAGGCACAGCCTGTGACACCTTGGACTGTGGCCCTTCCAACTGCAGCCTGCGGGGCGTCTGCACTGCCTGTGAGTGGCTGTGGGGCACGGAGGGGGTGTGGATGCCCATGGGCAGCACCAGGGGAAGCGTGGCCATGCACAGTGTGTCCCTGGGGGATATCGCTCACCTCCTGTGTGGCACCACGGAGGGGCCATGGCATGCTGCTGTGTGCAGTCCTGGCCAGCTCATGGGGTCCTTCCCCCCTCATAGCTCATGTGGTGTGGCACCAGCAGCAGCTGTTTCCTCACTGCTGAGAGCAGCAGGCTCTGGGGAGGCTGCCCTGGCTCTGGGGGCCAGCTGGTGCTGCCTGCTGCAGCCCTCGGCCTCCCGGCTGCACGGAGCTGCTCTGCCCTTTCCCACCAGCAGTAGGGATGGTCAGGACACATCACCTTTAGGGACCAGCAACAGGCTGAGGCTGGCACTCACGTCTGGGAACTGGACCAGCAACAGGGCTTGACTTTGAGCTCCATGCCTCAGTTTCTGCCTCCTGGGGTTGTGCTCCTGGTTTGTTGTGGCTCTGCTGGTGGGGAGGGCAGTGTGTTACACTGTATGACAGAGCAGCCTTCTGCCCCCTCCCCTCATTGTTCCCTTCCCGAGTCAGGGTTTTTACAGGTGTGCAATTGCTGCTCTTCCCTAAACTTGTTTCGAAGCTGGGGACTGCCATAACACACAGCCCCAGCTCCCACTCTGCCCTGCTCCCCTGGCTCTCTGCTTCCTCCCTGGCTGAACTCACAGCCCAGGGTGACTGGGCAGAGCTTGGTGGGTGCAGGTGTTGCTGGTGGTTGACCCAGGGTTAATCTCTGGTAACCTGGTCAGCAGGAGGCTCCCCTGGGCCTGGCACCTGGAGCAGGCGGGTGTTTGAACCGGACCTGCGTGTGAGTCCAGGATTCCTCTTCTGCAGGTTCCCTGGCAGAGGCAGGGAAAGTTAAGAGGGCACCTCAAGAAGCAAAAGCTCCTAATTTTGAGTTCCTGCTATTTCTAAGTCTTTGTTGTTTGTGTTTGCACAGCTGGGTGCCTGTGTGATGCTGGCTGGATCGGCAGCAACTGCACTGAAGGTAGTGCTGACTTCCACTTTGCTCCACTCCACCCCACCCCTTCCCAGCCAGCAAGAGGACAGTGTGAACACTCCCTACAGCTGGCTGCCCACCATGGCAGGGAGGTCATGCTGGTGGTGTTTGCTAAGACAAAGCCACGATGGGAAAGGCTACTCAGTGTTACACAGTGTGCTCTTTGTGTCCCTCTGAGTTTAACTGCAGCCTGAGCATCTTGGCTTTGTGTGAAACACTTCAAGCTCCTCGTTCAAGGCACAGACTCAGGTCCTGCTCTCTGAGCAGCCACCAACACCCTGTGCCAGTGACTGTGCTGTGGGTATAAGCATGGGTGGGATTGCTGCCTTTGTGATGAGGCCCTGATGGGATCTCTGCTTGTCCCCTGCAGCTTGTGCTAGCGGTCTCTATGGGGATGGCTGCACCCAGAAGTGCCAGTGCCAGAATGGTGGCTGGTGTGACCCTGTGCATGGAGCCTGCTCCTGCCCGGCGGGGTACTACGGCACCAGCTGTGAGCAAGGTAAGGGCTGAGTTGAGGCTTTGGTGTTATATCTGAGCCACCTCCTGTGGGCAAAGCGTGAGGTCTGCCAGGCAGGCACAGGCCTGGCCTTCACAGCTGGAGCAGAACCTGCCCAAATTGGCTAAAAAGAAACAAAGGAGCAGAGGGAAAAGAAGAGTTTTCCTCATCAGAAAATTGTGGATCCCTCTTTAGCCTCTGCCCCAAAGATCTGTGTTGTTTTTCCAATCTTGAATGCAGAACATGAATACTCAAACGTCTTTTGCTTGTGGGTGTTGCACCAGACCCTGCCTAAATACCTGAAGGGAGCCTATGAGAAGGATGAGGACAGGCTTTTTAGCAGAGCCTGTTGTGATAGGACGAGGGGTAATGGTTTTAAACTGAAGGAGTGGAGGTTCAGGTTAGATAAAGGAAGAAGTTTTTCACCATGAGGGTGGTGAAACATTGGAACAGGTTGCCCAGAGAGGTGGTGGATTCCCCATCCCTGGAGACGTTCAAGGCCTGGTTGGATGGGACCCTGAGCAGCCTGGTCTGGTGGGGGATGTCTCTGCCAATGGCATGGGAGTTGGACTGGGTGAGCTTTAAGGTCCCTTCCGAACTCAAGCGATTCTGTGATTCTGCTTCAGGGGATCCAGGTCAGTGAGTGTGAAGTTCACTAGAGAGCCCTCCTGGCTGCCAGAGCTGGCCCTGTTCTCCCTGGTGTAACCACGGCAGCTTTTCCAAAGCACTCGAGGCCCCGGTGTGTGTGCTTGCTCTGGTGTCAGGACAGGCTGATTACAGTGTGAGTGTGAAGATCCCGTGTGCGTGGTTACGTTAGCGAGGTGATGTCTGCAGCCTGGGAATGCCAGCCAGCCTGAGCCCTCTGTTACGGAAACTTCCCCTGGACAAAAACAAATGAGCAGCAGTTTGGTGCTTTCAGGCTGTTGGGGGAAGTAGGGTGGGCAGGCAGAACAGCTTTGTCAGGCTGCAGGAAGCCCGGAGCCCTGACTGCTCACACAGAGCAGAGCCCGCTGGGTGCTGTGCTCCAACACGAGTACTTGCTTCCCTTCAGGAATCGGCCGCTGCTGCCCCCCTCCAGCTTTGCTTCTGAGCCAAAGAGCAGGGCTGTAGCTCAGATGTGGCAGGGGGAAAAGCAGATGAGAAGCAAGAAGGGCAGAGATTGCTGTGGAACATGAACACCCTGGGAGATGTAGGTGAGGTTTGAGCCTCTCCTGAAGCCCTGCGTGTGCCCATCCTTCCTGGCACTGAGCTGGTGCAGTTGAGCTGAGGGCAGAGGGAGCTGCAGTGACAAACTGAATGGTTTCACAGCATGCAGAGCTATGACAATGACCAACTTCTTTGTCATCAACTCCCTAGAGTGTCCCATGGGCTGGTATGGGCCAAACTGCCAGAAACAATGTATGTGTGAACACACGTGTCCCTGCGACCGGGTGACGGGCAGCTGCAACATCACCTATGGATGGGCAGTACAGGACCAGCTAAACAAAGGTACCTCTGAGTACAGTGGTTGTGGTTCAAAAAAACAAGTTGGAAGGGCAGCTTTGGTGCATAATGTTCTGTTTGCTTCATTACCAGCTCTGCTGGCTGTCACCTTGCCTCAGCTTGCTCTTTTTCAGTGGAATGTTACACCCTCCTCCCAACGCTGCCTTTCTTCCCTTTATTTATTTTCCAGCTGGGCGGTGTCTGGCTTCCCAGAATAAGGAAAGGAGCAAAGAAAAG
The DNA here is from genome assembly GCA_013398125.1 of Aegotheles bennettii. Classification (NCBI taxonomy): domain Eukaryota; kingdom Metazoa; phylum Chordata; class Aves; order Caprimulgiformes; family Aegothelidae; genus Aegotheles; species Aegotheles bennettii. The sequence goes on along the minus strand of VZRW01011521.1, from coordinate 154,187 downwards.
TTCTCTCTGGCAGAGTAAGTGTGTAATGCACATCACACACCCTGAGTCCGTGCTGTCACTCACTGCGTGATGGAGTTGTCCCATCCCCTCCTGTGTGCCAGGGCAGCATCTCAGACCTGCTGCTTCACTGGCCAAAGTATCTGTGTGCTGACTTTGTTCTGTCACCTACAGCTGTCATGCTGGGAAAGGTAAGGGTAGGGAAGGCAAGGTGATGAAAAAATCAATTTTTTTTCCAGACAAGCGTTGAGCTGGAGCCCCCAACAAGGCCAGTTTGTGCTCTGAGCTGTGCACACAGTTAAGGCAGAGCCACCTTTGCTCTCCCCCCTAGGCCCTGCGTATGCAGCACACAGCCCAGGGTGGTCCTGTAGGCTTGGTGAAGCTCCAGGTGCTCTGCAGGCACAGCTGGTCCCTTGTTAACCCAGCAGAAAGCTCAGAACGTCCATGTGCTCTGGCTGCCAGGGCAGCCTTTCACAGAGCTTGTCCTCGCCTGAGAGCACAACCACAAGCTTGTGGTGACAGACGAGGGACCACAAACCCCAGAAAGTCATTTGCATGCTGGGAACATGTGACAGCAGGTAAAGGGGTGTTGCTTATGTGGATTTTTGTTATGTTTGACAGAGAAACCTGGCTCTCCGTGACCTCTGTCTTGGCTCTGCTTCTGCTGATCAGCGCCATGGGGAACGTGGGCCTTTTGCTCAAGGCCAGGTCAGAGAGGCACCGTGAGAGTGGCAACTATGTCTACCACCCCCTGAGGGAGCTGAATGGGGATGCTACTCACACCTCTGCTGCCTGTGAGGCAGAAGATGCTCAGGACCAGAGTCAGGCACTCCTCCAGAGTCCCGACTGAGATGAGGTATTTCACTCTGCCCCTTGCACTGCCACTGGGATCTGCTCACACCCACGGTGTAGAACTGCTGAGTAACCCAAGAGCAGCAGCTAGAACTGCTGAGTAACCTGAGAGCAGCAGTGGTAACTCAGCCAAGGAGCTCCCTTGCTTCTGGCCCAGCCCCACTGAGAACACTGCCAGCTCCCCTCCCTTCCTCTGCTACTCCAGCCAGAGCAAACAGGACTCTCTAATTAGTTGCCAGGAGAGGATGCACAAGCCCCAGGGCCAGCTTCCACCCTCGGAGGTGGAGAAGGGAATGCCACTGCTGCAGCAGGAAGGGAAAGGGGCTGGTTCCCTCCAATACTTGAGGGAAGCAGGTGAGGAATGTAAAGCCACATGCACTTCAGAGAGAGGTCCCTTCTCACCTGAGCAGTGGTAAGTAGTAGTAAATAGTTGTAAGTTGCAAGATAAATTGCCTGTAGCATGAAGCGAGGCTTAAGAAAGCTGGCTTAAGGCTGGTGTAGCATGTAACTGCCCTTCCCCAGTAAGCTCAGACTTTTGTCAGTTTTCTGATAAAAGTTATTCTGAAACATTGAAGTAGAGGCAGCATCCAGTAAGGCCCCAGGGTTCCTCCTTCTGGGCCAGCAGCAGGCTCAGGGGCTGACACACAGGGTTGGGGGCTGCCTTCCACCTGGCCCCTGGAGTGTTTCCTTACTGAACCCTTACTCCTAGCAGTAGTCTGAGGTGCACGATGACCACTGCATTTTTGGTAGGTACAGCAACATAAAAAGCCTTTGCAGTTAAATATTTTCATTGCTGCTTTCTGTTGTACCTGCCAGAAGCCAGCGTGCTCTGCCCAGCTGTATGGGTGCCACCAACGTCCTACAGCCTGGAGCTCTCCCACCTGGGGAAGGGGAGACTGCCACAGCCTGGCACAACAGGACTGAGCCATGGGACTGGGCTCACCGGGCCAGACCAGCCCCCCTGGGACAGCCCCTGCACTGCCCTCGCTCACTGCTGCTCCCCCTGCCCTTCCCTCAGCAGAGATGATGCCAGCACCAGCGAGTACCTCAAGCGACCCAAGATCCTGAACATCTCAGCTGGAAATCAGGTGTTTTGCTAGAAGACATCCTTTCACATTTAAAAACAAAATGTATTTGAGTTTGCTTCTGGGAAAACTAGCCTTTAATGTGCTACATTAATGCTGCAGAGCGGGGGTTATAGCCTGTCTGAGCCTGGGTATTAACATTTTTATGCACTCTGTTTTTATCTCTGAGTAAAAGAGATGTAATTTTTGTGCCACTGGTGGCATCAGATCAACCTGTAAGCAGGAGATTCTATTTTTCTATTATTTACAAAGACTCTTTGGAACTTGAATAAAGCCTATTACTAATAACTGCCTGAAACTCAAAGTTCTTCATACCTAGTTGCAAAAGGAAGATGTGATCCTTTCCAGTTAACCTCAGCTGGCCAAGCCCTGGGGGCCCTTTTTATTATAAACAACCAACAACATTGCAGGGTGGGGTGGGGGTAGCAGCCCACTCTGGTGTGAAAATAAAAAATGCTGGTTCTAGAGGAAAAAATGAAACAACATTTTAGTTAAAAAGTAGGAATAGCTGAATCCAAGTGGGTAAAGGGGACAGCACAGGTGCTTAATTCTTCAGAGTTCACCACAATTGGAACAGTTGCATCAGACACATTCTTTAGAGATGCTTTTTTATTTCCAACATACAGAAATGTACAGCTCCTACCAGGACCTACAAATACTGTAACTGAGTACATTTGTTGTCAAGTAACGCGTTACAAAGCACTCTGCATTGTGCCAGCGTGCTCTGGAAGAATGTTTGGGGTGGTTTGGCTGAGAAAAATAAGGAGCAATATATAAATAATGAAGAAGGCTGAAAGGGAGAGAAAGTAAGAAAGTTGAAAAAAAGATAATTAATGCCCATTTAACTTAAATATATGGAACTAATAGCTTGGAAGTGAATGTTGATATCATTAAAAGCCAATGCATGTCACACGATTCCAATTTAGCCTTCCAAGAGAGAAATAATCAGGAATAAGGATCATCACAAACATGCTGGAAGAACATCAAAACTAATAGCATGCAGGAATTGCTGACAAACGCCTGCTGACTTTAGTCCTTGGAGTCCAAGAGCTCTGTTCCTTGCATTATTTGGCTCACAGTATAAACTTTTTGGATATTCAAAGAGTATGAGCTAATAAAACACGTTTTGAAATAAGATTCCTCTGCCTCTGGGACAGCAGCTACGGCCTCAGCACACAGCAGCTTCACAGCAGAGCGGGCAGCTGGGCTCCTCACTTCCTACCTGAAATTCTGAGTTGCAGTAAGTGCTACAGATTTCAGATGACTGAATTATGGCATTGTCAATTTTTTTGATGAATAAACAAATCAGAGTTTATAAATTCTTATTAAAAGCTTTTTTTTCCTCCTTACTGAAAGGGAGTGGGTACAACCAAACTAGCGGCCACGAGACGGAAGCAAGCAAGGCTGCAGCAAACATCTGCACAGCCAAAGCAGCCACAGTCCCTCCAATTCCCTCCTGAGCAATCCAAATTGCTCTTCCCCCAGCAGACAGTGCACAGGAAGCAGAGAAACAAGGAGGTGCCTCCCTGCTGCCACTGTGAGGGCAGGAGAATGTGTTCCAGTGCTGGTCTTTCCAGCACAGGGAAGCTGTAAAGCTGCTTTCGCATCCCCACCCGGGCCCCGGGCTGGAGGCTCCCTGGGTCCCTCCTGCAGGCGAAGCTGTTCTGTCCACAGCAGTTAAAAAAAGCCCTTTTCAAAACCTGAAAGGTGGCAAAACGTTTAGCCAAAGTGGCTCAGTTACTGCATCCCAGCTTTGCCCTGAGTCTACCCTGACACCCATCTTCAGCACATGCCTGCTGGCGACGTGCTCCGTGTTTGCCTACCCCAGTCCTACTGGGACAGAAGCCAGTAAATGGCTGTAAAAATTGCTAAGAATAAAGGTTTCATGAATAAAGGTTTCGTGCATGGCCATATTTAATTGTAAACAATAGCACACCACTTTGTACCTACAGCACAGCGACCTTCCTCTTGAGATCTTGTATCTCACATCAAACATGGCAACAGCTCTTTGAGGTAGGCATTGTGTTTTGCATACGGAATATCTGGAACAGGGGAAAGCCCCAATTTACTGAGGAACTATTTCTGAAGTACCCAGCTGGTTACCTGGGTACCTGCCTTGCTGGAGAGCAGCTGCTGGGACACTGCTGGGGAGCAGGGAGGGCCTTGCTCCAGCTCAGCACCCAGAACTGGAGTCCGGTTCTCAAGGTTCTGGCTCATGGGATTTGGGAGATGAGTGGCTCCCGGGGAGCCAGAAGCCAGAACTCTTTCCTGTCTCAATTCATAAGAGGTTGCTGTGAAGAAAACAGCATGTTTTATTTGCTAAAGCACACTGATGTCATTTTAGGGGTGGGAAAGGCATTTTAGAAGAATTCTGCTTCTCTTGTACCTGCAGTTCCCAAAGTCAGGTTTAAAAAGCACAGCACAGCATCAGCCACAACATCCGGGCTGTTGCCCCTCTTTGTGTTAACATTCAGGGGGAAAAAATCCACCCTGGATTGTTTAAATTGGCCACTGAGTAAATTGCTCAGTGGGATAACCCAGAAAATTTTGCTTAACATCGACGAGGGAGAGATCACAAAGCTGCTTCCCAAGCAGATGTGTGCAGCAACCTCCTGGGCAGAAGAGCAGTACCACCAAGGAGCAAGAGGGAAAGCTCCAGGTGTGATATCCCCAGCCCTTCATCTCCTCCTGGCTCAACCAGAGACCTCCAGGGCTGCCAAGTTCCAGGGGTCTCGCTGACAACAGTTAAACACCCAAAGCTCTTATTGATGGGAGGAGAACAGCACATGCCACGTTTTAAATAGAAAAATCAAAACCCAGTGCCATGGAAGAGATTCCTAAGCAGAGCAAACCAACAGAGACACAGGAAACAAGAACATTACCACCATGGGATCTGAGCAACCTTGTGAGGATCCAGCCACAAGCAGCTGAAATTCTGAAATGGTACTGGGAGGACAAGGCTGGACCTGCTCTCAATGCTTTGGGACCATCAGAATTCATCATGAGTAAAGGATTTTACAGGAGGGATACACAGATGGGCTTTTAATTCCAGAACTCTTGATTTTGCAGAGCAAAGGTAGCACTTTTCCCTCTATCAGACTCAGATTATGCTGAAATGCCAGAAAGAGAAGTTTCATTCATCTGGGAGAAATGGTGAAGCCCACAGAACAACTGGGGAGCTTGGACATCAGAACATTCCTGGGGGCCTGCATCACTACGTTACCTGCTCTGCTCTCTGGGAGAGATGCAAGGTGGGACAGCAATTTCCATGGCTCCAATCCTTTGAAAAAAAAAAAAACCCAAAAAAACCCCAAAAAACACCAAACCTAAAATCCAAGCAGCTTACATAAAGATGCCCAGTTCTTCATCTCCCATCGTTCCAAATACTTGGGCTCTTTTCTCCTTTGTCAATGCCTGGTGGTTCAAAACCAGTAATTAAAAAAGCAGGGTAAGAAGGAACTACTCTACGTGTAGGTAGGTTGTTCTTAGCTGCACAGACTCCATCAACATTAATAAAAATTTGGTGAGAGGGGAAAAAACCCAAACCTGAGTCTTTACTGAGAAATGTGGCCATGGAGTGCTGTGTTGGAAGGAGAAGCCACCCTTCCACCACCACCTGTGCTTCTCCCACCCCAAGAGCAGAACTGTCTGTGCTGCTCCCTGCTGGGAGAACTGGAAACTCATCCATTTCAGCCCACATTCACCATACCTGACAGAAGCCACTCGGCTGGGCTAGCTCAGACAATGGCAGGGGCAGAACCCTCACAATCCCTCTGCAGATAGCAGATCTGTGCAGAGGCAACCTCCAGCTGGTGGGGAGGAGTCCTCACCCACACTGGGTCTGAAAGCAGGTGTCCCACCACATCCAGTCCTGCACATGTGCCAGCTGCAAACACCACCCAACAGCAGCTATTCAATGCACCAGCTGAGGGAATCACAGAATCCCAGAATCCTAGGGGTTGGAAGGCACCTCGAAAGCTCATCCAGTGCAACCCCCCTGCCAGAGCAGG
>VZRW01011521.1:111906-147909 GCA_013398125.1 Aegotheles bennettii | reverse complement strand
ATTAGGAAGAAGTTCTTTACTGAGAGGGTGGTTAGGCACTGGAATAGGCTGCCCAGGGAGGTGGTGGAGTCACCGTGCCTGGGGGTGTTCAAAAAATGGGTTGATGAGGCACTTGAGGCCATGGTCTGATGGTCTAATGGTTGGGAATATGATGGGATAAAGGTTGGACTTGATGACCCTGGAGGTCCCTTCCAACCATAATGATTCTATAATTCTATGATTCTGTTGCCACCTAGACAAGCACACACAACTCTGCTTGCCACCCAGTCTGATATAACAGAGCACTGGCACCTTTGCTGCACACCTACCCTCTGGCATAACCAGTGGAGACTACGGACAAACACGGTATTTTTGGTGTGTCATGAAGATCCACGATCTTCCTACAACTCCTGAACTCAATCCTTGCTTCTTAACCCTAAGAAACATCCCCCTGGAGTCCAAAAAGCATCAGAGTCTGACCTCCCCCTGCAGGAAGAGGTGAGGCAGCCCTTACCCCAGCGCTATGTACGATACAGCCCTTAGTGCAAGAACATCCAGCAGTCACAAAGATTAGAACCCAAGTAGAAAGATTTCTTGAGACTGAAGACAATCAGTAATTCCTGTCTAAACAAAGTTCATTCCATTAAAAAAAGGTGACTGGGTTTAATAAATAGTCATTTTGGAAATAATAAATAAGTTAAAAATTAATTCAAAATAAGCTAGTATTTGAATAAATACATTTCAGTAAGTGCTTAAATACATACATGCTTTTTTTTTTTAAGTTTTCTCTTCAAGTTAGCTCATGTTTTAAAGAAGCAGGTTCTTATAATACTGCCATAAAATTTTGTGCCTTCAGGAAATAAAATATTGCTTTTCTTAGCCCTTGATAATTTGTTTCAGTTCCCATCCACTTTGATGAGATAGGTCAGATCGACTCATTATTGCTTGTAAACCTGAGGAGAAAGGAAAAAATAGTCTATGTATAAGAAGATGCTGCTTACTGGAGGCAGGCTCTCTGCCTGTAGTTTCTAGAAAACCATTTTTTATCTCAGTGGGTTAAAAAAACCCAACACATTTCCTAACAGCATCCTGTCAGATCAGAAGAGGTTTTAGGTTTGACCTGGAATTGATTTCTGAAACGTCTTATCTACATTAAGGTATTTACAGTGTGCTTCAAGTCCCTACACCTGAAATGCCCACTTGACCTTCTGATGTGTAGTTGGTACCCTGAGCACCCGAAAAACCAGATTAGTTTTGCTACACATCACTAATCCAGTCCTACAGATCCAACAGATAAGGCAACATCAGCCTCCTCTACCACACGTAGGAAAAGGACTGGCTGGGAAGAGCCCTTGGAGGTTGAGTAATGCAGGGATTCATGCGAACTGACATTCATCCAAAACCACAAGTCGTGAAGAAGACCACTGAGCAGTAGGCAGCTGATAGAAAATGTCTAAATCTGCCACTTGAATTCTGAAGTTTTATGCTTAAAATAGCTCCCAGAAGCCTCTCTGTGTCCAGATGGCTCCTACTTGTGGTCACACGAACGACTGCCTCAAGGCTCAGCCCCTGTAGGCTCTTTGGTTTGGTGAACAGAGCAGCTCCGGGGTGGCCAGGAGGCCCTGAGCAATTTGTCCTTGTCCCCATAGTCTTGGCCCTGCTATCTAGAAAGATGTGAGCTGCTCTGGGACTGGCTGGAAGATGTGGTGGCTCCACTCAGCTGGGAGAAGCCGCTGTTGCAAGATTCCAGGCTTGACATGGATCCCCTGGGATGGGATAAAAAAAGATGTGCTTGTTAGGAAGGCAGCTATTTATGGAGATAACTCACATTCTGTAATGCTTGCCAAAGTATTTTAGTTTTTGTCCCATCGTTTTCAACTTGGTCTCCAAGAAGCTTTGTGTCATGATGAGGAATTAAATTGTCACAGGTATCTTTGTTCCCAGTGATGGATATCACACCTCATCTCTTGCAGTTATTGTGGGAGCAGGACCCAGCTGGAGCCTCTGTGGGGCTGCACTCACAGCCCCTGAGCAGAAAGGAAAACTACAGAGCATTCCAAAAGCAGCACAGCACAGTGAGCACAGCTGCCACTGCTCACCCAAGAGCTCCAGCCTGCTGAGCACAAGAGACCCAGCACATCCAGCCACGGGCTCCAGCTCCTTCTGCCAAAGGAGCCTGGGTGCACCGTGGTAGCTGTGACTGCCTACTGCTCCTGGCACATTTTATGCAGGTAGAGCAGCAAGGAACAGGTTCGAATGACTGGAGTGAGGAATTTTGCTGCTGCTCTGACTCTACAGGATCTGGCCAGGTCACGTTCTCAAGGTCACCACCTGCCCACTCAAGACTGGTCTGCCTAACGCTCCCTCCAGCTCCTAGGGGAAGCTCAAGTACCTGCAAGATATTCAAATTGCTGGGTGATTTGAAGAGTGCTTTCAGCATTAACAGCAGACCAGGCAAACCTTGCTGAGGTTGGTGTGTTCACCTGCTCAGCAAGCACTCACCCAGTCACGACTGACGCCCTTTCCCAGTGCCAAATGAAATAGGGATGAAGTAGCCCAGCTGGTATTTCTCAAGTTACTCTAAAAGTAACTTCTCAAAATGTTCCCAACAAAGATCAAAAGAACCCTCAGTCAAAAGCCTCCCCCCTCTTCAGCTGGCTGTAAGCAAGAACTGGAGCACAAATTCCACTGGTGGACATGCAGCCAAGGGGGGCCTTATTATTACCTGCAGCCACCAAGATTGTGTGCATCTTGTCATCAGTGAGACACGCTCTGTGGACATCACTGGTGTCTGCAGTTTAACTTGTTTAACTGTGTTTACTGATGTTTAACTTGCATGCAGTCCTCATTTGGCTCCTCTATTGCAAGCTGCATAGCAAACCCCCCCTGTGAACCTCCTACCTGAAGTCCTTGGATGCAAGCACCTCATAGTAGTATATAAGCTTGCACTTGTGACTGGAAACTTGCAGAGAGGCAAGGACATCATCCACACGAGGGAGGCTTGTGCCAGGACAGGGCAGAGGGCCGTGCATTTTCCACTGGAGAATGTAAAAGCCAGGCCAGCGAGTCACATGAGATCCCTGAGAAAGAGGGAGTGCCACCAAGTGACCACCAGGCATCTTAAGGAACAGCTGAATGACCTCAAAGGAAACTACTGAGCTGATTACTTTGGGGAACATACACTGTCCACTTATTTCAGGTCTGAGCCACGTCCCTGTAATGCTAGTAGAAAAAAATAATGGTTATTTTCAATTAGCTTTTTCTCACGGATTATTGAATCTCTTTCCAATGGCTCAGCCTTGACCAGGACTTCAACAGCAGCCACTTCCATGGGGAACCCAGTGAATGATGACCACAACCATTTCCAAGCAATACCTGATTTCCCATGCCTTCAGTTCCTTCCCCTCCCCAGCATTCTGAAGTTTGCTAGGACCCAAACACATCTGACCTGGATGCTCTCTCCTTCCCGGCAGACCAGGGGAGATTCCACCCGGCTGTAATCCACGCCAAGGACCCAGGTCTTGTCAATCAGCTGCATGTTGTCCTCAGCAGCAGAGGTACTTGGTAATGGGGCTTCTTTATGACTCGTCTCAGGAGCTCGTTTGGAGTGAAAGAGGCTGAACACCACGTCTCCCTTCAGGATGTCAAAGTCCCAGGTGATGACAGATTCCCCTTCCAGAATCTCCACGACTATCTAAGGAGGGAACAGAACAAGCACTGTGAAGAGTCAGGTAGTCAGGTGGCAGCCAGCACATTCCTCCCAGTCCCCAAACATGCTTTTCTCTGCAATCTTTCAGTTCAGCCACTGGTCTTGATTTGTAAGGAGGATACAGACCCGTTCCTCCACCAGCTCCCAGTACATACCTTCTCATATCACCACCATTGCTGTCCTAGCTGTGATACTGAGAACGGAAGCTGTACTATCAGAAGGGAAACTGAGGCAGCTTTATTTCCCCAAGGAAGAGGAAGAAGCTATCTTACAGAAGATCAGGCCATGGTAGAGATAAGAGACATTGCTTCTCAAACTGCTGTTCTTAACATCACACTTTAGTTGTTGGCTACCACAGCCTTCCCAAGGGAGGCAACTGCTGGGGAACCATCTCTTGATCACGCTTTGGGAGCCCTTCACCGCTCTCATCAGCCTTGATGAAAGGAACCCAGCAGTGATACCAGTCCAGCACCTCCTTCAGCCTCACGCAGTTCTGGTTCATACCTCATGAGGAGCTCCCTTGAGGACACTTGCAGAATGGTAGATGGTTTCTGTCCAGAGCCGGATGTGATCTGAGTTCTCTGGCTCCTCTTCTGTCTGATAAAGTGACTTGGGAACAAGTCCCCCTTCTGGGACAGTACACTGGAGGGGTCAGACAAACAGATATGAGGGTTCACACTCATCAAGTGGTAAAGGATCATAGAATCATAGAATCATTATGGTTGGAAGGGACCTCCAGGGTCATCAAGTCCAGCCTTTATCCCATCATATTCCTAACCATTAGACCATCAGACCATGGCCTCAAGTGCCTCATCAACCCGTTTTTTGAACCCCCCCAGGGACGGGGACTCCACCACCTCCCTGGGCAGCCCATTCCAGTGCCCAACCACCCTCCCAGTAAAGAACTTCTTCCTAATCTCCAACCTAAACTTCCCCTGATGGAACTTGAGGCCATTTCCTCTCGTCCTGTCATCAGCAATTGGGGAGAAGAGACCAACCCCAGCCTCACCACAACCTCCCTTTAGGTAGTTGTAGAGGGATGGAGTCACCTGTGCCACGAACACTTCTGGCTGTCAGACACAGAGGGGGACCCCCTCAGCTGGTGTGAGATTTCACAGTGGGACTTGGTTTGTTGGAACTATAAAGGTCTATCCAAGCTCCATTTAGGGAGCTGACCTCTAACCCCCTTCTCCAGGGCTTAGGGTGAAGTCTCCTGTGCACAAATGAACTGCACAGAGCAGTGGCATCCCAGCCAGAACAGAAGGGAGTGAAAGGACAAGGTGTTGAGGAGCTGGCACATTGCAGATTCCACCTGCACAGCTGGAAGGAGAACTCACCATGCAGTCTCCTCCCAGGAAGTCTGGGATCACGTCTTTGTCCACGTAGTCTACCAGCCCTCCTGCACCCTGGTAGTTATTCCCACTGTAAATGAGGAACTTCTGCCTTGTGTTCTCATTGATAAAGGGACTGACCTGAAACAAAAAGGGGACAAAAGACATCACTGTCAGTGAGTGAAGTTGGAGATGGTGTTTACACCACCTTACATGGGTGCTTCAGGCTCTGGGCTGGAAGGCCTCACCAGCAGGAATGAAGACCAGCAGTGGTGCAGAGCTTTGAACTCTGAAACACCTCCCCAAAGAAAAGGGCAACAAATGGAAAACACACTGTATAGTCTCACAAGTTTCTTCCTCATCTAAAATAAGTTTGCAGTTATCATACCACATATAAACCTCACAAGAAATTTATCAGGCATGTTCCTACATTGCTAGAACAGTTAGCAGGCACCAGGCAAAACCATGTTTATTACTCATCTCTTCAGTGTCCTCCAGCATGAGATTAAACAATATTTGTCCTTTCCCATCAATACAAAACCCCACCAAGTCTGGGCTACCACTGCTGCATAAGGATTTGCAGTGTAGGTCTGACAGTGTCCTGCCCTGGTGGGCAACAGCCACCAGAATCAAGTGAGCTCCAGGCGTGCTATGGCTTGCTCTAGCCATGCTGTGGCCTCCTCAGAACTTCAGCCACAAATCACCTGGAAGCTTTTCCCTCTCTGACTCTTCAAATAAGCAGAACTTGCACCGATTGTGGAGTCTCCTTCTCTGGAGACATTCAAACCCCGACTGGATGCGTCCCTGTGTGCCCTGCTCTGGGTGGTCCTGCTCTGGCAGGGAGGTTGGGCTGGGTGAGCTTTTGAGGTCCCTTCCAACCATGCTGTGGTTCTGCGATTAGATGGTTTAGCTATTTGTACATGCACAAGTGCTTATCACAGAATCCCAGAATCCTAGGGGCTGGAAGGGACCTCGAAAGCTCATCCAGTCCAACCCCCCTGCCAGAGCAGGGTCACCTAGAGTCCATCACACAGGAACGCATCCAGGCAGGGTTTGAATGTCTCCAGCCAAGGAGACTCCACAGCCTCTCTGGGCAGCCTGGTCCAGTGCTCTGGCACTCTCACAGGAAAGAAGTTCTTCCTGAGATTCACATGGAACCTCCTGTGCTCCAGTTTGCATCCATTGCCCCTTGTCCTATCATTGGTCAGCACTGTAAAAAGCTTGGCTCCATCGTCCTGCCCCTCACCCTTTACATATTTGTAACCATGGATGAGGTCACCCCTCAGTCTCCTTTGCTCCAAGCTGAAGAGCCCCAGCTCCCTCAGCCTTTCCTCATAAGGGAGATGTTCCACTCCCTTCATCATCTTTGTGGCTCTCTTATGATCCTGCAGTTCATATTTCACCCACCAGAGTCCAGAGCACAGGAAAAACCCTGGGTGCTCGCACTATCAGCAGCCTCCCCAGAGTTTCGGGGTAGTTGTCCTCTACCACCTCAATGATCCGAAGCAGGGCCTTAACTCCAGGCCTCCAGAGGTGCCTCATATTTAGCCCTTCCAAGTCCACCAGACACGTCCAGGATCTAAAACATGAAAAGAAAAACCTGTCAGGACTTCATTGCACAGTGGCTGCTCTGTTTATGATGCACAAAACATTCCAGGAACGCTGCACAGGCTCTGGTGAAGCCCATGGGGGAGAGCAGCAGTCCCAGTCAAAAGCAGATGCTCACTCAATCCAAGGGTGCCAGGTGAACACCCAGTCCCAGAGGCAAGAACGCACGCTGTCAGTGTGGAAGAGGGTGAAGATATGCAGGTCTATTGTTAAAAATAATTTTAAAAATTCATTTTAAATGAAAGTGGAATCTGGCAGAGAGTTTCCTATTCAAAAACCCCCAAACTTCATGGATCTGGATTAAAATCACCAAGATAAATTTTATCTGAAGGCAGACAGTAAAAGATGTAAGGAAGGACTAATGCTGCATGAAGCTGTACAGTTCACCTGCATTCAAATCCACTTATATATGGGTGCCCCAAGCACAGGAGCAGCCTCTAACAGACACTCTGCTGTCTGCAGTTTAACCCCAAGGACATCACCCAGAGCCCTCACAGAAGCATTCTTCTTGCCCTGTCAGTTCAAACTCAAAGAGAACAAGCAAAAGGAACCATACTAACGTGATGGGGCGGCCAAAGGTGTTGGTATTTTCTTCACACCTCTTTTGTCCTTCCTCATTAATTGACAGAACCTGAAATCAAAGACAGTACAGTCCAGGATTAGCCTGAGTATGACTGAGAAACCGAGACAGCCCAGAGATCTTCTTTCAGAAACCACAGAACCCAGTGCATACCAGTTGGAGAACCTGCAGTGGGCAAGACACAGAATTTCTAGGAGTCTCTGTGGAAAAAAAAAGCTTCTCTACTGAAAAGTTGTGCTGGTCATGCAGGGCATGATTGTTATTAGTGGAGCTGCACTAGAGGGCCATGGAAAGCTTACAGCTAAACTGTCAGTGATCAGAAAACACCCTTCTGGTCCATTCACACCATTACAAAGGTTTCACATCTGCCTCTGCAGGGAGACAGAGGCTATGCCATGCCAAAGTCACCAAGCCAACCTTGAGCTGCCAGCCACGTAACACAAACTGTCTGAGTCAGGCAGGTAAATTCCAGCTGTGCTACACCAAAGCTTCTGAACACCCCAAGGAAATAAGAGTTCCTCAGGTGTTCCTCTTCTGCCATGCCCACAGTGACAGGACGAGAGGGAACGGCCTGAAATTGCAGCAGGGGAGATTCAGGTTGGACATCAGGGACAATTCCTTCCCCGTGAGGGTGATTGGGGGTGGGAATGGGTTGCCCAGGGAGGTGGTGGGGTCACCACCCCTGGAGGTGTTCAAGAGGTGTCTGGAGGTGGCTCTGGGTGCTGTGGGTGAGTGGGGATGGAGGTGGGGGTTGGACTGGGTGAGCTTGAAGGTCTCTCCCAACCTCAATGGTTCTATGATTCTATGTGAGGAACAAAAGCACAACTTACATGTCGCAGCAGTGACTCCTCCCCCAGGGCTTTCACCAAACCTTTTGTGTCCATCTGGCCCAGACGAAGGATGTAGAGTGGTCGCCCATCTTCAAAACAAACACAAGGGTTTAAAGAGGGAAGTACTCCAGTCTCCCAGCCTACCACTCCAGTGTCTTGTACAAAAGCCACGTTAAATACTTGAAAAGGATAAAAATAAAATCCAAAGGCCACCTTATCAAAGAGACACTGCTCTGCACTAGCTCGTCTGCCTGTCCTGTGCAGAGAAATAAAACCAGAGCAAGCCAGAGCGGCTGCTTCCAGGCATTGAACCACTTTGTTAACTTTTAAAGTGCCAATACAATTTTCCCCCAAAATCCCAGGTTACTGATGAGGTCATTTAAAGCAAACTGTACCGTAGTGGCAATGTAAGGGGCAGCTTCTAACCTTTGTCTTGATAATGCCATCCTCCAGTGTAGTATTCATCCAGGAGGGCTGGGGGCCTCCAGGACTGCAGGATGCAATCCACCTGGTACTGCTTGCGCCAGGACAGGGACTGGCAGAGCATCTCTCGAGCTTTGTCGATGTTGAAGTCTCGAGCCCGCAGAAATCGAAGGATGTGCTCATCCTTGGGGATCTGAGAGAAGAGAAAGTCCAAGGATTGAGACTGCCACGTTCCCTTTTCCACTGCTCCATAAAGTCTGCAAAAAAGTTTGCAGAGCATGCACCAGCTTTTTTTTTTTAATCAAAACTAAGATTAAGACTACACTTCTCCTTCCCTCCTCAGCTCATCCAGCTGGATGCAGCAGGTAGAATCAGAGAGATTATCAGCTGCTGGGAGACTTTCACACCCCACCTCAACACACACAGTTCTTCTCTTCAGCCTGTGGTTTTCTGGTAACTGTTTCTCCATCCACATCCATAGGTATCAACAAAACCCACCTACACACCCACAGAAGGGGACTTCTTCACAAGTTCAGCAACAAAAGAACTACAGCACTACACCATTGCTACATTTGATTTCTATGTGGGTGATACATGTTAATTTTTCCAAGAAAACACAGGGGTTTAAAAATCACGTTTGAACTCCTACTCAGAGGAGACGCGCTCTGTCCCAGCCCTCAGAACAACACAGCAAGGCATGCAGGAAGCACTGGCAAAGCTCCTTGCAAACAGCAGCCTCTTTTGGAAAGGCCAATTAAAAGAAAAAACAAAATAAAACAATCTTCCAAAGCCCATGAACACGGAGCAGCTCCTCCCCTGTCCTGCAGGGCTGCCTGAGCAGTTCGCTCCCGAGCCAGGAAGCTATTGCTGGTGAAACCTCACCCAGCTGTGCTGTTTCCAAGGGGGATCACTTGCTCCAACCATCTTTCTCCTGTTTTCCCCTCTTCCTAAGCACTCTTTATCATAGAATCATCAAGGTTGGAAGAGACCTTCAAGCTCATCCAGTCCAACCCCCACCTCCATCCCCACTGACCCACATCACCCAGCGCCACATCCAGACACCTCTTGGACACCTCCAGGGATGGTGACCCCACCACCTCCCTGGGCAACCCATTCCCACCCCCAATCACCCTCACAGGGAAGGAATTGTCCCTCATGGCCAACCTGAATCTCCCCTGCTGCAATTTCAGGCCGTTCCCTCTTGTCCTTTCACTGTGGGCACGGCAGAAGAGACCGACCCCCCCCTCACCCCAACCTCCTCTCAGGGAGCTGGAGAGAGCCAGGAGGTCCCCCCTGAGCCTCCTCTGCTCCAGGCTGAACCCCCCCAGCTCCCTCAGCCATTCCCCATCACCCTGTGCTCCAGGCCCTTCCCCAGCTCTGTTCCCTTCTCTGGACACCCCCAGCCCCTCGATGTCCTTTTTGCAGTGAGGGGCCCAGCAGTGACCCCAGCACTCGAGGTGCAGCCTCACCAGTGCCCAGCACAGGGGGACAATCCCTGCCCTGCTCCTGCTGGCCACACTGCTCTTGATGCAGGCCAAGATGCCATTGGCCTTCTTGGCCACCTGGGCACACTGCTGGCTCATCCCCAGCTGGCTGCCAACCTACCCAGCCCACCCCATTACTCCATTGGTATCTGGGTCTTTTATTCTCCCAGCCACACACCACTCACCCTCTTGGCCTGCCACAGAGACTCCCTTCAGCCAGGAGGAGCCCGAGCAGCTGCTGAATGCTACAGCAAAGCAGAGATACATCGAGCCCTTGGTGCTTCCCAAGGAAAAATGTTTCCACCTATACTAGGTTGGCCACTTCCAGCTGTACTTGCCCCAGTCTGCTGCCCTCAGCTCCTCTGTTTTGGAGGCTTACACACCGTACCTCACACCATAAGGTGAGACTGTCTCTACTCTGAGTCCCACGTGGTTTTGAAATAGAACATTTTGATAAAGGAGATTAAAACAAGAACAGGATGAATCCTCAGAAGAATCCAGCTGGGGCTTACACAACCTGCCTGATGTAACACATACCCAGCACACTGCTGGCACACAGCATCTGGGGGCTCAGTGCCATCAACGGCCCCTTTGCTGAGCAGCACCCATCCAGGGACAGGGGACACATCACCACTGCAGCCAGCCACGTCTCCTACCCCACCCTGCAGGTCCTGGGAAACACAGCCCATCCAGGCAGACCAGTTTGGGCCACCCAGCCCTGCTGAGTGCCTGCCCTAAGCACACAGCAAACACACTGTGCTCAGGGACCATGGGGTGGCCACTTCAACATGGACAGGACAGAACTGGGCAGTGCAGGTGCAGTCTGTGACACTGCTGGATCCTGCCATGAGGTCACACAGCCCATTCTCCATGTCCACCTTCTCCGGAGCCTTGCCAGAACAGCTGAGCCTCAACACCCAACCTGCCCACAACTGAGTTTGAAGGCACACAAGCCATGGGAGCTGCGTTCAGGCTTGCCAAGGGGTGCTCTCTGCCCCACCACCCACCTTTACTTTGTACCCACAACCAACCTGCCCACGACTGAGTTTTGTCAGGGGTTTGAGGGCACACAAGCCCTGGGAGCTGTGTTCAGGCTTGCCAAGGGGTGCTCTCTGCCCCACCACCCACCTTGCCTTTGTGTGTCTCCTGAAGCCACTGGCGAAGGCGGATCAAGCAGCTCTCCTGCATGGGAGTCAGCTGGCCCAGATAGCGCTCGATGTAATCAGCATCTAATTTGTCAGCTGGAGGAAAAAAGCAGAACAATTCAGAGGAGACTTGGCATAGGCAGGAAGGGGATGTGCAGTTATTTTTCCACATCGGGTTACTTGTGATTTACACTGGAAGAGTGCAGAAGCCCTCATTTTATCTGCCTGAGAGAAGGGAGTGATATTCTCACAGTGATTAGGGCATGAGGACACAGGCAGCATGTAAGATACCAAAGCCACATCACTCTGTCTGTCTCTCAGAACGCCAACATTTCTTCCAACCCTGAACTGCACCAGCAGGAGCTCTAAAAAACCCCACAAACAGGAGCTCAGGCACTCATCTCATTAACCACTCTGAGACCTGGGCACTTACATCCCCTGGCGTCCTAAGGATCTCGCCCACAATTCCAGTGACAGGAGGCTAAAAAGCAGCTAAAACCCAAAATGTTATTCTGCTTATGGACACCAGAGGGAAAGGGAGAACACCACTGCCATTGCTGACAGCAAGGGAGATGTTTGGCTTGAGAAGTCCTGAGCACACCAGCAGCTCAGGGTCCCTCCAGATCAGAGACAAAGGACAAGGGGTGCAAGAGTGCCAGCGTTCAGAGATAGGAGCAGATGTGCCAGCCAAGGCTGGGATGTGCAGATGCCAGCAAGGAGAACGTGGTACAGGCTGGCTGCTGGGCTGGAGGCATCAGGAACACAAGGATGAGGACCTCCGAGCTAGCTCTTCATCAGGCAGGAGGTTTTTTTTCAGCAGATAGCATTAATTACAGGATAAAGCCCGGACACCCACAGGATACGCTGCTGCTGACTGATAATGCAGAAATTGTATCTGGTAAGTGCTGTGCCCTCACCGAACCCACAGAGCTAGCAAGCTGGGGAGCAGTCCCAGGGAAGCTAATCACTTGCTAAACATGAATATAAGCAGGAAAATAAGAACTACCCTCCTCTTCTGCTAGATGGGATCTGCCACTCTTCGATTAACTGTAATCTCAAAGCACACGAACATTCCTTAGTCAGCTCCTCTGTGGATTTCAATCCATTTTCCAGATGGATTCCAATACAGAGAAGCTCACCTGGTGAGCCCAGAACCATTGATAGTTCCAAATTCCAAGATTTTTCCCTATTATACTCAGCAAAACAAGTGCTGTCTTTCCTTCTGAGGAATGACAACTCCCGTGTCTAACACCACAGCTCTAAATTAAAAGGTGCTTCCTGCTCCTGTCACCAGATTTTATTTAGTCTGGAAGATGATATCAGCTCCACACACAAAGATAAAGTCTGATTCAGGCATTTTGTATGGGAAATGCATTCGGCAACATTCCACAAGTTTGCCTTGGCTTGATATAGGGGCAAACAACATCCAAGCCAAGCCCAAGAACGTTAATTCTTAAACAGCCAAAGGATTTCGTTCTAATTCAGTTATAGCATACTCAAGGTAACAAAGTTTTTCCAAGTTGAAGTACAAAATACCTTGAAGGTCAGCTCAAACCCAAGTTTTTTTCTCAGCTCAAACAAAAACACCCTGCCTGCACAGTTTTTCTTGGCTTTTCAGTTTTGGGGAGGGCAAAAAATAATGTTCCATTGTTTGTGTTGGTATTTTTCTTGAAGAAGGAAAATAACTTTCCCTCCTCCCCACCCACAGTCTAGAGGAAAAACCTCCTGCCAAACAAATAAAAATAAACTCATTAGTCAGTGCTACTCAAGGCATTCAGATTGCCAGCAGCTGCTCCTAGAATCATAGAATCATTATGGTGGGAAGGGTCATCAAGTCCAACCTTTATCCCATCATATTCCTAACCATTGGACCAAGACAAGTAGGGTCCTGCCTGGACCCCGCGTACCATCAGGGCTGACAGCTTCTGCTGGAGGGCAGGAGCTGCCAGTTTGCTCTTTGGTAGTTCCAGGAGGCTCAGACTCAAGCGGAACATCAGCAGCAGCACCTCCAACAGCCTGGACTCGCTCCTCCTTCTGTCCACAGGCCACCGGTGGTGTCCAGCGGGGGATGAACGTGATCCCTTGGGAGATCAGCTCCTTCAGGTAGTGTTCAATCACTTCCTTGCCCTGAAGGGAAAACTCTCATTAGGAATGAACAATCCCATCTTCCCAGAACCAGCAAGGTGCAAAAGAGTTTTCCTCAGGCCAGATGACTAATGCTGACAGAGCTACACAGAAGGGAAACAGTGGCCTCCTTCCACCTGCACGACCTTGCTGGAAAGATTTCAGTATGAAAGCCCCACACAAATGGTGAATTCTAACACTGGCCAGGCAGATTCCCATAAATACGGATGCAAGCGCCTTTGTAACACTTTTATCCCGTTCTCCTTCTCCCAAACTATCAATTAGCAGCCCAGAAAAGGCCACCAAGAGGAAGTGCCTCTGCCCAAGCTACTGGAGACAGGGTGCCGGTTTTCACCCAGAACTTTCTCTTCCTGCATGAGAACAGTGTCCTCAGTGTCTGAGGAGCCTGGCACCCACAGCACCCACTGCTCCCTCCCTGCACACACACATTCCAGCCAGCAGATTGGTTTTGCTCATTGCACACTGGCTTTTTCTTCGCTGGCCCTGCTGAGGGGTTTCAGACACACACGAAAGTGTATAAAACCCATTTTACAGAAAAGTGAACAGATGCACGCTGAGAGCAGGCATTTGATTTATATATTTTTATGGCCCAAACTTACCCGCTTGATGTTTGAAGTGTACTGCTTCATGGCAATTTTTTCCACTGTGCTTTCAAAGCCAAAGAATGACTTGATGTCGAGAGACGCAGACTGTTCAAAGCATGTCCACTCCTCGTTCTCAGGGTGAACCTAAGCCCAGAGACACACAAAGGGTTGGATGGTGGCAGGGAGCTCACATTCTGGCAAGGCCCTCACCCCTGGTACCAAACTGGGTATTTAATCTCTGGAGATAGGAGGTGAGGGGGCAGGAGAGGCTTCCTATGAGGCACTGACACCCAAATTTAGCAGTCAGATTAATTCTGCCAGGGTAACAGAAGCACATAATGAATTGGACACACGGATGTTTGGGGTTAACATGGCCTTCTTCACATGCACAGGGAAATAAAGATTAAAACCCAGCTCTGCCCCAGCACAACTGAGCTGTAATATTCATGGCAGAAGTTGAACTAAAATAGTAGTGAGACTGCCCACTTGAAACAATCATGTCAACACCTCCTTGCAGAAAGACAGGGACGGTCTCTCAGAACCTGCAATTAATAAACCCCTGCACCTGCAGAAAAGGAAGAGGAACACAAAACAGCTTTTTCTACTTTTGGCTAGGAAACTCATCCACTGGATGAGTGCCCTCCCCCCCAAATCACAGGGGACATGGCAGAGGGGAGAGTTCTCCCACTGTCAGTTCAATGCCCATCTCTCTTTTCCAGCCATTCCCAGTTACTCCATATATGGCAAAGACCTACATAATCTTTTCATCTTTTAAACTTAACCCTCTCCTAAGAAGGCTCTGCCTTTTCTCTGTAGGTGCTGCTGTTCACAAACTGATGTGAAAGAAAAGAATTCCAGCCCACACACAAAGATAGGAGCTCTATAAAGGACACAAATTCCCCCAGGGGAGATATTCAGTAACTGCAAGAGCAGGATCCTATTTCTCCGAGCTGGTTCAGAGAACGCTGCAGAAAAGGAAAGATGAGAATAAACCTGTTTCCTGCACAGCCTGGCAGGGAAAAAGGAACTGGTAAAAATAGAGCAGGGGACCATCTTGAGGATGCAGACGGCTCGCTCCCACCCTGCCCCAGGAAGAGAGCTCCCCTCAAAGCCCAGCTGCTGATGTTTCCTTCCAAAGGACACGAGCTGGGGGCGACACAGCCAGAATCAGCCAGTGCAACAATGTCTGAGCGACTCCAGAGTCAGCCTGGCAGCATTTCAGATCTGTCAGAGCTTTCACAATGATGGAAGTTTGATTTACTGCAGTTTTTTAGGAAGCCCCACATAGCAACCGAGTGATCTCTGGCTCAGGAAACCCCCTCACCATCCAAAATGTTGACAGCTTTTCAACTCTTGGTCTTGCTTGAAACAGAAGCTGCTTCCAGTCTGCTTACTCCCCAGAAGCTGAGCTGTTGTCCTGCTGCCAAAAGGGCAGGTAAGTAACAGGATCTGGACTTTTGTTTAGGGAACAAAAAGCAGTATCTGAGTGCTTCCAGAAACAGATGAAGCTATTTAATGATGACTGAGCTCTAATAGCACAATTACAATGAAATGCCGCACTGTTGCTGAAGATACAGCCACAAAGGGAGACATCCCAGGCCACAAATACAGCTCAAGACCTTCCTCCAAATACTTAGATCAAGAAGGTCATGACAAGATGCTAAAACTTTCATTTATTTGTGGGCAAAATTAATTGCCAGACTTCCCTCTGGTCCTCATAATTATAAATATGAAGGGTTTCCTTCTAAATATCCAAATCTAAACACATGTCCAAGTTCCAGATACTTTTATTAACTTGAATCTCAACTAAAAGAAAGTCAGGGAAAACAGTTCTGGAGCACCATCTGTATTTTCTATCCTCACCCTAGGGCCTAACACTCCGATCAGAGAATCACAATCAACCTAAAGAAGTTTCCCAAGCCCTACAGAAGCACTGGAGGAACCTGCACCAAAGGCCTTGAAGCCCAAGAGTATCTAATTGTAGTAGACAACAGCCCAGAGCTCAAGTTCATTCCAGCCTGTATGTCAGCACCTGACTTTCAACACTTCCTCCACAGACAAGTAGAAACAAGGCACTTACTGAGTAGCTACACGTCTCAAGGACAACAACACGGTTGGCAAAAGTCTCATTGTGGGCTTCGATGCGGAGTGTTCGCTCTTTCCAGTTCACCGTGTTCTTCTGGATGAAGAAAACATACTCTACCCCTGCAATCTGAGAAGGATGAAGAACAACAAAGAGGGTAAAGAGAGAGGAAGTTTAGGAGACCTTCTTAATCTCAGCCAGCCGATAAAACCCAGAACTCTGCCTTCCACTTGCCTTCTTTAGCAGCCGAGGAGCATCCACGTTGAGTTTGCAGCTCCGTTCAATGATATGTATGGCTCCATCATCACTCCTGGACTCATGCAGGATTTCACTCCCCAGGAAGACTGGGATCTCTGGGCACGTAGGAAAGCGCTTTTCATAGGCCTGGAAGTGAAAACAAAAAAACCTGCAGCTTCTGGCTAGACCAACTTTAACTTTCTGAATGAATGATTTCCCTCCCAGTAAGAGTCCAACAAAACAGATGCTCTTCATATCTGAGAAAAGGGAGCCAACACGGGGGCTGAAGTTAAGGCAAAACAATTGAAAGTGGAGCTGACATCCACTCACATCAGTCATCAAGCTAAGCAGGTCTTAATATAACTCATGTTTCACACCTGAAGTAGAAGTCCTGGGAGTGGACTCTGTGTAACTTCAGCATCAGGAACCAAATCTTCAGCCAGCATGAGCAAACACAGCTATGCTGACTTCTGCTAGCTGAGGACTTGATCCAAAGATAATAAAACTCAAGTCAGACACACTGCCAGTATGAAGCAGCTGCTTACAAATATTTAATACTCCTGTGCCTTAAAAATGTGATGTGTCAAATGGTTCTAATTGCCCCAGACTATCACAGGTAAGACCACCAATGGTTGGCTACTAACTTTGCCTTGATTTATCCAATTCTGTCCTGGTTCTGAGATCTTCCTTGTTCTGATTAACCACATCTCTCTGCAAAGCCTTTTATCCAGAGCTTCTCTACCAGCTCTAGTAAATACCCAGTTTTCCATGGTACTTGCAGAAATGCTACCCACTGCTGCTCCTCTTTCCCTGCTTCTCCATCTCATTATATTACAAGATCTTTGCAGGATGAAATGTTTTCCTTGGATTTCTTACAAATGCATGTCGGGATGCTATTGTAAATATGCAATTGAAGCAACACCAGCCCAAGGTGCACAAGAAGCCCTGGATTCAAGTACAGCTGTGGTGGGAGGAGAACCTGTGCTCTCTTCCCATTGCACTCTGAGCTGCACCATTTGGGTCATCATGTATTTTTTTGCTGTCATTCCACAGATGAGCCTACCCTCTAGGAACTGCTACCATCTTGTGTGAGACACAACCATTTTATACAGCACATAATCCTCTCGTGAGTATTTATATTTTCATCTACCACAAAAGAAAATATTAATGTGATGATGGTCGAGACCAGCTCAGTTGTGAGCACATGCCCAGCACCACGGGCACGCTCAGGGGCAGCTGTGTTCTCTGTCACTGCAGCAGTTTGGAGCTGTTGGCCCTGTATGAATTCATGTATCCTGGGCTGGGAATAATACCTGCTCCTAAAATAGCTCAGGCACTTAAGGACACATTCCACATCTCCTGCTCCTAGACCTCCAAATGGACTAGAAGTTATTTCAGATTATCATGTTGCTCAAGTAGCAGGAGGAAAGAGCAAGCAGCCTACCAGCTGGAGCTCTGGCCAGAAACAAAGTGCACGGGTCTTTAAACCATAGCATCATTATGGTTGGAAGGGACCTCCAGGGTCATCAAGTCCAACCTTTATCCCATCATAAGTCCAACCTTTATCCCATCCTCTCCCAGTCACTGAGTAATGTCCTCCTTGTTCTGCTACATTTCCAGAAGAACTTTCCCCATACCTGTGAGGCCTCTACCTGTGCTTTTTTCTCCCAATCACAAGAAAAACTGAAGTGGTTTAGATAAATATAAAACTTCCCAAGGCAAGTGACCATTCCCAACCCCAGTCTACCTGGCTCCATACAACAAAATCAAACTCACTGCTCCAAGAAGCTTTGTTTGTTTTGATGGGAATTGGGAGCTGGCTGTCAGGCACTGCTGCAGGATGCTCCCAGCTATCCACTCCTGGTATGCTGCACTATTCCCAAGGATCGCAGAGCACAAGGGCTGCATCCCTTATTACCTGCTCTCTGGTGTCTGCTTGAGAAGATTAATGTGCTGGCAACCCTAAAGTTGGTACTTCCTACTTGTGCCTCCACCTGCCCTCCCCCAGTCCTCCAGACTCCAACCTACCATCTTGCTCTGTCTTGAGGCCCCTTCTCCCTTGATAATCTTTTCTATTCCAGCATATACAAGCAAGAACCTCTCCAGGCCAGCCAGACCTCTCATTTTAGTTATTAAGAGTCTCAGCGTTCAGGCTGTGAAAGCTGTGAACACCTTTGTGGGCCACTGGAACACCAGAACACGTAGCAACTATTTATCAGCTGTCCCATGCCACTCCTTACCTGTGCCATTGGCAAGAAGAGTAACTGAAAACCCTACCCCAGAAGAAGGCTGCTCCAGTTAATCCCTTGACTTTGGAAAACAGCAGCCAGTACAGAGGCCAGACAACACCTTGAGTGCCAGAGGATCATGTGAGAATGGTACTAGGATTGTCCACAGAATCCCAGACTGGTTTGGGTGGGAAGGGACCCTAAAGCTCATCCAGTGCCACCTCCTGCCATGGGCAGGGACACCTCCCACCACACCAGGGGGCTCCAAGCCCCATCCAACCTGGCCTTCAACACTGCCAGGGAGGGGCAGCCACAGCTTCTCTGGGCACCCTGAACCAGGGTCTCACCACCCTCACACCGAAGAATTTCTTCCTCAAGAAAGGACCAACTGTGGGAAGCAAAGGCTGAGCCAACACCATCCATTTCTCTGGGTAAGGATTAGGGCTGGCCAAGGACTTCTTGCCCCCAAATATTCCTGGTTTCCCACAAATTTAAGAGATGCAAAGCAGCTGAACTGGAATAAAGTCCCAAGCATGGTGGTCTCAGCTACTCATCCTCCACTCTTTCAGTGGTGCAGCTGTGGCAGGAACAACCAATTTCTTCCCTGTGAGGGTTACTGGGTGCTGGAATGGGTTGCCCAGGGTGGTGGTAGAGTCTAAAGTGTAAAAAAAATAGTTTATATACAGCTGATAGCCTGTTGGAATTAAAAATTCAAAAAAGTTGAAAATAAGTAATAAAAAGTTAAAACATGCAGGAAAGTCACAACCAATCCTCAAGGTTTTGGTAGGGTCAGCTCATCGCTTCGCACAGGGACTCGCCAGCCCCACCACAGAAACCCAGTTCCCAGCAGGGACAAGGCTATTCCAGACATGCTGGAATCCCAGTCCCAGAGCCCTTAGTGGGTTAAATACACAACAACCAGTATGAAGAAATGCACATGCGAGAAGAGACTGTCCTGAAGGTCAGCCAGATACCAAACAAGAACCAGTTACACAAGGAGAAGAGTCAAAACCAAAAAATGATTTCCTAAAGCCTCACAAAAAGGGGAAAGCTACCCTCCCCTACAAGTCCTCTATTTCACCTGCTTAACCCCTTCCCCTCCAGAGCACAGAGATCTTCTGAGTCCTTCACCTTCCTAGTATCAAGGTGTTAAACATGCTGACAGTGCAAGCGTGATCCTGCTCCTCCCTTCAGCTTCATCTCCTGCAGACCGACAACATTCCTACCACTGCTGCTGCCTGGGCCATCAGAGAACACAGCCAGAGGGCAGGAGCTTTGGTAACAGCTACTCCCGTTTCTCCTCCGCAGGTTTCAACATCCTTTTCTGGCGAGTGACCTTGACATCAATGCACAACAGAAGCCTTGGGAATCCAAAAGAACAGGGGCATCCAAGCACTGCATTACTGCATGAAACCAAACACCTCCAAACCCAAACTCTCCTGGCAGTTTCTTCCATCCCAGTGTCTACTGGGTCCCTGTGGTTCCAATGTGCAAGAGGCAGCTTTTGTTAAATGGTCTTGTTTCACACCTTAACATCCCTGAGGGATTGCCTCAAGTTATGGCAGGGGAAGTTTGGGTTGGAGATTAGGAAGAAGTTCTTTCCTGAGAGGGTGGTTGGGCACTGGAATGGGCTGCCCAGGGAGGTGGTGGAGTCACCGTCCCTGGGGGTGTTCAACAAACGGGTTGATGAGGCACTTGAGGCCATGGTCTGACGGTCTGATGGTCAGGAATATGATGGGATAAAGGTTGGACTTGATGACCCTGGAGGTCCCTTCCAACCAGAATGATTCTATGAGGGAATGTTACCCTCTCAGTCTTGGGGCTGCAAACCAACTCCCAGAGTAGCAGTCACCTAAGAGAGGTGATTCTTCACGCTTCTCTCCAGTACACAGCAAAGGGACAAACTGGTTTGGATTCTCCCTGTCAGTGTGTGGATCCTTTAACAAAGCAGATACACAGCTTGCATGTTAAATCCTGCTGGCCATGAAGTCATGCAGAAACATACCCAGCTATTTTGGTTGGCAGGAAAACATTCATCTTCTGCTTGATAAGTGATGCTCGGAAGTGGCTGCACAGCCACCACATCTTCAGGGTTTGCTTGGCTGTGTTTTGGTTTGGGTTTGTTCTGTACTGGCAGGGCTTCCTTAGTGACAGCATCATAGACATCAGCTGTTATGGATTTGGACAAGAGCACAGAAGTGGAAAAACTATGGACTGACTCCTGTATGGGGAGTTGGGGAAATGATGGAGAAATGGAGAACTGGGGAAAGCGATATTGTGTAGAACAGCTGAAGGAACCAGTTATTCACCTGATGTAGACAGAAGCTGCTATAGTCAATACTATATTAATATGTTACAAGACTTAACAGCTAAAACACTTCAAACTTCCATGCTCAAGCAGAGTTTGAATATGGATTAATCAACAAGACTCCTCAAGGTCATGTTACAGCCACGTGCAGCTTGCTGGGATAAGGGAAGAAAATGTACATCTGTGTTCAGGTGAACAAGAAGTGAGGAGATATGATATCAGGTTATGAGCTAAAGATGTCCAGATCACCATCCCTTTGAAAAGAGATGGTGAGAAACAAGATAAGGCCCCTCATATCTTTTAAAGTAGGAAGCAGATGCATTTGGACCATCTTTTGAGCAGCTCTAATGATACATAAACACCTCTCTCCAGATTCAGGTGTTGTCAGATCATGGCCACCTAGGAAAAAAATAATCACGTCATCTTGCAGTTTCTCCTGCTTCTTAGTCCAACTGCTGGAGGGACCCACAGGGTCTGCCTATGTATTCACCAGACACAATAATCCATTTGCTTTGTGATCACTAGAACAACCACCTGCTTCTTGCTAGCCAGAGTAGTGCAAAATAAAATACACGTGGAACCACTGGGAGCAGGGAGGGATCAAATGGATATTGGGGTGCAGAAATGCACTGATGCCAGGGAAAAGGGACCCTCATTTTAAGGAGGTGCAGAGCATCTGCAGAGCAGCAGAAAGAGTCTCTGGGGATTGAGGAAAAAACACTTTTACTGGAAAGAAAAACAGAGAGAATTCCACTGGACCACAGCACCCAGGCTGCAAACATTGACCCAGTGTTAGCTCTCCTTGGACTACAGCCAAGAATTTGCCTCATTTCTTCAGATTTTGGTGAAAGAAACAATTCAGGGAGCGACATCTGTCTATTACAATAGGGGCACGACTGAGTGACACAGCAAACCCACTAAAACCAGGACATGCACTGCAGCTGTACAAAGCTAACTCGGGAAGCTACCAACGTGCCTGACCTCCCGTCCGAGGAGAAACACCACCCCAGTCCAGCTATTCTGCTACAGCACTGCTCTCCCTACCAAGGAGAAACTCAGTGGTGAAGCAATTAAAATCAAACAGCACTGGCCTTTACAAACAGAAGGGCAATCTGTCTTTGCCAGAAGCTGCTGTGAGAATTTATACAAACTGGCCACAATTCAGGGGCAAACTCGGGCAGGTCACTGTGCTCAGCAGCTTAAAAAAATCCAAGCTGGTTGAGATGTAATGATTGATGCTGCTTCTAAGTTTCCTCACCTCTTTTAGCCTCTGCTCAAGATCTTATTGTTTGTCTTCTGCAGATACACATTCACTAGAAGTGTAAAGAGTCTTTTAGTCACTACTGAAATATTAGATTAGGGGGATACCTCCAGCTATGTTGTATCTCCTTGTGCCATTGAACAGCTTAGAGCTCAACCATTCCAGCACCAGGCTGCACTGACCAGATTAAGCTTGAGACACAACTCATTCTTCAAGGCAATAAGCCTCTGTGTTGCAGCTAGAGGAGATTAAAGAAAACAGGGACTATCCTATATAGACTTTGAATTACTGTAAATCTTCAATCCACACATGGCGTCAGCACCATTCACTCCTAAACCACTGTTGTCCAGCAAATGCAGTCCTAGCAGTGGCAATGCAAAGCTACCAAAGAGACTTGCATGATCCCCTCAAGACACCCTAAGCAGGCCAGATGTGCACATGTTGCCAGCAGTTTTCCAGAACTCTGGATGAATAAGCAGTTCTTCCACCCACCAAACGTTCTCGACTCACTCGAGGGGAAACGTCCCACACTGTAATTTCAGGAGAAATGTCAACTCTTTGCTCAGCCTGTCTATTGCTCACTCTCACCCTGCTTAATACCAGGAGGCGGTGGTGGCAGGGCACAGGGGCTGAGCACATGAATACAGCTGTGAAGAATCATCCCAGCTGACACAGAGATCATTGCTTTCAGGCTTGTGCTGCCAAATGCTTCTCAGCAGTAAGATGGTGGGATATTTATAGTCTATCTTGACAGCACGGTTTCAAGCCATCAAGTCACACTGGAGCATCATGTCTTGAGTCAACTCTGGATCCTCTGTAAGTGCACAAAATGTTAACACAGTACCTTCTGAGAGTGACAACCACCTTACCTTCAGCACACGGCAAGAAGAGACAAGGGAAGCTGCCTTTAAGTTACCTGGCACACACCAAGGCTGCAGACAGACCATCCACACCCAAGTATCAGTTGTTTGCACTAAAGTTCTATATACAAACAACCCTGCCAGAGAGAGAAGATTCTGCTTTGTAGGTGAGCACCCACTTCTTAACTGCTACTCAGATGCTGCCCAGGGAGGTGGTGGAGTCACCATCCCTGGGGGTGTTCAAAAAACGGGTTGATGAGGCACTTGAGGCCATGGTCTGATGGTCTGATGGTCAGGAATATGATGGGATAAAGGTTGGACTGGATGACCCTGGAGGTCCCTTCCAACCATAATGATTCTACGATTCTATGATTACTATCAGGACATTTCATGTCATACGTGACGTGGATTAAACAGCAAAAATAACTATTTTAAAGCATTTTCTCCCTTGCACATTGATTCTCCCTCAGTCTCCAGGGTACTACCAAATAGAAATACCATTTCAGACAGTACCCGAAAACTGTGTCATTATCCATGTCACAGCAGCTCCAAAGGAGCTTTGGAGCACTGGGCTTGCAGGCTACACGCTGCAAAGCTCTACCATGCATTAGCTGCAGCTATCCATGGGCACAGTGGGAGCTATCCACGGCCACTGCAGGAACCTCTTCTCTGGTTCTCCTGCAGATGCTGCACTTGCAGCTCCACTCCAATCCCTCTGGCTGGGTTGCACAGTGCTCTGATCAGCTGCACCAGCGCTGCTGCTTCAGAGGGATTTCAGCTGCCAGAAACCGCTCCACTCTCCCTACAGCAAGTGCTGCTCCTGTTCCAGAGCTCATGCTTCAAAGCAGAGGCTACAAACCAACATCAAATATTTCAGTTGTGGCTCTACTTTTCTTTATTTAAAACCAGCCAGTGATGATACTAAAATAATGACAACACCTTGGAGCTCCAGATGGGGATGTCCCAGTGTGTAATTACAATTAAGTATATAGAAGCCCCCAAAAATGCATTCTGTGGTGCATCTGTGCTGTAGGCACTGCAAGGTATTGCCCTGCAGCTGACCCAGACAGCCAATCTGCACATCTCAGGCAGCAAGACTGCAGCAGCCGTTCTGAGCCCTGGCTGGCAGTGATCACACACATTGGACTCATCATCCCAAACAAACCCACAGAACTAACACGATCCTCGCCAGACATCAGGCTGCTGGTACATTACACTGCTTTCACACACCATTTTGTCTGTTACCAATGTGTACTGCAAGCTGTTTGGGCCACACTGTGGTGCCTACCCAGCAAGAGAGGGCTCAGAGGTTCTGTTGGGAAAGCATCACCACATCAGTCAGTGAAATATTGAATCCTTTAAGACACGGCAGCATTAGAGGGGAGAGCAGGCACGATTTATCAGGATTTAAGCAGCCTATCAGTGTGCTAAATGCAACAGGGAGAAGTCATTAAATAAAGCTACTTAAAGATCTAACACCTTTAGCACAATGCATGTCGGTGCTGGCAAAGCACAAATAAAAATAATTCTGAAAAGGTGTATGGAAAGCAATTCTAGCTGTCAGGACCTGAACTTCAGCTTCTTCTCCTGCAGCTAAACCTGACAGCTGAAACAGCAAGGAGCTGCTTTCAATTAAACCCCACACACCAGCCTTGTGTGCTGGCACAAAAGAACGTCAGGACAATTGTGAAGTAAAGGATGCATTTTGATTTTAGTCCTGCTGGATGCTTGACTCTCAGATGTCACCGTGGGCCAGATCCTTAACTGCTCTAAATGAGCAAAACTCCAGTGAGTGCAAAGCAGCTTTGCCAGTGAGCAGGCAGTGTGGTCAAGGCTGACCTGCTGGTGGATTATTGAGGGCAAGAGCGAGGACTCCTGCCAAATCCAGTGACTATCAGCAGGACCACGCCAGGCACACGAGAAAGCCATCCCACACAAGGACCATGGATGATTGCTCCTCATGGGCTATGACTTGGTGGATGAGAGTAAAGACAATGGAGAAGGAATTCTTTCTGCTGCTTACTCCACGTGAAGTAACTTCTGACTCCGAGTAAACCTGCAGCATTTGTAGCCTGAACTAAGTTTGCCACCCAGGTTGTTATCACCCTGACACTGAAACCATACTGAGGAGAAACAGAAGTACAAACCACACCAGTTCCATTAGTTTCCTACTTTGTTCCATCTGAAAAATGAAGAAGTCCAGCTCAGCTAAATGCAAAGAACACTGAATTTGCACTACACCTAGCAAATAGTCACAGAACTGCTTGGAAGCAATGGTCTAATGGTTAGGAATGGTCTTCAATGGTCTAATGGTTAGGAATATGATGGGATAAAGGTTGGACTTGATGACCCTGGAGGTCCCTTCCAACCATAATGATTCTATGATTCTAAGCACAGGTGGCAGGCCAGGACCTCAGATGACCCAGATTTCACTTGCAGACGCAGGCAGGGGCATCATGAGCTGCCACCCGAGAGATCTATTAAAGAGCCTGAGTGATGCTCGAGATGGAAATGGCTGTGTACCACGCATGCACCCACAGAACAACTGCCCCCACCCCAAACTCACACTGCATCTGGCAGAAGCACCCCAGACTGAAGGGTCCCACTCGGGCAGCACGGTGAGGAACACATCACTGCTGCACACGCGTGCATTTCCAGGAGATAGGGCTCTCAGCTGCTCATATGTGTGTCAACACATGCCATGGGCAGCACGGAGAAATAAGGTCAAGCAGAAAGAAGCACTGACTCACACCGTGCACATGTGGGGCTCAAGAGTTTTGTCTCAAGCAGGGAGTACAGCTGGCACACACAGTGAGAGCCGACGCGGCTGCAAACTTCCAAATGCCTGATCTTTGTTGTGTCTTTCCAAAACCCTGACATATTTTTAGATAACAGCAGTAAACCTCTTATAGGCTGCAAACAAAGCTGATATCCTATATGCAGTTAAGCTTAAATGTCAAATTACATACACATATTTTCACATGCACGTACAGCTTTTTAGCTTTCAACTAAACCCAGCCTTTAATCTACCAGTGTTGTGTTTTGCAGAGCTTTCATTTCACAGAAAGGATAGACTCTGAGACACTAAAGTGGTAAAGATTTGATTTGGTTCAAGGTGTAAAACCTGCAAGCAGAACATTCTGCTTTCTCAGGATCTGCATCCTTTACCATTCTCTTGGCTCAGGCTGTGCAGAAAAAGCCCCCTCGCTTGCAGCAGAACATAAACTGGTATTAGCAATGAGAGCTGAAGGTGAAGCACATTGTAAATGTGGCAAGAGGACCAAACAATTGCCAGAAGTGCCATCATGTAGTTTCTCATTTGCCCCACTATTGTATCAAGTCTGAGGACCATATGAGAGTCCCTGGGGGGCTATTTCAGTTCAGTAGCATCAGGAACGACCCTAAACAAAATAAATGTGTACTATAAAGTATGTGAGAATGGCAGATGTCAATTGAATGTGGGAAGGGCTGACAGCACTACTAAAATTAATGGGTACAAAACTCTCTACTACTTTCAAAGCTAAAACTAACTCCTCTAACATAATAATTCACTGGCAAATAATATTTAAAATGCAATCTCTCTTAGCTGTTTCCTGTACCATTCAGCATTTGGGGCTTGCTCACCCAAACCAAATTCTCATCATCACAACATTTTACATCACCCAAAGTTATCACTCATGACCTATGTGACAAATCTCCCACCTCCTGGATTCTTTCCCTTTTTATAACATTTTAGTAAAGAAAACCCTTTTAGCTTTAAAACTACAACACAAATGAAGCAAGCAGCATGTTTATACTCGGGGATTATCTTGGCTATAAAATAAAAATCAGGAGACGTGCAATCTCAAACCTGCTGATTTAATTCAGGAGAAGATCAGGCCCAGAGAGGCATGGACAAACCATTTGAGGGAACATTTAGAAGGAGACACTTTAATGATCCTTTAATGTGAGTGCAGCTCAGGGATGAAGTGGGTGAAAGTGACTGCTGTGAATTTGGACAGGTGTGGGAAGAGCAAGCTTTGGTTAAATCTTTTCAGCAGGGAGGACTCTTCTAGCATGAAAAAGAAACCATTCCAAACTCCTCAGTGACCAGAAGAGACTTGCTCAGCTGATTCTGTTTTACTTTCTCAGGTGCACAGGACTGGCAAAGAGAGCAAGAAGGGGAACGTGGCCCTCCTTCCAGAGAAGGGCAATGAGGCTGGGGAGAGGTCTGGAAAAAAAAGACTGGCTGAGGGAACTGGGGTTATTGAGCCTGAAGAAGAGGAGACTGAGAGGAGACCTTATTGCCCTCTACAACTATCTAAAGGGAGGTTGTGGTGAGGCTGGTGTTGGTCTCTTCTCCCCAATTGCTGATGACAGGACGAGAGGAGATGGACTCAAGTTCCATCAGGGGAAGTTTAGGTTGGAGATCAGGAAGAAGTTCTTTCCTGAGAGGGTGGTTGGGCACTGGAATGGGCTGCCCAGGGAGGTGGTGGAGTCACCGTCCCTGGGGGTGTTCAAAAAACGGGTTGATGAGGCACTTGAGGCCATGGTCTGATGGTCTAATGGTCGGGAATATGATGGGATAAAGGTTGGACTTGATGACCCTGGAGGTCCCTTCCAACCAGAATGATTCTATGATTCTATGATTCTATTCTATGATTCTCAGGATTGGGAAGATACATCAAATCTACTACCTGCAAATGCCAGAACGCAGCTGCAGAAGTATTAGTAAGCAGCAGATGTAAATCCACAGACAATTATCCAACAGCAGAGGTATTAGCAGTGAAAGCACCAGCTCATCTGTTCAAGCACAGCCCCGTGCTGTCTAAAGGGTGAGCTGCACACACACTCACTGTGTACAAGTCCAAGGAAGATAAATCATGTTCCTGATGGCAGGGATCAACAAAAGGCGTGGGAAACACTGAGTTTGAACAAGACCAGGAAGCACCAAGCTGTTTGCCTCATTTGGCTAGGAAAAGCCTCCTTCTCAGAGCCGTGTATCCGGACAAAGCACATGCACTGCCTTCTACAGTGGGGCTCAAACATCTGAGGTTCTGTGGGAAAAATGGCTTTCTAACAAACACTCCTCACCCTACGATATAGCCTTAAGAGACCCCTGGAAGTATGATCCTCCCACCACACAGATGAGCATCCAAGCACAGGTGTATCAGGGTGCACAGAAACCCGTAACATAAAGAGGTGTCTGGAGGTCACCCATGACCTCCACTTTCCTACCATTAACCACGGGATGAGACCTTGGCATTCCAAAGGTTCACACAAAGTGTTTGAGAGGGAAAGATGAAAGCAGCTGAATATCAGGCTCCCAGTGCTGAGGAAGCTGCTGTCATATTTATGATGAAGCAGATGAACAGCGATGCCACGTGCAGAGGAGCAAAACAGCTTCACTGCACACCCACACTCCCTGCAAAACTTCCAGCAACTGACAGCTAGCACCTGACAGCTCTGAAATCTGCACTGCCTCCACACAAGCAGGGACTATCTGAACACATCAGAGGCAGTAACAAAGCCTGCATCCAGCTCTGCTTGCATGGACCGCCACCAGACTGGAACGCTGCTCTGTAATGCTATGTAAGTCTTCATAATAAAGCAGATCCTGCTGCAAGCACATGATTTCACAGGACATCAGAGTGGGACTAAGGGGTCTATATTCAGCTCCCTACTCCACTCCATAGTCCTTTGGGTGACCCTGGACAAGTAACTCGATCTTCATAAGAAAGAGGACTAACAACTCTGCTCCAAGGTAGCAGGAATTCAAGTTTGATGAACACCTAAAGGATTACATTTATAATCCCAGCCTTGAAATCCCAGGGAATTTTAAGTTCTGCCATGCTGAAAAACTGAAAGCAAATAAAACTAAACCACTTGAAAAATAAACCCATCCAAACCAGGCCTTTAGGCATCCTGCTAACAAGCTTACAAAGGATTTGCCTGGAGGCAGCGCTCCCATATTAGCAGCCAATCTATTGACAGGCATCTGGTGTTGGGTTTATCCTGCTAATACAGATAGCAGGAATGTGGAGAGGTATGCACAGAGCAAAGTCTAACGGTATCTTCATAACAAGCACTGGTGTCTTATTCCAATACAGGATGCACTGAGAGAGCACAGAAAAGCTTCAGTACCACAAACATCCGCCCCAGACTGGTTGGGGCACTTCTACAGCCTGAGCTGTTAGCAGACATTGGCAGAGCTGGGTCAGACTGGAAGGATAAAACAGGGGGAAAACTGGGCAGGGGGGGGATGGGGACAGGACTCAACTGTGAAAATGAAAGTGTTTATTTTGATAATTAGGTAGCATCAAAGTGAACAGAACCTGGTCTCAGCTGAGGGACTGCTGCTACCCTTGGGGTCCATTATTCACACCTAGGAGCAAACATCCTCTCCCCTAGTTTAACTATTGCAGTAGAAGACTGAAGACTGTTTGGGGTAAAACAAATCCTATGGCACTTATTTCCCAGGAATCTAGAAGAGGGAACACTGTCAAGAGGAATGCAGTGTATTACATCAGGCTCTCCCTTCCATTCATGGGAATGATTTCAGCTCCCTGAAATGGCCATAGAATTCCATCTTCATTCCTGATCCCTAAGAGACCAAAAAAAAACTGGTGTCTCCTTGTTCAGCAGGGAAGAGAGACAATGAAGAAAACAGCAGACTAAAAGTGGCAGATACTGAGTCTTGGGGATCCCTAGATTACCCTGAAGTGCCCAACATTACAAAACAAAGCCTTGCAGGAGTCTCTAAGGAAGCATCTTGGGTAAACGTCTAAATGGTCAGTGCTGCCCTTGAAATGCAGGAGGCAAATCTTTCAGAAGGGTGTTTGACTCACACCTTGAAGAGCAGTGAGAAAGTTCAGAATATCACAAATGTTTTTAAACTCTACCTAAGGAAGCTGCCATGGTCACGTTAGCTTTCTGCATCACCAGCAAATGAACCTCACTTACAGCCCTCAATCCCCTGTGGAAATCACAAAAGTTGGAGAGACACCTCCCAACATTTCAGTCACGGGGTGAACAGGGAAGAACAATGCAGAAGAATTTTTCCAAAGATTTCTAGGTTTTAACCAAATCAAAAATCTCAGCATGATTTAGAATCAAGCTCCAGATATACACATCTCACCATACTGATTGGGATCAGATCTAGAGAGATCCTACACTGAATGGCATGTGGTGGTAAGGCAAAGATAGTGCTTGGCCTCAAACTGACCCTGCCCACCTGAATGTCACGACTTTTTCCTTCCTTGTGGAAGAGTGATTATAGAAGGTTGAGTTTTGTTGGTCTTTTTCCCAACGATTAAATTGCCTCTCAAAATATGGTGAGCTCGATTCTTATTTTTCATGGAAAACTGGACGAAAGGACAAAGATAATGGGAGCTAAACCCCTGCTCCTGCACTGTACCCATAAGGTTGCCAACAAGACATGCTAGCCAAAACCACAGCCCCCATCTCTCAGTGGCCTGAGCTCACAGCCCTTTGTAGCTGGAGAAGAGAAAGTGCTGAGTATTACTCACTGCCATGACGAGCTCGAAAGGGTATTTGTAGACTCGAACTGGGGACTGGTATTTCTGCACCATTTTTACTACACACCTGTAAAAGAAAGAAATCAGAACGTTTTATATCCCTTACACCAAAGCCATCAATACACGCCAGCAATTTTCACACACAGACCTCACTAGAAACCTTAACTCTTTCTCACAAATAGAGAGGAGGAGGTGCATTAGGTAGAATATCTTGTCCAATATGGCTCAGCCAGTCAGTGGCAGAGACAGAGCCAATGGCAGGTCCCTGCCACCCCAGCCCAGTGCTGTGTCCAGCATCCTTTGCTGCTCCCCAACGCTACTGCAGCGAATTCAGCTTCGAGCTCCAACGAAACTCATGACAATTAAAGCACAAAACAGAGCTGCAAAGCCAGCATCAGTTGCACTCCAGAGAAGGAACGTGTCTTAGGAGCCCTGCAAAGCTTAAACAGCGACTCTTTCCCCCACCCCCCCTCTCTGCATGACATTTGCAATCATTATGCAAAACCCCCCTTGCTGAAAGCTTCCACAGCTCCCCGTGTCCTGGTGTTTTAAAGGCTTTTGTGCACAAAGTGGCATTCAGCTGCTTTAACCCACTGAAAGAAAGGGAAAGGAAACAGCATGCCTAAAGAACATGCCTGACGCTAAGCTAGCAATCACATCCCACTGACTGGATGCCCACTGCTTCCAGCTGAACTAAGGAAATCACTGCATGCAATGGAAACAATTCGGTTCTCAGCATTTCATTTCTCCCAGCCACCTCTCACTGTTCTCATCAGGATTCCTCCCTCAGACTCTCTGGCTGGGGTTTTAACCCTTGAGTATGCATCAATAACCAGCACCTCCAGAAGTACATAAACCATTTAAAAAAAAGGTTCTTAGGCTGCTTTCTGTCATTCCTTCACACCGCTCCCATTAACACCATCTATGGACATCAGGAACACCAAAGACTGGACAGTTGGTTGAGACACTGCACTGATTCCACCCCACTCAAATTCCACCAGACACAGCCCCCAGCAACGTGACGCAGTGTAGCACTGAACTCAACTGTCAGAGCATTAAAGCCACTTATTCCTGATATTATAAGCCCAAAAATGGAGGTGAAATGTGAATTAAAAGGCAAATGGCAACAGATTCTCCCTCGAAGACTGATGCAAAATTGCCATTATGAAATAAAAATCTAAGCAGGGGAGAGGGGGAGAAAGACTTTTAAAAGTTTGAATACCTGAGAAAAGGGGATGTTTGTAGAGGGTCTCACGATGGGACAGTTGCTCTGCAGAGGACCATGTTACCCAAGGAGCAACACCCGGGACTCGCTGGGTCTCTGGGGCTCCTACTGGTACCGAAAGCCAGTCCACGCAGAACCAGTAATGGCCGAGAGAATGCATCAGCAGAGCATCCAGCTCCAACTGAAGGGAGCAGAACAGGGGCAAGCAAACACCCAGGGAGCCCAGGCTGCTATCAGATATCAGATACCCGAGCCAAGAGGCATGGGGCACCTTGTAATGCAATGCCGTGATGTGGTTATGCAAGCACCATACCCAGGCTGGGCAGGGACCTTCCCAGGATGTGCAAATATAGCAAGAGAAGCCCTGTCACACACATTTAGCTGTGATTGTGCTCCCCGTTCCGACCTCTGACCCTGTTCTGACCTCGCCTGCTAAACCAGGAACTCCTGCACTGGGGCAGAAGGGTCAGGGATGTCCACAGGATGAAGTCTCAGGACAGACCTCTCGGTCTGGAGTCACCCACAGCCCAGAAACAAAGCCACCAGCAATGAAACAACAGGGCAGCACAAGCTGTGGCTTGACAGCCTTCACCATGCTGCTTGGACACATCTGTGGCTCATGAGCAGCTGCAATTGCCATGGGTTTGCTGCCCTGTACTTCTCCAGTTGAGGGAAGTTTGAGAAGCTCCAGTGACAGTAACACCCATGGGTAGCCATGGAAGAAAGACAGCTGATAACTCACATCTGCCCTAGGACCCTTTCATACCTTGGGGAAGGTGCAGTGGCAGACCCTCTACGCCCCCTCCTTGAAACAGAGCCATGGGATGGTCATTCTGCTTCTCAGAGCAAGAGAGACTCCAGCTATAACTCCTGAAAAAAACAAAAAAAAAATCAGAAAAGGCAGTGAAAGGAGCTGCTCTGTGCACACGGATCCAGAGGGACTGTTAGTCCTGATAATGATGCAAGATTTTCAGGTGTTATGCCAGACAGTTTGCCCATAGCAGCTGAAGACATGCATCCTCAGCCAGCTCGGGAACCAGAAAGACAGACACATTTTTAAACTCATCTCATGTATTCCATTCCAATTACAGCTGACCACCTTGTAAAGAAAACCAGAAAGGAACTACACAGCTCCAGAATATGTCTGCTTCTTAATCATCCATCATACTCCAGCCTCCACAGTGGCCCAGGGTACCTGCCATGCTTTGGATTGGCACCTGGCTAAACGCACACATCAGGAACCACAGCTCAGCCCAAGAGCAGGGACTCGCTGAGCTGCAGCCTCATCACATGGAAACCCCAACCAAGCTGTAGCCTCATCACTTGGGAACCCAGTGAGGGGCAGAGCTGCAGCCCTCTGGGGGCAACACCAGCGAGCAGCACGATTTCAGCTGGCCCAGCCCTGCCTAGGCTGCAAAAATTCAGAGAGGCTTAGAGCTGTCAGTGCACTGAAACAGCAGAACTAGTTAATCATCACTTCCACCATCCCAATCAGATATTAAAAGTGTGTCAGTTATTGAACACCTGAATAGAGGAAGCAGCAGCAGCTCCCACGTTTCCCAAGGCATCCCGTGACACACTGACAGCAGCGCCAACAGCTCGGCAGCTCGCAGCTCCCTGCAGAGTCCAGCTGGCCCCCACACCCCTTCCACTGAACCTCACGCAGCAATCTGCAGATGAACCAACCCCTAGAAGGCAGGGAGTTAATTACAAGCTTGAGAGACACCGGCTGGCACCGTACCAGGGGAAGGAGGGCACGGAAGGGGGCACGGAACGGAAGGATATGAACGTGGCACATGCATTTCCCTGCTGTAACTTGTAAAGAATTCACCATTTCTCCAAAATGCTACCCGAGGAGTGGTGTGTGCACAACATGCAAAGCTACAGCTACGTATTAGCCAAGCTTGGAGACTACGAGGGCTCCCATGAGGAGGTACACATCACTGCACACACAGCAAGGGGAAGGCAGGCAGTGATAGTAACTATACATTTCCACTTTATTTAGAATCATCCACTTTGTGCCTGAGGGATTTTCCATATGCTTAACTTCTATTCTACTACTTGTAGGAGAGGTTTACTTGACAGAATACAGCCAGATGGTTGGAAATCTGAAATTGAGTTTGATATATTAAGTATACATAAGGTCCTGAATCAAACCCCCCAACCAGGCTGGTACGGACTCACTGAGCTCTCCTCACAGCAGAGCTGCCTGTAGGGTGGTGAACCTTGGCACCAAGTGACTCCATTAGCTTCTCCCACCTGTGATGGATTATTTTCAGCTGGAAGAGAACAACTGAGCAATTTTGGTTTGTTTTTTACAAAGAACTGCTGAAAACAGCAGAACTCCAGACTTCCTCAAACTCCACAACCCGCGCGAGCCAGCTGTGGC
Organism: Aegotheles bennettii; assembly: GCA_013398125.1. Taxonomy (NCBI): domain Eukaryota; kingdom Metazoa; phylum Chordata; class Aves; order Caprimulgiformes; family Aegothelidae; genus Aegotheles; species Aegotheles bennettii. Next base: position 113,983 of record VZRW01011521.1, on the reverse strand, counting down.
ACCCAGTTAAGTTGGCATTTCTAGTTAGAAGAGGGGGACTCTACAGGGCCATAGTCTTTCCTCCCCACTTCTAGAGTAAGCTGGAGAGAAAGGTGTGTGACATTTCCCCTGCCTGAAACACCTCTCATGGAGGTGGAAGTGTGCTAAGTTTCACTTAGGCAGCAGTGTGCCCTGGCAGCCAGGAGGGCCAACCCTGTCCTGGGGTGCATCAAGCCCAGCGTGGCCCAGTTGGTCAAGGGAGGGGATTGTCCCTCTCTGCTCTGCACTGGTGCGGCCTCACCTCGAGCACTGGGTGCAGTTTGGGGCTCCCCAGTTCAAAAAGGGCATCAAACTGCTGGAGCACATCCAGAGGAGGCCACGAGGATGGTGGGGGGCCTAGAAGGGATGAGCTATGAGGAGCAGCTGAGGTCACTTGGATTGTTCAGCCTGGAGAAGAGGAGGCTGAGGGGGGACCTCAGTGCAGCCTGTGGCTTCCTCCCGAGGGGAAGAGAAGGGGCAGGGACCGATCTCTGCACTCCTGTGACAGTGACAGGACTGGGGGTGACAGCAGGAGCTGAATCAGGGCAGGGTTAGGTTGGGTGTCAGGAGAAGGTTTTTCCCCCAGAGGGTGGTGGAGCACTGGCCCAGCTCCCCAGGGCAGTGGTCACAGCACCAACCCTGCCTGAGCTCAAGCAGCGTTTGGATGATGCTCTCAGGCCCATGGGGTGACCCTGGGGTGTCCTGCACAGGGACAGGAGTTGGACTCCATGATCCTGATGAGTCCCTTCCAAATCAGCATGTTCTATGATGCTATGAGATGTTGACACAGTAGCTGATGCTTTACGCATGTAACAAAAAGGTGGCACCAAGCTGCAGGACCTTTATTAGAGCCCTTTCACATAAGAACTTAAGAACTTTCATAGCTTGATATAGAGAAGCCTCAGAGCAGAACGGTGCCAGCACAAGCCTTTACTATCTCTAAAAAGCAGGCAACTTCCCAGGCAGGAGTTCATCTTATCCCCTGAGAAGCACCTATGGTGCAGGGGTGAAGCAGCACAGAGGGCTGCAAGCCAGGATGCTGCTTTGGAGCCCGGCCACCACCCCGTGCACCTTGCAGAGATGTCTCGAGCCCTGTTGTGGATTATAACCAAAGCCAAGCAACACCAACATTCAAACAATAACATTCCCACGTTCCTTACAACACAACGGAGAACAGGCTTCTGGCTGAGAGGGGAAGAAGGAGGAGGAACAGCGTGTGGCAGTCTGCTCTCAAAGCCCTGGGAAGCTGCCAGCTTCTTCCATGCATGTATAAAAGTGTTTCATGCCCAATACTTCCACTCTCTTCACCTATAAGTTAATTTTCTCACCGAAAAAGCATCACTGCCCTTCTGTGCACAGCCACATCCTAAATCCTCACCAAGGATTTGACAGCGCCCAGCAGCAGATCAGCAGCCCTGAAGGAAAGCTCCTCACCTCGCTGCTCCGTTAGAAGTCACCGAACACCTTTCCATCCATCAGCACCACAGCCAATGGTTCAGTGCCCCAGTTCAGCCTGAGAACAGGGATGAGCTTCAGCCGGACACGGACAGCGGGAGCGGGGCCGGTGGCACCGCAACACCGGGCTAGCACCGAACTGCTCCGGCTTGCCCCGAATAGGGCTGGTTGGTGGATTTGCTCGGGGCACAGGGGCACAGGGCACGGGTNCCGAACTGCTCCGGCTCGCCCCGAATAGGGCTGGTTGGTGGATTTGCTCGGGGCACAGGGGCACAGGCACACCGGGCACAGGGCACACCGGGCACAGGGCACCCCCGTTAACCGAGAGCCCGTTCTCCTGCCCGGAGCCCGGTTTGACCGTGCCCCAAAGCCCGCGGGGTTCTATACAGCAGTGACCCAAATCCCCCGATGCGTTCAGGCCCGGCCTTTGAGCTCACCAACCCTCCAGGGCCGCTTTTCTGTCAGGTTTTTGAGTTTTCAGCCCCACCGAGGCTCGGTGCCGGGAGCTCCGCGGCCGCACACGGCCGGGCCGGGCTCGGGTCCCTCTCGCTGCCCCCCGAGCATTCCAAACCCCCCCCCTCGGTGCGTGTCTGTGTGTGTGCGT
>VZRW01011521.1:81281-111064 GCA_013398125.1 Aegotheles bennettii | reverse complement strand
AAGGTCTCCCTGGAGCCTTCTCTTCTCCAGGCTGAACCCCCCCAACTCTCTCAGCCTGTCCCCAGAGCAGAGCTGCTCCAGCTCCCTGAGCACCTTTGTGGCCTCCTCTGGACTCTCTCCAACAGCTCCGTGTCCTTCTTGTGTTGGGGACTCCAGAGCTGGACACGGTACTCTGGAGGGAGGTTTTCACAAGAGTGGAGTAGAGGGGGACAATCCCCTCCCTTGCCCTGCTGCTCACCCTTCTTTTGATGTAGCCCAGGATAGAGTTGGCTTTGTGGGCTGCAAGCACACACTGCTGGCTCATGGTGAGCTTCTCCTCACCCAACACCCCCAAGTCCTTCTCCTCAGGGCTTTTGTCAATCCATTCCCCACCCAGCCTGTGTTGGTGCATGGGATCTCCATCACTGCACTGTATGGAGGTTGGGTTTATTACACCGGTTACTACACAGCTACAAACTCACACATTCCCATGTCTGAATTACCCTGACCGGGCAGGAGGTGGTCACCCAGCTAAGTGGCTCAGAGGAGGATGCTGGGGTGCATGCTCACCTCAGCCTTTTCTTCTTCCACTATCTTTGAAACTCGATGTTGTTTCACAGACCTTGGGGAGATGGCACTTGCCCTGTGCTGCAGAGCACACGGTGAGTATGGACCCAGTTTGTCAAACCATGAGGCTGTAGGAGATAGTTGCCGCTGTCTGGTGAGGGTCCTGGAGGACAAGGAGGAAAAGATGCCCACGTTGCAGCTGCTTTGGGATGGCAGAGACAGCTGCTGAGGAGGCGCATGGTCCTGGGGCAGGAGGAGCGTGTGGCGCCAAGAAGTGGTGGAGAGGGATGTGGGAGAGCAGCCTGGGAATGTTCTGCACCTTCAAAGCCTCCTTTCAAGAGGCTGCCTCTTTGTGTGATGTTACTGAAACTCACTGCACTCACGTTTACTGCTGCTTTTCTATTCCAGCCTCCTCCTCACCTCTAGCCCTTATCTGGGCGGGCATTTCAGGAAGCTGCAGTCCTGCTTCTGATCAGCAATGTTTCCTGAAATGTTCTGCTATCTCAGACCGAGGAGACCAGCCTGACACTGCTCTGTAAACCATGAGCCCACAGAGCCATCAGATGGCAAAGCCCCCAGTGGTGCAGCCTGCAAGGTCAGAGCAGGCAGCTCCTCCTGGAGGCCTTCACACAACAGCAGGACACTGAGAGCCACGAAGGCTTTCCAAGTCCTGCAACATCTGCATTGGCTTTACAAATAAATGCTGTCTTTTCCCATTCAGAATGCAGCTCTTTTCCAGTGAAGTGGTGCTTCTCTCCCATTCCTCAATCACTGTTAAACTTCCCCAGAGGAAACAGAAGAACAAAAAAATTCTGTTTACACCCTCTTGCTACAGAACCTAAACCAGCCCATTACTGCTTCCTCACCTGATAGCAGCAGTTTTTCTTTGGGTTTAGTCATGAAAGCTGGTCAAGACTCTGGCAGGTAACATCCCACCCTCTCCTCTGCTGGGCAGCCCTGACTGATTCCCATTTTCCAACACGTATTTTCTCCTGCTGCCAAAAAGTCACCTTTTGCCCCAACCCAGAATCAACTCTCCCCTGGCATTCCCAAGGGCCGTGAAGTTTCTTGCTCTCCTTCCACCTATAAGGCCCGGTTGCTTGCTTCAAGGGCTGGCATTCAGCCCTCAGTATGTCTCAAGGGAGCTGCTCAGAAAGAAGTTCTCATCCCATAGCAGCTCGGCCCAGGAACTCCTGCCAGTCTCTGCAGTTAGAAAGGGGAACGTTTGCCAGGAGGGACGTCTGGTCTGGAGATACCATTCAGCCTCCACTTCCCCCATTACCAAGGGCTTTTCACTGCAAACCCTCTCTTCCTCAAGTTTCATGCCTCATCTGTGGGAGTAAATGTTAAGAACTCAACAGCAATCCAAGTGAGCTGGTGCATCACGTGCAGAGAAAAGACTCGTAGGGGTTGTTCATGGTATCTTTATTCCTATTTTCCTTGTTATGAAAGCAGCTGACCTCTGGAAAAGCTGCAAAGGAGGTTTGTGGCAATGCTGTAGTCAGCGAGGTGAGAAAATCCTGTGGTCTGTCTTGGATGTACTGGGGTGGCCTCAGCCCTGTGTGGGAGAAAGACCGGGGTGTAGCGGAGAGGCAGCATCCTACAGCCAGCCAACCCTTCCTGCACCATCACACTCAGGTGCTCTCCAGCCCTCTTCCACACGTGTTCAACAACCCTTAGAAAACCAGCACTGATTAAACATTAAAGAGTCTCTTTAAAAATTCAGCAGCAAGGTTCACCTGGTTTTTAGAGCCACATTTAAAGCGGTGTGGAAGTGTATTTCCACTCTCCAGAGCTGGGCTTCAGGCCAGCCCGTGGCACTGAGTGGCGCTGGGAGGAAGAGGAGGCTCTGCAGCACCAGCACTCAGGGCTAGCTTTCACCTTTACATCTCTGTAGAGAAACCTTTTAGCACTTAACCTAGCTCTGTTTCATGAAAACTAAGCAAAAAAGTTGGGTCTGTTGTTTAGAGAGCCAGCAAAAGTTAAAATATTGAGGCTTCCTTCACCGAGAACAAAGATCAGCGGTTGCTCATCCGACACCGTTCACCAGATCCTTTTGTGCCAGAAGGTTGTGCCCCATTATCTGGCGGGTCCCTGGGGCTTTGCCTTCCCCAGGCTGCTCAGAGAAGCCGATACTGTCAGACCCATTTTTTTTTCTGGTGCAAAACTGAGATGAAATGTGCTGCCCAAGGTCACACAGTGAGATGGCAGAGATCACTGGCAGAGACGAAACTGGAGCTCTAATGAGCTTTAAGACCAGCACATTTACAGCAGATTCCGTTACCTTACCCATCAGGCTGCAGATAAACACTGTGCTAATGGCTCTCTGCTACATTCACCTTTCAAGATAATGCCTGGGTGGCTACCTGGCCAGCCTTCCCCTTTTCTGCAGCTGTTGAAGTAGGTAGATAGTCATATCTTGTTTGGGTTTATTTTGTTAGGGAAAGAGGTCTCCCAGCCTCTGACCCACCAATGGTTAAGAACTGAATTTCTGCTTTGTGTAAGAAAAATACAAAATAAAACCATCACATCGGTGTCATTTAACCCCCAAGGCTTCCAGGCCCACAGCTGACCACGCTGATGCTCTTTAAATGCATCTTGATGATTTATAGGCACACGATGTCTTGAACACAGTCTATTATGTCCATTTACAGGGGCTGTTTACATTTTCTCTGGTGGCTCATAAAATACTTGCCATTTTCCACCTAATCCACTCCGGAAGACCTGACACCATGCAGAACTCATTTTTATCAGAAATACTCCTCCTCCCCTCCTCATTTCTGTTCAGTCATACTGGGGCCCTTTTAGATACACCACATTGCATCAGCAGCACATCTGCACAACCTTACAAGCAAGCTATAATACTGCAAATGATGATAAAATTCAGCTCTCTGCAAGAGTGCTAGGCAGGCCCTGCATAAATAAAATGCATCTTGTTTAAATGATCTATTCTGTGACTTCTGTTCTCATGCTGTTTGTTCCTTTATGCATTTCCCTTTTTGCCTTTTGGTGGGGAGATGTCACCCTGTGACTTGCTGAGTTCTGCCTAATTCCACTTGCCTGGGAGTAAAGCATGACACAGGTTTGTTATTCTGGGTCACTGAAATCAACATCACCTCCAGCAGCACAGCTCTCATCATATCTTAGCTTTCAAGATCGCTCCGAGAAGTAGTTACACTACTATTAATAGAGAATGGAAAGTTTTCTGTGCTGGAAGCAAATGCAAAAGGAACATGATACATTCAAAGAAAATAATGGAAATGAGCTAGAATTGCTTTGGAAAACACATGCTATTTGGTGCAAGGATCTCCAGTGGCTGATAGGAGCCTGGGTGATTTATTTTCCAAAGAGGTTGTCAGTAAGCTGAGAGCACAGAACTCGCTGGGCTTTGTAAAAGGTTACCAACTTCACAGCTTTTCTGCCAGCAGGCAGCTCAGGGTACACAGAACACTGCAGCCCTGGGTCAACATCTTGCTGTTTCCACCCTCTGCCATGTGTTAGCATCAACTGCACAATCATAGAAAAGACCTGTAAGATCATTGAGTCCAACCATAAATAATACCTAAAGGAGTTGAAGTCAACCAGCTGCGATTGAAGCAGCACTGAACTCAGGAGCCACAGCCTTTGTGGCTCTGCGCTGGACTTCATTGGGCTTGGATCCACCCAAGGCCCTTACTCACTGTGGTACTTTTACACAAAGTCTTCTTTCTTGGGACATTAAAAATACAAATCACTTGCCTATGGAAGCAGCATCAAGTATATTCTCTTTCAGGGCAGGTAACCGATCCCTGCTGGGACAGGACTGATCCTGCTGGGCTGTGCCCTTCCAGCACTCAGCACCCGTATTTTGAGAAAATTCCACGACTCGTGGAGTTGGCAGCCAAACTCCTGTTGACTCCCACAAGGTTAAAGTTTGGCCTAAGTAGTTCTGTTTCCCCATAACTTGTTCCTTTCCTACCCAGCCTCTGGGGTGCCGTTGGGTATGTGTAATGATACAGTACAGCTGCTTCCCAAAATCTCATTTGCACTGTTCCCTGGTGAGCAGTGGCTGGAGACATCCCCCTCGGATGCAACCTCCTGCCAAATGCTTTTGAAGACAAGCAGCTGGGAGCAAATCGGTGTCTGCCACACAAACCCCAGGGGAATTAGAGATGTTTTTCCAGAGACAGGGTAGACCAAACTGGTGAGACTGGATTTTGCTCTGTGCACCTTTTACCCGCCTTCTTGCAGCTGTGCCCTGTCTATATAACACATGAGATGAGAACAAAGCCATAGGGCTACACCCACAAGTAACACCAGTATTCACTATCATTCCATCAAACCAGAGAGAACTGGGGAATAAGTTGCTAACCACAGGGTATCCCAAGATTAATATTTTTTTATTTTTCCTGGGAATATTCCCCACGAGTGGCCCGAAGAATTATGTTTCCTTTTAAAAGTCCTTTCATTTGTATTCTGAGGAGTGCATTCCAAAGATTTAATTCACCCTGAGCTATGTAATTTGAGTTTAACCAAAATTTCAGGCTGGTTATTTCTGTGGCTGTGAGGTTTCACCACACAGTCACTGTTTTTAGCAGTGCAGTGATATCTTCGAGTAATGTAGATCCTGGTGAGGGTCATGATTTTTCCTAAGCCTTTATTTTAGACTATAAAGGATCCACGTGCTTTGAACCTCCACAAAGGAGATTTGAAGTAATCATAACAATTCAGTGAAAAAGCCAGAATGCACCCCATTTCCCTGCTGCTTCTCAATGCACCATGCTGTCAAAATAAGAGGGAGGGGAATAAGGACCTGGGTAGGGTCTTCATCTCAGAGACGCTGAACACAGCAACTGCAATCAGAACCCAGAAAGCCAACGCCGGTGAACAGTGTTTCCATTTTATTTTCCGGATCCTGTGTTCATCTCGGATTTATTTATCCCACCTATTGCTAGCAGCATACGATCTTGCATCATGTGTATCTAATTTCCAAGTGACACCATGGGCCATTATTGAAATATGTTCGCTATGTCCTCTCTTGAGTTCCAGGGAGTGCTTGGTGATGGGCGACGCGTCCTCGCTGGTAGCATACAGCTGGCTGTCTCTGCGCTCCTCCTCCAGCCATGGTGCTTTCCTTTTCAAGCATTGCAGCTGGGATAAGCTATAGAAAAAGAATTAAAAGAGAAGTACCTATCCCAAGACAGCTAGGACGCTACAGATTAAGCTGCTTTGATTACAGTCATAATATACTTTGGTTTTTCATATGAAATACCAAAAGGAATCTGTTGGAGACCCTTGGGTACGTTCATGCTCCTCTTCCTACCCAGAATACAAGCTCTAAAAGGCTGCCAGTGAAATCCACACCCTTGTAGCCTCTTGAGAATATTTTTTCCTATAAAGCTGCAAAACCATAAGCAAATAGCTTTGTACGATAACTCAGAGGTAGACGCGCAGGGCGGGTTGCTGAAAAAGTCTTGAGTGGTTAGGAAGAATTAATCTCGTGTTAGAAATCTTGTTTCTCAGCCTGGTTTGCCTGGAAGCAGAAGCTCCCGTGCCATGTCCATCATCTCCCAGCGCAACAGCAGCTGTGTTAGGGACAGTCGCAGGTTGGAGCACGAGCAAGCCACGGGAGGTTTATGTTGGCTTCTTAGACAGTTCATGGGTTGGACTTGGTGGCTGTGGTTGGTTGCTCTTGGGCTGGCTTGCAGGAGGGGGCCACGTGGTCTTCTGATGAAGGTGGCTGAAAACAAGAGATACGTTTTATGTAGTTTGGGGGAAGGACACAGAGGATAACATGAAGACAACACTGGTTATGTATGGAAGAAAAGAAGAGGCCACGTATCTTGTGTGGCTGGTGGATTGTAGTGGCCATCTGTTTTGTCTGAAAATGCTTTTCGTAACCTTGAAATCATGGTTTGCAAATGTCTGCTTTGTACCTAACTAAAAAACTCTGCTGGCAGATCCTCAGGTTGAGTTAAGGTGATCAGCTAAAACAGTGGCAGTAGATATTTAGGTCCCTATTTAGGGAAGTTTATTTAGGGATGTTTATTTATTTAGGGATATTAGTAGGTATTTAGGTCCCAAAGTGCCCTTTCAGCAGATGTTTTTAGGACATGGCTCAGTTAAACATAAGCCCATTAAGAGGTTTTAAGGAAATTCTAAAGATACTGAAGGTCCAAGCAAAGCCATGTTGTCCTGCTCTCCTTGGCTGGGACTTCACAGCATCTTGATATCGCAAGATAATGTTCCCTTACTCAGAACTCAGAGTGGTCTATAAAAATGCCAGCTAGACAAGCCACAGAACTGCAAATTTCCATCTGGCCTGAAGGAAAAAGAACATTTTAGAAAACAAAGGAGACATCCAGGAATTCACACCGTACTTCACTGGGCAGGGTGGGAAGTCTCATGCTGTCTAGGAAGGGATGTTTCTCTGACAGGGCCATCTGGAGACCTCTACTAGCTTGTCTGGTTAAAAGTTGTCAAGCAACAGTTTTGATTAAAAAACCCAATAAAACAAACAGGAATTTTTAGTATGTGTCTTGTTAAAATTACAGACCACGGCAGTTTTGACACCTACTCCTTGTAATTTGGGATTCCTTCAGCAGGCAGGCACTGGTCCCTGTCACATGGCAAAGCTGCAAATGTAAGCACACAGCCAAGTATAAGTGAGGGGTTAGCAAACATGCCCAATGCAAGTAGCACTGCTACATTATGATAATGTACATCTAAATGATGCAGGAACTCTGAAAATGCTGACACTCTCATATATCAGAGGTGCTCCTCAAAGGCTACAATTATTTTCCTTGAGTCTTGTGCTTAGAGACAAAGACAGCACTGGACCATGGCTGTGTTTAGTTGGTGAACAGCATCAAAGAGTAAAGACTGGGCAACTCTTTGGGGCTGTATCTGATCGTGACACGGAGGAGATCAGGAACTCTCCTTTTGCACGGGAAGAGGCAAGCGGAGTTAAATAATCAAGAAACATTTATGGTTCATGGACTAAGCTCAGAGTCCCAGACTGGGAAAGTTAATTCTGACTCCCATGGAGCTAGATGCCTTCTCTCTGATTTTCTCCCATCCACAGACACGCGAGGGAAGGGAGCCTAGGTGGATTTGTATACCAAGGAAACAGGGAGATGACTATTCCCTGCTGCTCAGCATTGCTGTAGTCATACTCTGGTGGCATAACAAAGGTTTGCATCCCTGGTTCAAAGCTATTGAGAAACTGGGCAGGGTCCAGCAAAGGGAGCCCAAGGGCTCATAACCTACGAGGAGAGGCTGGGGAGGCCTGAGGGAGCTGAGCTGGGCTGGCAAAGAGGAGGCTGAGAAGCAATCTCACAGCACCCACTCCTGCTTCAGGAGCAATTAGAAACGTGCTGGAGCCAAGCTCTTCTTGGCAGTGGCAGCCAATATAACTGGGGACAGTGGCCACAGATTGCACCTGGGGACATCAGGCTAGATGCTGGGAAAATCTCTTTTGCGGGGCATAATGCAGCATGGGAACACATTATCCAGAGAGGCTGAGGATCTCTGTCCATGGAGGGTGAAAGCAGAGCTGGCTAAACCCACGGCAGATCTGATCTAGTGGGACCATCCTACCTGGAGCAGAAGATTTGACTCCTGATCTCCAGCAGTCCCTTTCAACCAGCATTTCTATGGTTTGGTGAGACCATCCTCCTGCCTGTTAGGTGTTTTTCCCCCTGGATAAATGCCTGTCCTCTGGCCCTGGGCACGAGTCACACCCTTTGACTCCTTACACTGCGAGCCTGCATCTCAGATTCAGAGATGAGTCACATGGATGCACAGAGGGAAATCACATCTCGGTTAGCATGGGAGAGTCGGGTACACGTATGGGAGGCTCAACTGGTATGGCAAAACATACGGAAAGTGATGGAAACTGTAAATAACTCTAACAGGCATCCTTGAGGCTTGTTTGGATTCAGGCTTCTCCAGTTAATTTTGTGCTTACCGTCCCTGGTGGAGAGGACTGGCGCTAACAGTTCTTTAGCTTCTGATAGCAAAAGGTCAACAAGATCTGAAGATGGAAGAGATGTGTCTGAGACTGCGTCTGTTTTATCCTCTTCTGCTTCACTGTTGACTCTTATAAATATGGAAAGTGCCATCAATACTTCTATCATAGAATGGTCATTGAAAATCCTGGCCAGTTCTCCTGCAGGATATTGTGTATAAATTCTGTGTATTCGGGGGGATTGCCTCTCGATTGCTCAGCAGCACAAGAGACTCTCTTTTGAACATACTTGTATCTTCATTACAGGCAGATATCAATGCATTTTTTTAGAATATCTCAAAAATATTTTTCCTTTATTATATTAGAAGTTCCTATCTTGGAAACTTAAAAAGTATTTTCAAATCCTTCTTAAAAACTGGCTTTTTTAAAGGGGCTGGTCATGATCAATGGGACAGTGACCTTTCAGCAGTTTAATCTATTAAAAACACACATAAAGTTGTGATCCATTTTTTTCCAAGTGATAGGAGATGAGTTCAGGTTGAGGGGAAGTCCAGAAACCTGAACTCTATTTCTCCAGCCACTCGGGCAGTTGAGAGCCATGCTAGCTCTTTGCTTATACTCTACCAGTTTCTGTAACTGCTGATAGAAAAGGGCATTGTCCCAAAGCCAAAACCAGACATACGTGGGGAAAAACTGGTGGGTCAAAACTCTGCTTCTTCAAAACAACATGCCTAGGGGCTCTGCTAACAAGAGCAACTTAACCAGAGGAGTGTTTCACCTACTCACTCCCCAAAAAAGCCTAAATGGAGGCCAACCCCCCTGAGTACCAATCCACCACCAGCAGGGAAAGATCATCTTTCCTCAGTGGTTTCACTTCCGAAGTGACAGTTTGTTTAGAAGCTCTGGGTAGGTTGTGTGTGAGTCGCCTTCCCCTGAGAAAGGTCAGAAAAGGACATCTCATGTTCCTGCTTGCAATTCCCAGAAGCCATCTCCTACCTTTTTGCATCTGGTAAATGACTGGGGGTGCTCAGGACCTTGTGGACGTTCTGCAAATGCAAAAAAAATAAAATAAATAAATAAGGTTTCAAACTTGTAGGGATGAATAATTCCTGAGAACAAACCCCATGGGTTCCTCCTGGTGATCAGATTTAATATGACAGTAATCAGCTTCTGCTTATTCATTGCCCTTGAAGCGAATATCTCAAGGCCTTTTGCAACTCAAGCAACACTCACAGCCTATGCAAATACACAGACACATCTAAATTATGCATTTTAATACCAACACTGAAATCCATGAACTGCAACATAAAAATACGCTCCCAAAGAATAATTTTGCAGGCTCCATTTCAATGAATCTTGACCATCCCTAATAGCAAGCCCTGGTTTCTGGAGTGTACCCACATGTGTGAGCTCTCATTCCCATGCACGGTTACTGAATTGTCAAACACCGCCAAGGGATGTATAAAAAAGGAAGAGATTTTGCTCCAGTGGTCAAAATCCTGCCATATTTAACCCTGGGGCCAAGTCAAATGCATTTCCAAAGTCTGGCCCCAGACTGCACAGGCACCACCATGTAGTGCTGCAGGTCTAGAGGTTTTTTAATTCTCTCTTCTCTGAAGCAGAGGACACAGCACCTATGCTCCTTGTGCTCCACTGCTTCCTATTGATTTCGAGAGCTCTTGGGATAGGCTCCTGGTAGCTGTCGTGGAAGTACTGAGTATTAATGCTCCCACGGTGGCAGGTTTACTAATTACACAAGCTTGTATTCCCAATACAGGTAGTGAAGTGGAAGAACAGCCAGTGAAAAGACTGAAACAATGATGTGTGTGATTTTGCAGGAAATCTGGGGGAAAAAAGCACTGGAAGAGCAAAACCACTCTTTGAATTCACATTTGTTCTGTAGAGAACGAACCATCCAGTTCTACAAAGGTTAAAACACACGATTTCGACCAGCATGTCCAACAGAGTTCCTGGAGCAGCCTTACCCAGAGCATCAGAGGGGAACGGGTGAGCCAGGGACAGCAGAGCCACCGGGCAAACCTGCACCATGGTGTTTACACAGCTCTTGGGTGTCTGAGTGCATAGGAGCTCATTCTCTGGTCTCCCCCAACCATCAGACAGTGCCTTTTTAGAATGAGATAGGATAAAAAAAACAAACAACCCTCTCTTGCTTATGGAGCAGGAAGTTATTTGGACTTGCAAAATCCCCCTTAAGGTAGGAGGCCACGGTGATGGCACCAGCACCGGGGGCGGTTCGGCACCTCACCTGCACAAACAGGAGCAGTTTCCTATTGCAGATCTCCAGGCGCTTCCGGGAGACTTCGGATTTTCGTAACTGGCCATCAGCCAGGGACAACTGTCTCTTCAGTTCCAGGATGTCCTCCTGGGACAGGGCCGGAAGAAGAAGAGAAAGGGGATGATGTTGCTCCAGCCTTGGCTTTTGGAAACAGCAATTTATGACATTTGCTACAGACAGGAACCACAGGTCCTTTTGGAACGGACAGTGGGAATTATACAGATTATAACAGAATCACAGAATCCCAGAATCCTAGGGGTTGGAAGGGACCTTGAAAGCTCATCCAGTCCAACCCCCCTGCCAGAGCAGGGTCACCCAGAGTCCATCACACAGGAACGCATCCAGGTGGGGTTTGAATGTCTCCAGCCAAGGAGAGTCCACAGCCTCTCTGGGCAGCCTGGTCCGGTGCTCTGGCACTGGACCCAGAGACCATGCTGTGGTCCAAGACCATGCCTGGTAGACATACACAATAAATGATATAGGTGTTACATTAATTTTCTCTTTTATAAATAGAAGGGGGGGAGTCCACAGAGGAAGGGGCAGGAGGGTTGTGGGTTTTTTCCCCCACTGATCTGTTTTTTCCCAGGCTGAGGGGTTGTGTTACCTCTATTTCAGAGACATGTTTTGCTTTCTTCCCCACCAGCTGCATCTTCAGTTCTGCAATTTCAGCTTCCAGCAAGTGGATCACTTCCTCGTAGTCCTGCTCGGCGCTGTGAGCCTGTCTCTGCACAACCTCTGCCAGCTGAAGTTTGCTGTGCAGTGTCCGGTTCTCAGAGAGGAACCCCCGGGCTTTCTGGAAGCAGCAAGAAGTTCTGGTCAATGCACCACATCCCCCTCAGCCACCAACCACCAAAACCATCCCAAGGCCCCCAGAGATCTCTTCTCTAACCTGGTTCAGTCTCTGAAGCTCATCTTCCATTGACTTCTTGCTGTTCTCCACCTCTTTCAGGAGAGACTAGGAAAAATATTTTCACTGGATTAGAAGCAACAAGTGATAGGACATTCTCTCGAAGCTGCCCTGGTCTTGTAGCCCCTACCCTCCAGAATAATATTTTACAGAAGCTGTTGTGTGTGCTCTCCCCCATCACAGTGCTCTTCGGATCACAACCTGCCTGCCTGCAGAATTCCACCAGGACACCACCATGGTGCTAACAGCAACCTGCAGCTAGGTGGGGATGGGAGGGTAGGCAGTGCTTCTGCTATTCATGGGCTTGAATTACTTGTGACACTCATTTTTGTAGTTTTAAATATATTTGCTCACTCCTAAAAAGGGACTGCATACTTTCGGTGCAATTAATTTTCATTTGAGGTTGAGAGCAAGAAAGAGACAATTAAGCAGAGCCGAGGGTGAGAGTCTCATTTGTAGTGAGGAATGCACAGAATGCAAACTGGTGACTTCTTAAGAGGGACAGACCACACCATGCCCCTCGTGTAAAGCTACAGTGAGCCACAGTGTGTCGTGATAGGACAAGTGGAAATGGGTTCCAAGTGCCAGAGGGGAAATGGAGATGGGATGGGAGGGAGAAATTGTTTGGTGTGAGGGTGGTGAGAGCCTGGCCCAGGGTGCCCAGAGAAGCTGTGGCTGCCCCTCCCTGGCAGTGTTGAAGGCCAGGTTGGCTGGGGCTTGGAGCACCCTGGTGTGGTGGGAGGTGTCCCTGCCCATGGCAGGGGGTGGCACTGGGTGAGCTTTAAGGCCCCTTCCCACCCAAACCAGGCTGGGATTCTGTGATGCTACAGAAGAAGGCACTAGCCAATAAATCTGCTCAGAGGAGAGGCTCCACCTTTAGCCTTCGGACTTCTTGCCGCAGATCCATCATTTCCAGCTGCAGCTGCTCCAGCTCCTCATTGCCATTACAGTTGAGCGAGTCAAAGCCCTGCGAGGCAGAGGGACAGACAGCATCACACACCACTCATGCTCTACCAAAAGCGTGGGGCTTTATGGCAGGCGTATTGTTTTCCATACCCAGAAGAAGGATGAATCACAATCTCTTTGCAAAGGAGTCAGCAGTTTTATGCAACAGATCAAAAGGCACATTAAATAATTCAACTGCAGGTTTGGGGTTTTTTTCCATTCTGCAGGATTTCACTTTCTGATCCCTGACAGAGCTGGAATAGCTGTGCTAGAGGGAATTTTCCTTTGTGAACCAGGTGAAAATAGTTGGAATGGATTAATTATGGCTGTTTTTCCCTCTGCATCACTGCCAGGCTACTTCCTTCTTACCATCCCATTGTGTTATTTCCTCATGGAAAATGAGAAGCTTGAGCTCTTTTATAGAATTTCCTAGAATGAAAATGATTAATGCGTAGTTCTGCCCCCTCTTTATAACTCATGAAGTATCAGAAAATGGTAATTTAGCCTTTCCCATCTCAGAATTTCATGGATTTCACATAGAAGATTCATGGATTCAATGTAGAAGAGCATTGGACTGACTGACCTGAGAGTGGAAAGCCGACGTATCCAGCAAACTGGCCACCTCGTGCTGCGTGAAGAGCATGGAGCTGGAATCCAGACCAGCCTCGTCCAGCTCCTCCTGCAGCAGATCCCTGAGTGCTTGGAGAAGATCTGCGAGAAATAACTGGGTTTCAATGGGCTACAAGAGGAAAGTGCTATGTGTTAGGAGAAAATGCCACCGATTCCAGGGACATCCGCTGGCTACCAAGCAGAGGGGGTCTGGAGATGCCAAACAGTCTTCTCTAACACTCCTGGGGTCTTTGGCAATCCCATCAAGCTTAAATAAGTTGTTGACATCCTTTACCAGGCTGTCGTTTCTTATCCAATTGAAAAAAATTAAACTTTTAAAACCCACCCCCCCCCCAGATCTTTTCACAGTGGAGTTTTCACCATGTGGTTCTCCGAGTTTTAAGATTTTAGGCAAAACCACACTTCTCTGCCAATTCTCCTCCTGCTGATTTAAACAAAAAGAAACCCTATGAATGCAGCACTTAGAAAAAGCATTAAATTGACACATCTGAAAACCCACATTTGTTCTGCTTTTGCATATGGAGGATGCCTGGTGCAAGGAGCTGCGTGGGGCAGACCAGAGCCAGCACCGGGGTCCCAGCCCCTACAGCCCTCAGCCCCTGGGCTGCAGCGGGAACTGGAGCCTTTCTGCAAGAACAGCATCTTTACTGCTGGCACATTTGCCAAATACTCCTAATCATCCTTATTTCTATTTCCACAAAGTACAAAGCCAGGTGCTCCTAGGAGAGGCGCATGGCTCTACATCCCACCATGTGCTCTGTGTGAGGACATCCATCCCAGAGGTGCTGTGGGACACTGCTGATGGCTTCGAGTTCTTACAAAAAAACCTCTGGGGAGAAGACCCTGCAGGGCCAGATACACCCTGGCAAGTCACAGAAAGCAGCGCAGGCTTTTATTTTCTTTATTTTCTTTATTTTCTTGTGTGGAAGCTGGGGCTTTAAGGCGAGTGAGCCCCCATGCTGACTTCTGCTCTGATGAGCAAGCCTTATGAAGACTGGCTGAGGGAACTGGGGTTATTGAGCCTGGAGAAGAGGAGATTGAGAGGAGACCTCATTGCCCTCTACAACTACCTAAAGGGAGGTTGTAGTCAGGCTGGTGTTGGTCTCTTCTCCCCAGTTGCTGATGACAGGACAAGAGGAAATGGCCTCAAGTTCCATCAGGGGAAGTTTAGGTTGGAGATTAGGAAGAAGTTCTTTCCTGAGAGGGTGGTTGGGCACTGGAATGGGCTGCCCAGGGAGGTGGTGGAGTCACCGTCCCTGGGGGTGTTCAAAAAACGGGTTGATGAGGCACTTGAGGCCATTGTCTGATGGTCTAATGGTTAGGAATATGATGGGATAAAGGTTGGACTTGATGACCCTGGAGGTCCCTTCCAACCATAATGATTCTATGATTTTACATACGCTTCCACCAAATGCCTCCTTTTGTATTTGCGACTTCTCTTAGCAGTTTTGAGACTACATCAATACCCAGGCAGGCTTCTCACCTGCCACCTTTCAACAGGTGCCTCCCTCCTTTCTCAGCCTCCAGCAAAGCTACATGGACATGACCAAGCCTGCCATACGCGGAGCTCCCTGCTCACCTCCATAGGCCACCGTCCCCTGCGTGTCTGTGGTCAGGCTTTGCCGGAGCTGCCTCTTCTTCTCCTCACTCACATCCAGCCCGAGATACTGCAGGACCTTGAGCAGAAACAACGAGCCTTTATAAAGAAAAATACTGGAAAAACAAGTCTTTGAAGTAGGTGCTGGGGAGATGCTTGGTTTTCTTCTGGAAGCATCTCCCAAAGGAGCAGGCTTGGGCTGGCTTTCCAGTGTCTACTTTCCACAGAAACGCCTGTTCCTGAAGTCAGGGACAGGTTCGCATCCCTCCAAGAACATTTTATACAGACTGCAGTCATATTTGCAGCTATGACAGACTGTCAGGAGCTTCAGCAAAAGCCAGTGGAGCTGTGGTGAGACCCAGCTGCCAAGAGCTCAGCCTCTCCTCTCACTGTCCAGGAATTGAGCTTGGAAAAAAGCTATTATATAAATAGTTATTATATAAATAATAAAAGCTATTATATATAATACTATATAGTTAACAATTTAATTATTAATAATATAATGATTAATAATATAATATTTAATATGTATAATTGATATAATAATAAAAGCTATTATATATATATAAAAATCTATTACATAAATATCTATTTATAGATAAAAACTATTCACGGGATATTTCCCCTGGCAACAGGAGGCATTCAAACATTTTGCTTCTCCACTGCACCTTTTGTCCTCTCATTCTGCCTGATGCCCTGTCTTCTACTGGTGTTTATCAATTCGACCCTAGGGCACTACACAGCAGCAGATAAACCTGTGCAAACCCCACTGCGCTGCTGGTGGCAGGAGGTAAAAGCTTTCAAAAGACAAAAGTCAAGCTCAGCAGACTCTGGGAAAGAGCCCAAGTTAAACACTGTCCTGTCCCAGGCTGCCCCTGCTGCTCCTGCGTGTACAGCATCTCCCACACGGTCCCCTGGGAAGGGGCTGGGCACGAGTCCTTGCTCACATTTCTGTCACCAGCCAGGTTCATGGGATCTGTCTGCTCTCATGTGCCACCTGCGAGGCCCATTTGAGTCCCAGCTCCCTCTCCTTTCCCCACCACCCCTGCACAAGGCAGCGCTGCTGGCTCCTGGGCTTCAGGATGCCCTGACCCTCAGCTCGCAGATGCTGGCATCTGGCGTGGGCCACCCCAAAGCCATCTCAGCCGTGTGCCCGTCGGTGTGCACCTCTGGCACTGCTGCAGCTGCCTGCTCCCAGCACCGGCTGTGGGCAGGGAAACCCAACCGTCCCCACTCCTCCCCCCGGGGACGAGCTGCTTTCACAGCCACGGCGAGCAGAGGTCGCTGCGAAATGCGATCCCAACTCCCGCTCCGGGAGAATTACACAGGGTTTGGAAGAGAGGTCCCTGCTCGGTGCTGCCCTCCCGGCAGACGGGTGGCAGCAGATGCTTGCGGCATCGGAGCCTCCTCGGAGCTCCCGGCCCTGCAGGAGGGGCTGCGTTCCCACCCCCCCACACCCCCACCCCGCAAAGGCCACCAATACCCGGGGGGGGACGACACATGCACCCCAAAAGCAGACCGGGAGCAAGGCCCCCTGGAGCTCTCTGCCCTTCCCCAGGGTGTCGGTGAGCAGATGGGCAGCTCCCCTCCCTGCCCTTTGATGGTGCCTCTGGAATACGTTTTCCATAAAATGATGATGGGAGCAGCGGTTCTGGCTGGATCCCCGGGGAGGGATCTGGTATTTCCACACCAGCCTGCCCGAGGTCAGCCCAGCAGCAGCAGCAGCACTGGAAATTTCGGAGGGCAGCTGCACCCACAGCCCCGAGCCAAATGCTTCACATCCGAGAGGGGTGCAGCTGCCAGGAGGAGACTTCTGGAGCTCCCCAGAGCACTGGGAAATAGCCAAGATGATCCAAGGTGTGTTTAAATGCCCCTTCGGACACAATCAGGAGTTTTCCCTACACCCTCTTCTCCTTTCTTACCCTTAGAGGTTTCACCCAACCTCCACCAAAATCGACTGAAGAGTTGAGACCCTGTTTGTCTTTTCCAGACTCTTGGTAATAAATACAGTTTGGTGTCCGACTCTTACGCCTCCATCCCAAAAACCAGATTAATTAATTGTAGCACATGTGTGGTGTGGTGCTGGGAAGTGTGGCATGGATGGCTCTCACTCCACATCGCCTGGGCTACTGCTCTTCCCAACAGCCCGAAGAGGTGAAGGGGAGTTAGGCTGGAGCAGGCTGCTCAGCGGAGGATGGCATACGTGTAGGTGTGCTACAGCTTTATTCTGTGCAAACAGGCAGGCTGGTTCTCTTCTACTGTATCTCCTCAGGCTCACATTTTTTAATCCCTCCCAAAAACCACAGTGACCCCCACGCTGGTACCTGGCCTCGTCCTCAGATGCCCCAGCACGGCATTGATGCAAGAATCAAAGCTGAAAGGTCTCGATCAGTTCTTTCACATGAAAGCAACACAAGGAGACCATGGAAGCTTGTTGGGTTTGCCAACAACGTGGCAGCTGGAAGCAAGGAGGTGTCACACCAGTGCCACACCAGTTCTGCACAGCGCACCTTGGGAGAGGAGACCTCGCACTGGGGAGAGGGACCCATTCCACTTACCAGTTCCAGTTTCCCATCCTTGATCCTGATATGGGGATCCAGGGCTACTTTTGGTTTGGTGCCTGAAGCTGCTTTATGATTAGATGCTGAAGTGGGTGCTGAAAAGCCAAAATTCAATGTTAATGGAAGCGCACTTGGGTAGAGGGAAGAGGTGCCTGCAAAGCAGAATTCAGAGCTCTTGTTGCATGAAATATAATGTGTGTGCAGCAGGCCAAAAGTCAAAGACTGAGATTTACTAAATCCAGTCCTGGAAGGCTCAACCAGGCCACTGGTGAAAAGACTGAGTGCTGGGGCAAACCCTTGCAGTTTAAAAGGGGGTGTTTCACCCAAGGACCTAGGGCTGGAAAGATAATGCTTTGGAAATTTCCAATCAGAGGGGTTTGTGGTGTGCTGGGGTCTGTAGCTACGGTGATCTGAGGGGAAAAAATAATCTGCCTGGATCTTGTCTTCACTAATTGATTAAGCAAAACTGAAACCCAACATTTTATAAAATGCAGCCTTGGCTTTCACAGCACTCGTGGAAAAGGGAACTAAGGGATTGAAGTGGTGTGGAAAAACACCACTGCAGGAGGTTTTCCCTCCCCGAGACTGCAAAAGCCTTGAACCACCTTCCCCCAGCTGGGTGGGCAGGGGTTTGGGGGCAGAAGGAGCCACGTGCATGAGGCAAACACCGAGGCAGGAACGGCAGCTGCTTTGCTGGTGAAAACCTGGCACGAGGTCAGGGGAGCCAGCTGCCAACAACTGCCAACAGCTGGCTTGTCCCCGGGCACTGCCCTCACAGCTGGTGTGGTACGGACCCCTGCCTGGCACTGTGTGCCTCCAGCCCACAGGGAACATCTCCCTTATGAGGAAAGGCTGAGGGAGCTGGGGCTCTTTAGCTTGGAGAAAAGGAGACTGAGGGGGGACCTCATCCATGGTTACAAATATGGAAAGGGTGAGGGTCAGGATGATGGAGCCAAGCTTTTTACAGTGCTGACCAATGATAGGACAAGGGGCAATGGATGCAAACTGGAGCGCAGGAGGTTCCATGTGAATCTCAGGAAGAACTTCTTTCCTGGGAGAGTGCCAGAGCACTGGACCAGGCTGCCCAGAGAGGTTGTGGAGTCTCCTTGGCTGGAGACATTCAAACCCCGCCTGGATGCGTTCCTGTGTGATGGACTCTAGGTGACCCTGCTCTGGCAGGGGGGTTGGACTGGATGAGCTTTTGAGGTCCCTTCCAACCCCTAGAATTCTGTGCTTCTGTGATTCTGTGAACCCACCCTTCCCTCACCATCAGCCCGTGCCAGTGAGAAACTGTGACGTTCCCTGGGAACAGGGCTGCAGGAGGCGTGATGAGCTCGGGAGCTCCCCTGCCACACTCTGGAAGGGTGCGGGACTGCTGCCCACCCTGCTGCCCACCCTGCTCACCCTCCAGTCATCAGCCCAGGTCGGTGGACAAATTCCTTCTCATGCCAGTGGCACACGGTTTGCCCAGGGAGCATTTCTTTCTCCTGCCCAAGATCTGCCCAGCACCACAGGAAGCCCTGTCTCGCCAAGTCCCACCACTTCTCCTGACCCTCTCGAGCACTTCTCGCTGCACCCTCCTTGACCAATAGGGCAGAGCCCGGGTGCAAGGAGAAGGCAGTGAGAAGCAGCAGAGGTGCTGCACGAGCATAATCTTCCTAATCCGGGCATTCATCCGCTCTGCTAATGCCAGCAGCTGGGAAGCAGCAAGAGGTAATAAAAGGGTCTGCTGCATCGGCCACCAACACTTTCCTCCCCAAGTTCAAGGGCAGAGCCATCACCCTTTGACGCATGGCCAATCAGGATTAGCTCCATGTGGCTTTGCTGGCAGCTCTGGGTACAGAGGTGTCCAGGGCATCCAACAGGCACCCACAGAGAGGCAGGCACTGGCCCAGCCTCCAAGCCTGGCTGAGGCTCTTTCAAAGCCAGTTGTCTCTTTTCATGGGTGACAACACTGACACAAAGCCTCCTCAGCATTTCACATTAAAAACCTGCGTGTAATGAAATCCCCTGGCTAAGTCAGGAAGTGATTAGGTCATTGCTATTTGCTGGATTGCCTACATGACCCAGGGCTTGGCTCCCTGCATGACCCAGGGCTTGGCTCCCTATCACCTGGAGCTCTGGCTGTTGGTGGCGGCCACCTAAGAGTCTACCTGAAATTAGGGCTGTGGGATGCTCGGAGCAGGGAGGACAGAGCAAGGGAGGACAAAGGATGACAGAGCAGTCCCTGTCCCAGGGTCTCTGCAGTGCAGAGCATGGAAGGCAAAGGCTGAAGCCTACTGAGCTTGCCCAAGGTGGGACAGGCATCCCTGGGAGCAGAGCGCTGACACACAGCCAGGACCGTCTGCTCCTTGTCTCTCCCCACTAATCTCAGGGATAGACTAAACACAGTTTGCTTTGCAATGCTCTCTCTTAGCCTTCAGATGGAAATTATGACACAGCACAGGGATTTGCAAGTGGGGCCTGTGCCTCTGCAGCACACGGGGAAGGAAGAGCCATCTGACTTGTGGCCATGAGAATGGTGTCCAGCTCTTGCTGGGCACTCCCTAGGGAAAGCCCAGGTTCTCCTTGGGGCAGGAGTAACTTTCATATCATAGGGATATGGGGCATCTTGCTGGAGGTCATCTCCCTGGACACTGGATCATGGGGTTTATTGAGGTTTCCTGTGATTCCTAAGGGACCTGTGATGCTGCAGAGTGATTTGAGCTCAGCCCCCACTGCTGCCACCCTGCCAGGTGAACAGGGGTCTCTCCCACCAAAGGCAAGAGCTCAGTATGGGACTCAGAGCATGGAGAGAAAACACCATGTGGAAAGGAAGCCAAAAGTGAAGCTTGGATGTAGAGAAATCTACAAGCAGTTTCTCAGTTTGACCAACTGAGGGCAACCTTAATGCCTGTAAAATGCCCAGGGTTGTCACGTGCATTACAACTATCAGTAACTGACTTTGTTATACTGTGTCTCTGAGGACCACCCGTTCCCATCAGAAGGGAATGTTGCCTGCAGTGAGACCTGCTGGATGCAAGTCCAACATCATCTTTGCACGTGGGCAAAGACACTGCTGCAAAGGAACCACAGACTGAGAGTGGAAAAAGCTGTCTCCTATGAACATCTTTGTCCTCTGAATGCCTTAGTAAAGAATTTTGCTACCATGGCCAAACAGGGACATAATTACTACCCAGATTCTGTGCATCAGTAATGTTGCAAGGGACCACAGTGGTCATCTGGTCCAACCTCCCTGCCCATGCAGGGCCATTCTAGAGCACATGGCACAGGACTGCATCCAGATGGGTCTTGAACATCTCCAGTGAGGGAGACCCCACAGCCTCTCGGGACAACCTGTTCCAGCGTGCAGGAACTCGCACAGTGAAGAAGTTCTTCCTCATGTTCAGGTGGAACTTCTTGTACATCAGCTTCTGCCCATGGCCTTTTGTTCTGTCAGTTGGCACCACCATCCTCTTGACACCCACCCTTTAGGTGTTTGTACACATTAATGAGGTCCCCTCTCAGTCGCCTCTTCCTGAGGCTGAACAGGCACAGCTCCCTCAGCCTTCCCTCGTAGAAGAGATTCTCCAGACTCCTGACCAACTTATTGGCTCTCCATTAGACCTGCTCCAAGAGCTCCATGTCTCTCCTGTACTGTGAACACAGGACTCCAAATGTGGCCTCACCAGGGCTGAGCAGAGGGGCAGGATCACCTCCCTTACCCTGCTGGCAATGCTCCTTCTAATACATCCCAGCATTCCATTGGCCTTCTTGGCCACCAGGGCGCACTGAGTAGCAAGGACACAATGAGTAGCTGCTACCTTTCCTCTCTCCTAATGGGCTGGGACTCATTATCACACCATTAGATTCCACTACAGGAGTATAAACACTGGTCAAAATTAATTTCATCATTCTCAGCTCCGAGAAGCCAAGGTTGTGTTTGTCACCCACACAAAGAAAACAATCCATCAGGACTCTTACCTGAGACAGTAAGCTCTGGTGGGCAAATGTCCGGTGACAAAGAAGGCACAGGAGAATGGTTTTCATGTCTGTTCTAGAAAAAGAAGACAAAACAGCACAGAGAATGGCTAAGCAGAGTCTGTTGGTGTAGAGAAAGAGCAGAGGATAGAGATGTTCAGGAGAGAACAACACCTCTGGCCCATAAAGAGCAAAGGCACCATGTGCACCTCCTGGGCAGATGGGCCAAAAGAGACTCCAGGGACTTCTCTGGGAGCACTTGGCACAGGCATGTTCCCGAACCATCTCAAAATCTCTGGTCACACACAGAAAGCTGAGTTTGTCATTACTGTAAGTGAGAGCTGAGGATGGATTTGACCTTACATGCTCTCTCCACAGAGGTTCTCCCTGGAGCTCTGCATCCAACCCCCCAGTGAGGTCCTGATTCTGACCACGGCCAGTTGTGTTATTGACCCAAACCACATAATTATCACAGTGAGCATGGCAGGAAGCAGAGACCATTGCCCACTCTTTCTTAGGTACCAGGTCACAGCTGACAGCACAAATGAGAGAGAAAAAACCAGTCCCAAGTTAGATATGCTGGACACCACCGAGACAGAGCTTCCACAGCTTGGAACTCGCATGCAGAAAGGGGCACAGGACTGATGCTGAGGACATACAGACATGTAGCATGGGCACCTGAGCACGCTTGGCCTGGTGTGGAAGCCTAGACCTCATTAAAACTTCCAAGTGAAGGAAGAAGGAATTAAATTCCAGCCAGAGATGTAATTTTATATAGACGCACCACATCACACAAGCACACCTGCTGTGTGCTGAATGATCCAAATGTACTTCCCAGCTATGTGTATAAGGGCTAAAGCTGACTTTCATAAACACATCTCCAGCCTGGGGTACCCAAAGGCAACATATATATGACATTCTTGCAAATCCATGTCTCCACAGGCTCTGGAAAGAAAGACCTTTTGTGAATGATGCTTGGATGAAAGGAACACTCAGCTGGCCCTTTCCAAAGGAAGTTCATGTGGAAGAGGGAAGATGATACAGCCAGCACTGCGTCAGCCTAGGAGACAAGTGACAAACACATAGAACCCAGCCACAGACCCAAATTATCGTGAGGGTTGGATGGTTGAACCCTGTGTCACCATGCACAGCTCCAGCGCTCATCTCTGCAAACACAACACAGAGCTTGGCTTCACAGGAGGAATGAGCCCGGCTTATCATTAGGCTGGTGAAGAACAGAAATGGGCTGCTTAGGAATGCTGTGGATTCATCCTCATCAGAGGTCTTTAAGAACAAAGGGTTGTTCCTGCCTTTGGGTAGGAGATGAGATCAAACCAACTCCTGAGATCCCTTCCAGCTCTATGACTGGTACTCAATGAGATGCAGGTTGCTATCCATAGAAGTGTTTTGTTTGTTTAAAACCTGAGACTTCTGAAACAGTGAGCCCTGGAGATGAAACTCCTCTCATTACCTCCACAGATCCTTCACCGTCTCCAGCCCAAGACAGAAGAAACAATATTTCAGATTTAAAATACCTGGCTGTAAACCAGGGCTGCACACATCAGGATTACACTGAAGGGGACCTACAGGAAAGCTGGGGATAGACTTTTTACAAGAGCAGGGAGTGATAGGACAGGGGGTAATGGCTTTAAACTGAAGGAGAGGAGATTTAGGTCAGACATTAGGAAGAAATTGTTTGGTGTGAGGGTGGTGAGAGCCTGGCCCAGGGTGCCCAGAGAAGCTGTGGCTGCCCCTCCCTGGCAGTGTTGAAGGCCAGGTTGGCTGGGGCTTGGAGCACCCTGGTGTGGTGGGAGGTGTCCCTGCCCATGGCAGGGGGGTTGGAATGAGATGATCTTTAAGGTCCCTTCCAACCCAAACCAATCTGTAATTCGATGATTACAGACTTTCCACCACCCAGAAGGACTACCATGGAGTCCCTGAAGAAGAGTTTTCTGATCAAAGAAAGATCACAAGACTGATGCCTGTGGTCTTAGTTACAAACTTCAACCTACCTCTGGGGACCTCACGTGGACCTTCAGTCTGCAGGAACTCAGACCGTTTCCCATAGTCTTTGGAGGTGACAATGGGAGGTTGTTATGAACTGACAGTCCAGGATGTAATCGTCCCCTTCCAGGAATAAAGGCCACTTCTGTGTTTCCCTCATGTCTTAAACAAAACAACAAATACAGAACATTTTATTAACAAAAACAAACAAACAAACAAAAGCACAACTTAAATTTTCCATGACTTTTTCTCTGGGATAATGTCCCTCAAGGCCATGTAGCCTGCACTAGTGCAGCTGGATCTCCACCAGCTTTTTTGGGTTGCTTTTTTTTTGGGTTGCTTTTTTGAACTTCAGTTCTGTTGCAGAACTCTGCTGGGCAGTGATAGAGGATATTCATGAGGACCAGAACCTTGGAAAGGTCTGGATAACACTTTGGGATGATCCATGCATTCAAGACTTCCATGTATGATCACTTATCAGGACCATCTTGAAGCATCATTTAAGACTAATAGCCCATATGTTTCTTGAAGCCAAACATTGGTATGACATGAAGGGTTTTTGTCCTTCCCAGCACCATGGTGATGGTGGGTGATGTGTTCCATGCCTACCTGAGTTTGACTTTTGAAATGATTTTTCTGGCCTCTTCATATGTGCTGCCCACCAAAGAATCTTTATTGATAGCGATCAGTTGGTCACCAGGTCGTAGTCGCCCATCCTAAACAAAGAAGAAGAAAGTCAGAGCATTGGGAAGGAACATCCCTCTGCCCAAAGCCTTCTCCTGCAGCACAGGTCCTCATTAGTCCGTGCAATGCATTATTCATCTATTCTTAGCAAAGCTGCTTCAGAATAGCTACAGTTTCTAGGAAAGGTCCCCATTGCAAGGTCACTGAGGGGCTTCACAATGACTTACCTTGTAGCAGTCACCATCTGGAGTAAGCTCTTGGACATAAATCATGGGGCCATCAGGCCTGTTGGATCCACCACCAATTGTCAGCCCTAAGCCGGAGGATTTTGCTATAGAAATGCTCTGGATTCCTGATTCAACAGAGTAGCTGCAAGGGAGAGATGTTAGCAGGTGACTCAAGGTGATCTGGTTTATTTTCCTGTGTCACTGAACAAACTCTGCCTGGCCTTCCTTCCATGCATGTTCCTTCTAACTTCTCCCAACCTTTTCTGCCTCTGCACCTCTTCTTCCACCCAACCTTGGGAGGAAGAGGTCAGGGCTCCCATTTCTTAGCAGATCTTGTTCAGCATTACAGAGGTGACTGGTTCACATAATCCCAAACGCTGGGGAATACCCATTTGCACTTAGAAAATCAAGAGGGAAGAGACTAAAGGTTTAACCAGAATATATGTGGCACTCTTGGTTTTCATAGCCAAAGGCATGAGAAGAATCGATGCAGTTATTGTTCAAATGCAGTTAAATCACCAGACAGCAATTCACAGATTGATCAGCTGTTAAGCAGCCATTAGAACCTTGAGAGTGAAGCTCAGGGTACATGGCCATGTCTTAACCAAGGCTTGGACTCAAAACCTTGCAAGATGCCCTTGGAAATGGGCCCTTTATAGCAATACCCACCTCTGGCAGTGGTAGAGAGGACTCGCCCAGCCAAGGACATGCTGTGAATGGAGCAGTGACAAGGTTGGACCCTTGAGGGGTTGGACCCCTCAAATTGCTGCCTGATAGACAGGACCCAACTGGCCACTAAGACCAGGTCATGTCAGGCAGCTCGGTGCAGGGAGGGAGAGGCAGCAGGAGCTCGTGGGAGCAGATTTCACTGCCCACAGCATCACAACGGGGAGGTTTCAGGGAGGGATTCGGTGGGGTCCAAGGGTCAGCAAGCCTCTTCCTCCTAATGGGCTGGGTCTGTGGCCAGACCGAATCGTATCTGAGTCCTGTTGCTCAATGGGGTGGCAGGACCTCAGATGACACCATGATGAGAGGCCACAGCCTGGGGACAACCTGTGGTGAGCAGAAGGGATGGCAGCCACGTGCCTGAAAAGACCCATGGCCCAAATTACACCTCTGCACCTGACCACCAACCCTCAGCTGCAATCAACGGTCCCTGGTTTCAAACGGTTCCTGCTGCTCCCAGAAGACCACTGGGGCCTGACACTTGCATGGAGAGGAGCCAAACATGGCACAGTGTGGCAGTGCTGAGTGAGGAGGCCACCAAACCAGGTCTCCTTGACGTAAATCACAGCGTGGAGTGGGTTAACAGCAGAGCAGGGGTGTCCAGTCTGTCCAAACCCCCTGCCAAGCAGATGAGCTGGCCTCTCCTCTCTAAGGGTCTCTCACTCCATGCAAGCAGCTTAAACCTCTGGTGCCAAATATTTGTCCTCTGCAAATCCCTAGTAAAGAGCTGGTATTTAGCGAGAGGATTTACTGGTTCTGCAGTGAGGGCTGATTCTCTTTACCAGTGACTTGGCTTGTTTGTGCTGGCAAAGGAAGGGAAGCTGCAAGCCCTGGGGACGAATGGTCCCAATTCCATGACTGTAAACACCCTTCGAGCTGTCCCTCTTGAGAAGGGCAACCCCAAGCACCCTGGAGATGAGACTCCATGGAAAAACAAGCTCTGCCTGTCCAAACCTCTGACCCTGCGAAATATGAAAGGGACAGATGACCACATGAAAACACATGCTCCAGGAGATGCTCTGGAGACAAAAGGATGCGGTGTCTGTAGGCAACCACTGTTGTCACCAAAGCAAAGGGCATCAGGAGTGTTTGCAGTGAGAGGGCAGTGCTTGTCCTCTCGTTGCATGATGTCAGCGTGCCAGAAGCAGAGCAATAGGGAACTTGCCCCTGAAACATCTTCCAAAAGCCTCAGGGAAACACTGCACTGACATGGCTTAGAAAGGTGATGTGCAGGGTCCTCCTGGCTGGCTGTGAGCCATGGCTCTTCCCCGCATCTCAGAGGGGAGGAAGAGGAGCAGTTGCACTGTTGACCTGCACTGCAGACACGTTGACTGCCTCAGTGGGGAGGCTTTTCAGCTCTTGGGCACAGGCTTCCCAGGACCAGCCAAGGTGCCACCACCACAAGGACTTCCAGAAGATGCTATGGTCTCCTAGCCACTGTGGTGACACAGTGGTATAGAAGACATGAAGGTGAACAAACCCTGAAAGTGTTTACTGGATCTGCCCCTCAGACAGTGTTGGACCTTCGGTGATACCTTCATGATAGCACATGGAATGGGTTCCAAGTGCCAGAGGGGAGATGGAGATGGGATGGGAGGAAGAAATTGTTTGGTGTGAGGGTGGTGAGAGCCTGGCCCAGGGTGCCCAGAGAAGCTGTGGCTGCCC
This sequence comes from Aegotheles bennettii, assembly GCA_013398125.1. Lineage (NCBI taxonomy): Eukaryota > Metazoa > Chordata > Aves > Caprimulgiformes > Aegothelidae > Aegotheles > Aegotheles bennettii. The sequence goes on along the minus strand of VZRW01011521.1, from coordinate 84,368 downwards.
CTCCCTGGCAGTGTCCAAGGCCAGGTTGGCTGGGGCTTGGAGCACCCTGGTGTGGTGGGAGGTGTCCCTGCCCATGGCAGGGGGTGGCACTGGATGATCCTTAAGGTCCTTCCCACCCAGACCATTCTGGGATTCTCTGACTGGCAAGGGACAGGCGTGCAGGGCCAGCCCGTACGTACTGTGTGTGAGGGGGATGTGCTGGGTTTCCGATGCAGAGGCCGTGGGAGTTGGCAGGGCTCAGCAGGAGCGGGCTCTGGGAGCGTGAGGAGGACCCCGAGGATGTACTTTCCAGGTATCGACCTGAACAGCAAAGTCAAAGTCAGTCCAAGGAACGTAAATGCTCCAGCATCACCCTCCTGTCCTGCTCTGCCACTGAGCTGACCCCATTTCCTTGCTTTTTGGGGAAAAACACATGGTAGTTAATGACATCAGTGTATCCATCGCTCATGGAGAGGAAACGTTCAGCCTGCTCAGCACAATTCCAGCGTAAGACTGTCACCCTTCTGCCAGCCCAGCATCCCTCTGCCACAGGGGAAGGGTTGGCAGCTCTGGTGGGATGCCAAGCCAGAGGGACACCTTTCCCCATGCACACATGATTTGAGGCACTGGCGCCTGGTTTAGGTCAACCTGATGCCATCTGTCCAAACTTTTCCCCCTTGCAAATGAAAAATAATGATCACTGAATGAATGATTGCTGAAATGCTCTGAAATCCATAGTAGAAAGCTGCACCCGCGGGGATAGTTCCTGCTGGGGTCACCTGCCCAGCACGTGGGTTAGGTCTGGGGGTCTGGGAAGTGGTTATGACCTCAAGTCAATTCTTCCTCGCTCACCCCAAGGAGACTGGCTTGCTGCCTGGCTTGGTGCTTGCTGCCTGGTTTTGTACCTGCTGCCTGGCTTGGTGCTTGCCCTGTGCAGGTAGGACTGGCCATGCCTGCTGCTCTGCGCCCAGGGACGCACTAAGTGCTTGCAATAAGGAAGAGCAGGACTTCTCATCCTTCAAACCTCCACCTGAGCACCTACAGAAGTCAAAACTCCTTCAAAATAACACTGAGATAAAGAAAACTCTCAGAAGAGAGAGGGGCTTTTGGCTCCCCCCAAAGGTGTGCTGAACTACTCACTGTCACTGTGCAGGACGGGTGAGCTCCGTGCTGAGCCAGTGTTACTCTGGGAGCCAAACTTCTCCAGCAGCTCAGTGAACTCTCTCCTGGAAAGAAAAATATGGCATAGTCAGCTGCTGCTCAAAACTATTGCCCACCCAATTATATGGCAACAACCTCTGATGGCAGTGACTTACTGTCACATCTCTAGGGCTGGTGCCCTCCGGCAATGGGGAGCAGACAGAGCTTTCTCATGCAGAAGGGGGCAATCCCTGTGGTTTCAAGAGGTTGTGCAAGACTTCAGGTTGATAATCAATGTCATGGCAGTGCAGCTTTCCTGCAATGGGCTGGAGCTTCGCTGTGCTCCTTCCCTGCCCTGGGAAGCGTTCAGGGTGAACATGGGAAGAGGGGCTGGGAAGAGATGTATGGGCAGGCACTGGTGCTGAGGACTATCCTTGCTGAGAGAGGGTGGATGAACACAGGAGCCCTGCCCTGCACCCTGACACAGGGACCCTCCTGGGATAATTGCACCTCCAGCTCTCAGGCTTAGAAGTTCAGCTAACACCTCACACAAACTAAGCAGCCTGTCAGGAGGAGCTGTAACTATGCAAACATAAAGCAAAAATGCTTGGCCTATTTGTGAGTCCTTTCAGAACAGTCAAATGCAGGTTATTCTCTGGGGATTCTCCTCCTTTCCTAGAGAGAAAGCAGTTCCTGTTAGTCCTTGCTGGGGTGAAGATGGGACATGGCTTCTGGAGCACGCGCAAAAGCAGCAGCCCACTCTCTGAAGCCATCCATGGTGATATCCTCCAAGATCATCACAAGATAAACTCTGGCACTGTAAGATCTTAACAAAGCCCTTCACTTGTAAAGCTTGCTGGGGCAGTGCTGCCTTCTGTACACTTCCCAGCAGCTCGTGGCTGGAGATGCTGAGCCAGCAGGCACATGCTAGATCTACAGGTATCGGGATCAGAAGGGCTTGACAGTGAATTCAAGAGCAGGGAGGAATGACAGCCCACAAATATTTAGCGTGATCCTGCTGTCTTGAGGTAGCCCCCTGTTTCCTACATTACCTCTCTGCAAAGCAATCTCATCCACAACATCCCCTGGAAGGCTGGCTTGGTGCCCAAGCGCCTTTGCTTTGCTTCCAGGTTGAGTTTGACCACCATATAACTACCCAAGCATGCTAGGTCCTCCATGAGGTGTAATTACCTGTACACAACAGGTGAGTTGCTTTGTGACCTTCCTTTTCCCAAGTGTAACATGAAGTTGTCAAACCCCATTAAAAACCACTGTAAACCATATCTACCAGCTCCTGTGTCATTTCTGTAACCTGTTCTCTTGAGCTGCCATGAGCCTCTCCCACCCTTTTGAATGAGGAGGCAGGGAAAGAGGCTGCCATGGTCAACCATCAGTCTCCTGTCACACTGGCTCCTTGAGGAGCACAGCCTCCAGGAGCACCCTGTCCCTCTGCCTCTGTGCAGTCGTCTCATAATCCAACAGTTGCACAGATACAGGCTGGGTGGAGAATGGATTGAGAACAGCCCTGAGGAGAATGACTTGAGGGTGTTGGGTGAGGAGAAGCTCAACATGAGCTGGCCATGGGCACTTGCAGCCCGGAAAACCACTGGGATCCTGGGCTGCATCCCCAGCAGTGTGAGCAGCAGGGTCAGGGAGGGGATTGTCCCCCTCTGCCCAGCTCTCGTGAGACCCCCCCTGCAGTGCTGGGGCCACCTCTGGGGTCCCCAACATCAGAAGGACACAGAGCTCTTGGAGAGAGTCCAGAGGAGACCACGGAGATGCTCCAAGGGCTGGAGCAGCTCTGCTCTGGGGACAAGCTGAGAGAGTTCAGCCTGGAGAAGAGAAGGCTCCAGGGAGACCTTAGAGCACCTTCCAGTGCCTGAAGGGGCTCCAGGAAAGCTGGAGAGGGACTGGTGCCAAGGGCAGGGAGTGATGGGACGAGGGGGAACGGGTTCCAAGTGCCAGAGG
>VZRW01011521.1:49709-81271 GCA_013398125.1 Aegotheles bennettii | reverse complement strand
TGTCCCTGCCCATGGCAGGGGGTGGCACTGGGTGAGCTTTAAGGTCTCTTCCAACCCAAACCAATCTGGGATTTTGTGATTCTTTTGCCAGAGAGGACAGCCTCAAGGATGACTAATTTCTCACGGGTGTCATTAAATAAGCAGCCAGGCACTGGGGAGAGACCCTGAAATTGTTGTTTCTGTGGCCACAGTAACAACATGAGATGTTCACTTTGAAGGCATGAAGGAATCCCCATGGGAAGGTGCCTTATTGACGTTCCAGCCACAGGAAGAGCCTGGTTAGGAGTGGCTGGCTCTCACACTTGACAGTCAGACAAGTGCAAGACATAAATCTGTAGGAAACCAGCCACAGCAAAGTTGCCTCAGTGAGGAGACTCCTCTTACACACAAGCAGACGTTGTGTCATCTGCGTTCTTTACTGGGACAGATATTATATATTATTGGCTAGATTAGAGTCAGCAATATTAAATGATGAGTGAATCATCAGCTCCCTAGGTTCCTGCTGGAAATGCTCTCAGTAATTTACATCTTCCCATTAAAAACCAGCTCATTAACAAGCTTCAAAGACCAGTTCCTGCCTTATCTAATATTGCCATCAAATGTATGCCTTATTCATGCCATTTAATGCTGGTTTTAAATCCAAGTGTCACACAATACTCAGTGGAATGCCTTGGTGAATCCCAAGATTTTGCATCAACACTGTTGTCTTTATCAACTAAAGCCATGACCTTAAAAAATGACAAGGACTTTGTTGAGGAACCTTCCACAGGATGGCTCTGACAGGTGGTTTCGTGGCGTTGGACACTGAAATCGATGGAGAAGCTCTGAGCAAGCAGAAGGACAACACAGACCCCATAGCAGCAGGACAGTGGTTTGCTGTTCTGTGTTTCACTGGGTTATGCCTTGGGTGGCTCTTACCTTAGCAGAATTTTCCCCACTTTCCAGTAAAGCCTCTGTTTTTCCCACACTCCCCTTTCACTGGTAGCTCCTGCAGTGATGGCCTCATCCCTCCATGGCCTTTTGCAGCAGCAGGGCTGGCATGCTGGAAGCTAACGTGTTATTTCCAGTGGTTATGAGCCATCAGCAGCTGGGGTTTTGTTTCGGGGTGGGTGTTTCTGTGATCATCTGTTGATGCATTTTCCTCGGATAATAATCCTCCAGAGCACAGCACAGGTTATGAACTTAAAACAATGGCTAAAAACCTCTTAGTCAATGCAAATGCAACTCGCCCGGTGGTTCTTCTTGAACCCTGCTGAACGAGGCAAAGCCCATCACCCACCCATGCTGTCAAGCTCTGTTATAAGCAAGGGCACGTATGACTTGGGCGTTCTTTGTTGTTGTTTATTTCATGTCGTTGAGTTCATCCACAAAAGAGTATTTATCATTATTTGCTCAGGAGCCTGAGGAACGAGCTCCAAGCCCAGGGCTGCTTTGCCAGCCTGGGTCCAGCCCAGCCATTTGCTGTAGGGACGATGTGACTAAATGCCATGTCACGGGCGACTGTCCCAGCTCCTGCTTTGTTGGGCAATTCTGCAAGGCCCGGTTCCACCAAGGACATAAACACATGACTTATCCCAGCAGCAAGCAACACACTTTCTTGATGTCAATCTCCCAAGAATTAATTTTGGCCTCGGTGCTGTATTTGAAGGAATTTGCGCGCGGGCAGACGATGCCCAAACGTTGCTGGTTAATGAACAAGTACGCTGAAGGAATGCCAACAGGTCCTGCTTTGGGCTTTCAGACACCGAGAGGCTTCAGATGTTGTCTTTAATATTTAAAATCTGACCCTTACTAAAACATTCTGAATGGTCAGGTGCCTGCAGGACTAAAATGCCCGGCTTTATTAACAAAAATAAAATCATTGGGTTGCGTGAGGTGGAAAGTTCATCTTCACAATCCCTTCCCCAGCTCTTTTTCATTAGGATACAGACGCTTGAGGTGTGGAGGATCCCTGGAACAGAGCTTGGACCCATGGCGTGGAGTGGGATCATGGGGCTTGCCAGCTGTAGGCTGGCTTGGCTGCAGATTCAGCAGTAGGAGGGGTCAATCTTCCTGCACAATGTTGTTGTTTTATCTCAATATGCCTTTTTGTCCTGCCCTTTTGTTCTTGGGAAAACAAAGGGTGAATCCTACATCAAAAGTTACGGGAAAACCTCTGCTCTGCACCACAGCTGGGGGAGAAAGGAGCCTGTGACATCACAGAAATGAATAGCTTGTCTCCAAGCCTGGAGGTCAATGGGAGCCCTGAACCCAAAACCCTGTGAAAGCATCACAAAAGCAGATTTTCTTGTGCCCAGCTTGCAGCAGCTGCAGCATTTCCACCCGCTGTGCTGGGCAGCACGTTGTGCCACTGCTGGGCTTTGCTTTTCCAGGAATGCCTGGGAAGGGGTGACATAAGCAGGTGGTCTTGGCTGTGGTGTGAAAGGATGTCCTGGTGACCCTTGGACACCCCAGGCTTTCAAGAGAACTCCAGCACCACCTCCCAGTTTAGCACCAAGAGCACAAACGGAGCCGTGGGCTGAGCTGCCGGTGTCACACGCTGGGCTGGCAGGACAAAAGGGATTACCTTGCCCTCACACCAGGCTGGGCATGAGCTCCAGCCACAGGCTCTGTGCTGATCCCAGGATATCAGCTGGCATTGGCTATGCATTTACAGAAAAGCAGACGGCTTTTCCTCACTGCTCCTTGTGCAAGCCCTATTGATACAATAACCCATTTCCAACGAGGTGACTGTGCACATCATGGGGAGACATGATGCATTTAGCATTTTATCATGACAGTAGTAGGAGGTGCAGTGCAAACAGGCTTCCTCACCATGAGAAACCTGAAAGACCGGGATGATATCTGTGCAGTGCATAGAAATGAGGAACTATTGCAACTTTTGGCTTGAGAACGAATAAACAATAGTTATGCGTGTGCAATAAAATTACCCTCATTAGGTAAAGGTGAGCACAGGCGAAAATCAGCTCCAACCATCACCCAAATCCAGCGTGCCCAGCTCTGAATCTGAATTTTCTGCTCTCAAGCCCTAGCATTACTGCTGCTCTCTGCAGCATGTCTGATGCGACATGCTCAAAACACGCATCTTATACACGCCAGGACTGAGTTCCAATAAAAGCACAGGTAATTTAGGCCTATAATTAACTCCAGGGACAAATAATAGTGTTTATGAGTCAAATTCACCCCAGGGCAACCACAACAAAATGCTGCTCGGCTGAGTCACTGGGAAAATTGGCAGGCGGGCTGAGTCGCCTTCCAAACCCTGAGCCACTACGCTTCCTCCTCCAGCACTCAGGGTTTATGGAGACGACCTGCATGCGAGTATCTGCAAATCCTGGGAATTACACTCCTCCCCGTGTCATCCCTTCAGCTTCCATGTCCCATGAGCTCGTAGGAGCCCCCGGCACAGCAGCTCTGTGCGTGTCACCCCCGGAGCTGACAGTCCTGGAGAAGCCCAAGAGCCCGTTGCAACCCAGACAGGGGGTTTGTCTGTCTGTTTGCCCACCCCCAGGGACAGACTGGGAAGATAACAGGGCATCAATAAAAGACAAAACTAAGGAAAAATATCAATGTGGAAAGCAGAAAAATCCTCCTGCCATTGCCACAATCCTTAAACCTGGAGAGACGTATTCATTTGCAAGATGATTATGTAAGTGAAATCTCTGCAAATCTTTAAAAAAAATTTAAAAATAAATAACCTGATTTCTTCCCCACTCTCCTGCTGGCTAACCTGCTGCAGATTTAACAGATAACCAACAGCAAATGGGGGCCAAATGTATTGCTTAAAGTTTCCTGGCCCTCCCAGTCCTCCTCGGTCCGCAGAGCAGCGAGATGGCCAGCAGATGCTAGAGGGGCTGGAGCTGCAGGCAGAGCCATGTCTGTGTGTATTTGAAGGAACATCTGCTGCAATTTAAGATATTAGAAGGCACATCAAGATGCCTGAGCAGCTTGGAACAGATCAGCGTGGGTGAAGGCAGAAAACCTGCTTTGGTGAGCAAACCCTGCTGAGCTGCAAGAATCCAGCACTGGCAACACCACCCAGAGAGGGGGACATCCCGAGGTGCCCACTGCTACTTCCACCCCTAAGGCAACACAGAGGCACATCCTTACTGGGATCAAAAGAGGGTCAGACTCCCAAGTCTAGCTCTGGTGACCTGCTCGCTTCACCCAGCTGCTGAAGGACTTGCAGTTATAGAATCCCAGGCTGGTTTGGGTGGGAAGGGACCCTAAAGCTCACCCAGTGCCACCCCCTGCCATGGGCAGGGACACCTCCCANCATCCTTACTGGGATCAAAAGAGGGTCAGACTCCCAAGTCTAGCTCTGGTGACCTGCTCGCTTCACCCAGCTGCTGAAGGACTTGCAGTTATAGAATCCCAGGCTGGTTTGGGTTGGAAGAGACCTTAAATCTCACCCAGTGCCACCTCCTAACATGGGCAGGGACACCTCCCACCACACCAGGGTGCTCCAAGCCCCAGCCAACCTGGCCTTCAACACTGCCAGGGAGGGGCAGCCACAGCTTCTCTGGGCACCCTGGGCCAGGCTCTCACCACCCTCACACCAAACAATTTCTCCCTCCCATCCCATCTCCATCTCCCCTCTGGCACTTGGAACCCGTTCCCCCTCGTCCCATCACTCCCTGCCCTTGGCACCAGTCCCTCTCCAGCTTTCCTGGAGCCCCTCCAGGCACTGGAAGGTGCTCCAAGGTCTCCCTGGAGCCTTCTCTTCTCCAGGCTGAACCCCCCCAACTCTCTCAGCCTGTCCCCAGAGCAGAGCTGCTCCAGCCCCCTGAGCATCTCCATGGCCTCCTCTGGGAGGTGATATAATAATTGGAGATGTTATTTCCACCGGAAGAGCAGAATAGAGGCAGGTGAAAGCAGTGTGTCATTAATAGCAAATAATTCCTGTGCCAGAATATTACTGTTCCAAAATTAGTCTCATCCCTGTCATTACAACACTCACTGTTCTGCTAAGGCAGTAACGCTCCCCAGCTGCTGATGGATAAGGGATGAAACCATCATCCCTGATGTTAACGGGATGGGGGTACGTTGAGCAAACAACTCTCTGATCTTCAGCCACCCACACTCTGTGCAAAGCCTTGGCATGACCAACCTGCCTGCCCACAGACACCCTCTGCCTAAACCCACTCCTATTTCAGTGCTTTGATTGCCACCACCTTTCATTTCCCACTCTCACGACACCATCATTGTCCCACATAATTCCAGCCAAGACAAAACTGAGCTCTTTCCTTCTCCATGTGAATCCTTCAAGCCCCTCTAGAGACAGCACAGGGAGCGGTGAGGGCAGAGGGTTCAGGGAGAAACTGCTCCTGCTCACTGAGGGTGAGGGGAAGGAAGACCTTAACTCCAGGTGTCTAACTGGAAAGGGAAGATCCTGCTCTCCCTGTACCTTTTCACCTGAAGCTCTGTGTGGGATGTGATAAGCCATAGGCAGCTCAGCAGCACCCAGCAGAACTGAAGAAGCCTGTGGAGAAGCCAAGGCTGGAGCTGCCTTGGTCCTGTCTGGGGAGAGGCCTGTGGAAATCTGCTCAATGCTGGGATGCCCCACAGACCCGACACAGTCTGGGCTGGAGCCAGATCTGCAGCTGGGAACCACCAGCTTTGCTTCCCTTCCCATTACAGCTCCAGCGTGTTCCCACCAGTGAACCTTGATTCAAGACCCTTGGCCACCTCCACCTTCACCATGGGCTTTGAGGCTCACTGGCTCAAAGGCAGCCCAGCTACACTGCCAATGAGTGCCACGACCCCCTCCTGGCATGAGAGGACACCCCTTACCTGGCATCATCATCACGGGCTATCAGAAGGCTCATGTGGCTGGTGGCTGATGCTGTCCTCAGGATGTCCACAGCCCTGCAAGACAAGGACCACAACGTCAAGGCTTGCTTGCAGCAGTGCTCCACTGAGCTCTCAGCAAACTGGGCAGAGACCCACGGCCTGGGCAAACCCCACCAGAAACCAAGTGCCCTTTTTTAGCCATGTGCCTGTGGAACAGCCCTGTTCCCTGCCCTGGGAACGGTGCTGGGGGGAGCAGCCACATCACTGCCTGCTTTTCCCACTTCTGTAATAAATTAGAAGACCCTGATAACAAAGCAGACCCAGAAGATGCATGTGGTGGTGAGCAAATACCTCCCAGCACATCTCCTCCCTCGGGAAGTGGAAATCACTGGGACGGCCACTTTCTGGTTGGAAAGACGTGGGATACTGGGTGGTGTGCTGGGAAAGATGACCCCAGGGACCTCCTTCACTGAGCCCAGCCACTGATATGATATCACGACAGGTTTGTATTGATATCACCTATCTTTTGGCTTTCTTGTCCCTGGATCTCATTTTTAAGGGTGCTGCAGGAAAAGCTCCTGGTGCTGCTTCCCTAGCATCACATCCCGAGTGCAAGGCAGCAGCGGGCAAGCACCACATTGAATAGAAAAGAGGTGCCACAAAAGTGCTGTGCTCCTCTGGATCAGGTAGGGATTGCCTTGGCAGGGAGTGGAGGGGCTGGAGCACAGGTCTGGGGGGACCCCCAGCACAGAGCAGCACTCTCAGGCTTTGGCACCGGCTCATCTCCTGCCCCAGGAGCTGCGGGGCTGGCCAGAAGCTGCAGTTGGTGGGGTGGGGGAGCCAGGAGCTGTTAAACAAAGCAGCATTTGGAGGAAACATCTGAATATCTCACAAATACAGCTTGGGTCTGGTTTTATATAGGACCTTTTCACTTAGTGGTTCCCAAGCTGGCTCCCGGGAGCAGTGTCACAGAGCGGACAAAGTGATGCCCCAGTGTCCTCTGTGCAACCCCCAGCCTAAACCACTTCACAGAATTATACAAAAGCAGCAGGAATGCAAAATTTCTGTTTGGGTATGGTACCTCTCGCTTGTAACCCCAATTAGGGACTCTCCATTGACCTCCAGGATCTGGTCTCCTGGCTGCAGGCGTCCTAGAAAAGAAAACTAACGGATAGAAATTGCAGAAAATACAGCTTGAAGGGACTGGGAGAGGTTGGGCAGTTCATCCCTTTGCCCAGAGACAGGATGAAATATGCATAGGCCGTTTCAAGATGCTCATCCAACCTGCTTTTCAAGTTATCCATAGACGAAGTTTCTGCAGCCTCCCTGAACAACCCATCCCAGTGCCCCAGCACTTCCTCCTGTAGGAAGTTACGAAAGTAAATACCCAAAAACGCAATGGAGCTTTTACTTAATTCGGTTTGAGGTCAGGTAGGAAACCACGGGTAGCACCTCCACCTGTTCTGGATTTATTTTGCTTTATTAGATGGAAAAGTGATGTTGTAACATTTGGGGGAAAAAAAAAGGTCTTTCTGGCTTATGCTGTGAGAGGTGGACGTTGTGGTGCCCTTCCTAATGCCTCCTCGTTTGAAGATGCTGGGAATGAAATCAGTGGCCTAGAGCAAGGCTGGATTTGCTAAAGGATCTCCAGTCACTCTGGGGCTCTAGGTGGGCAGTGGCACGTGGGAGAGGACAGGCAGCAAAGTGGAGTTCGTTGTGTGGCAGAGGTGGATCTTGCTTTACAGACACGAAGCAATGGTGTTTATGCTATAGAAACAAAGACAAGGCTGCTGTTGGATGTTACAATGGTTGCCACAGTGAAAAAATACCCCCCACTGCTGGAAAATGCAGGCAGGAGCAGCTGAAATGTCTGATAAGGCAATGAAATAAATAGACTGGATTTTGGCTTTTCTCAGCCTCTGTGGTGCTCTCACTACGTTTGACTCACCGTCCGCATAAGCAACACCCCCTGGAAGGATCCTCTTAACATAGACTCCATATTCTTCTCCAGTGAGTTCCTTGATGCCACCAATTACCTTAATACCTGGAGGAAAAGAAGTGCCCATGACACAAAGGCAGAGGAATCACAGTTTCCATGGGCTGCCCAGGAGGGGTGCAGCTCCCTGGGACTGCCCGACACCCCTCTTAAAAACCAGTTGTGGAAAACCTCATTGCCCCCTCCCTGGCAGTGTTCAAGGCCAGGTTGAATGGGGCTTGGAGCCACCTGGTCTAGAGGACGGTGCCGCTGCCCATGGCAGGAGGGTAGGGACTAGATGGTCTTTAAGGTCCCTTCAACCCAAACCACTCTGGGAGCTTGTGATGATCCCCTGCACCACACAAGCAGCAGCAGAGGCACCAGGATGTAACCAACACAAAGGCTAAAGGCATCTGATAGCTCCAAGGAGGCATCTTGGAGCAACAGCTGTCTCCAAAAGCTTCTCAGGAAGGCACCAGCAAGGAGCGACCACCTTCCCCAACCCCAAGTTCATCACTGATGGGAAAGGATCTGACTCTGCTGTGGATGCCTCAGCCTGTGCTCATATCTGATGAGACTTGTCATAGGAAGTGTTACTGGAGACAAGCATCCCCTCAGGAGACCCCTTCAAGGTGCAACATCTGGACAAGCCCCAGGTTCAATACAGTGGTGAGAACATCTTGCCTGCCAGACTCCAGCAGCATCTCCACCTGCAGCCTTTGAAGCTGCCACCGATGGCAGAGCTGCAGGTCGGGAGCAGCCACGTTTTATCAGTGTTTGGGCCCAGGAGGAGCAGCCCAGGGGCAGGAGTCAGGGTGTAGAGAAGACTTTTGGTGCAGCTCTGAAAACCCCATAGCAGCACCTTGGCCAAGGGCTCTCACGCCGCATGGCCACCTCTCCATCACGGGACTTGTCCCTGCTGGCCTGTGTAAACTGGGTGGCAGGAAAAGGCTCAAGAGACTTATTTCTCCAGGACTCATTAAATCCTTCTTCGAAGACCCAGACTATGGACAGAAGGATTAAAAGGTCTGACTTTAATTAACAAATATCTCCTCAGAGCCACTGGTCAGGCACTTTGCTGCTCCGGAGAGGAGGCACCGCAGGAGAGGCATGGCTGGAGTGACACCAGCTCCATCTGATGAGCTGCTCCGAGCCTTGCTGGGGTCCTGGGTTGTGAGAAGTGACTCCCTCCAGGGGAGCTGAGCACAGCTTCTTCCCTAAAACTGGACTGGACCCTGGATTGGGATTACTCGGGACAACAGCAGTATTTCCATCCCTAGATCCCTTTCCTTATATATCCAAGCTCTGCTCTAAGGACCCTTGCTAGAGGGCAATTTTCAGCTACCCCTATGGAAAGACCTCACCTCTCAAGTCACCTTGCATTAAAATTATGATTAAAACCAGATTTACCACCATTTTTTATTTCATTCCCATCTGCAGGAACTGCTTCTCCCAAGCCAAAACTCCATCCAAGTGCTGGAGCTGATCATTCCCTGGGCTGGATGCATTAAGCCATCCATCCCCCAGCTGTCTGGGAGGAGCTGTTTTACCAATGGCAGTGGAAATCCATGGACAAACACCTCAGGAAAAGGCACCAATGTTCTTCTCCATTGCATTTTTTTTTAAGAAATCCACTAAAATTTGAAATATTGCCCCAAAAGAGAGCTTCAAGTGGTGTGAGTCTCACCAAGGTGTGGGGACAAGTCAGGTGCCTGTGGAAAAAGGGGAAGAGATGCTGCAGCACCAAAGCCTGATGACAGAAGGTAAAACCTGCTCATCCCTGAGGATGCTCAGCTGGACTGCTTCTTGGCTCCTGACCGGGCTGGGGTGGCTTGGCCACCAGCTGACAGAGAGACCCTGGAGAGCAGGCACTTGGGATGGCTTTGGGAAACCCCTGGCACGGGGTTTCCTATGAAGAGAGGCTGAGAGAGTTGGGGGTATCCAGCCTGGAGAAGAGAAGGCTCCAGGGAGACCTTAGAGCACCTTCCAGTGCCTGAAGGGGCTCCAGGAAAGCTGGAGAGGGACTGGTGCCAAGGGCAGGGAGTGATGGGACGAGGGGGAACGGGTTCCAAGTGCCAGAGGGGAGATGGAGATGGGATGTGAGGGAGAAATCCTTTGGTGTGAGGGTGGTGAGAGCCTGGCCCAGGGTGCCCAGAGAAGCTGTGGCTGCCCCTGCCTGGCAGTGTTGAAGGCCAGTTTGGCTGGGGCTTGGAGCAATGTGGTGTGGTGGGAGGTGTCCCTGCCCATGGCAGGGGGTGGCACTGGGTGAGCTTTAGGGTCCCTTCCCACCCAAACCAGCCTGGGATTCGATGTGGGGTCCTGCAGAAGGAAAGTTCTGTTGGTTCCCCTGGGGGAGGAGGGCATTGGGAGTCCGGCTTAAGCCAAGGTAATGGCTCAAGAAGTCATCCTATGTTTTGTTTCATCCCAGAACATGAAGTAATTAGGAATGATAAAACTCATTAGACAAGTTGTGTGAAAATCTGCATCTCAGAAGAAGAGCAGCTGTGGCATCACCCAGCAGCCCAACGGGCCCTGCTGATGACAGGCTCCTCCACCAAGGTATCAAACCAATAATGACTCATTTCCCTTTTGTGTCCACAAATCAATTGTAATAATGGCTTAATATAGCTGAAGTATCTACAAATCCTCCTTTATCCCCAACGATGTTAGGAGAAAATCCCATCTTGTTATTAAAATCAGTGATTACCCACAGTATTGCTCCCAGACACACTCAAACTTTGATGGTGGGGAGGAAAACACCCTGGCTTTTAACTCCTTTGTTGGCAAACTGGCTGGATGCTGCCAGGCTCTGCCCACGCTGCCCTCCCACCCATCACCTTGCCCTGGAGGCACTGTGGGTGCTGGTCCTTTCCCCTGAGAGATGCACTGGGGGGTCCCCACTAGGGCAGGGAGGAGGAAGAGGAAGAACTGAGCCATGGGACAGCCCAGGACTGAATGCAACCAACCCAAATCATCAAAAATCATGGTGATAACGCTCCTGGTAGTCTTTGTATTTTATAAACACTTCCTTCAATCAAATTTGTATTGGTGACCCAGTGTAGGTAAATAATGGCTCTTTGATTATCACAGCATCAAAGCCCCGGTATAATGCCCTAAGGCCAGCTAATCTAGCCTATTTTGGATCCCTCTATTTAATCTCTCCTTTCTGGCAAAGGTCCTGGAGCCGATGCCCACCTCCCCAGTGTTGTCCCTTGCGCAGAACAAATGTTTCTGGAAGATCTCCAGATGGCCATGCAGGTTGGACTGACCGAGGTGGTGTTTCCTTTAGATTCCTAGCGATCCTATAAATTTCTTCAAGAGCTTCTCTGGTGCATCTAATCCCTCTCCTCCTAATGCCAATGTCACAGTTCTCAGCTCCTCAGGCTGTAATCTCACTTGCTGCCTGCTCCCTGCACCACGGGTCAGGGGGTGTCCTGGCTAATCTGGTTGTTTAACCCAACCGTAATCATCTCCACTGCTCCCTGACCCCGCTGGCCGCTGTGCCCAGCTCCCAGTGGCCAGCACAGGGAGAGGCCGCCCAGCTCTGGGTCTAAGCTACCAATGTTCAATTACATTTCCCTTAATCCCTCTGTTGATCTTGCAGCCCCGGCCAGCTTTTTCTATCTGGAGGAAAGGACAGATTGGAAGTGAATCACTCATTGCCCTGTCCTAAGAAGATGAAGGTCAAGATAATGGGATCTCGGTGTTTCTGAGAAATGCTTCTTAATCAACACTTCCCTTTGATGGCTATTCTTTAATTCAAAGCTTAGGCTTTTTGAGCTGCCAGGTAACCCCTTTGAACTTCTGCTGAGGTTCACATGTGGGTTTCCACCTAAAGCCACAGAGTAACAGACCTGGGGCCAAACGCTGACCTGCCACGCCGGCACCGAGCGGGCTGATGCTGTTCTAAAGAATCTCCACTGGAATAACACCTGCATCTGAACGTAAGAAACTCACAGAGGCACCTTTTTTTCCCCAAAAAATATATTCTGAGCAGCTACACCTATGGCAGACATGGGGCTCCTGCAAGCACCGTCCCTTCAACAGCAGAGAGGGATGGTCTCTGGAGGACAATCGCTTGTCTGGGGTGTTTCAAGCCTCACAAGAGAGGATGGAGAAAGCTGATGATGGCATTAGAAGATCCACATTTTACACCATCCTGCTGCACATCACAAGATCCTGTAGAGGGTCTGCAAGACCCTGCAAAGACCATTAGAAGATCCACATTTTACACCATCCTGCTGCACATCACAAGATCCTGTAGAGGGTCTGCAAGACCCTGCAAAGACCCTCTGGCCATAGACTCCTGGAAAGGAGGATTGTTGAGACCCAGCAACGTGGCTTGCTGTGGGCTGCAACATCTGTGCACTTCTCGCAGAGGTCAGCCACAGCCTGGGCAGGCTTTGCTGGGTCTCCTCCTTTAACGAGCTAATCTAAGCCAACAGCTGAAATCCCATCAACTCCACCAAATCCACCTCTGGAGATTAAAATACCATATTCACTGAGCAAAGACATTTCTCTGAGCTCCTGTGAACCTCAGGAACAGAAGACGAGGGGAAGCATCAGCAAAGCCATTCCTCCACAGCAGAAAGCCCCGATATCCAACAGCTGGAAACAGCCAATAATGAATTTATAATTAACCTCAGGTCTCAGGAGGCCTGACCTTGTTTCTTGAGTGAGTCTGACTTCTCAGGAGGGGTCCTCCAATGGTCACCCAGGGATCTCACCAAGAGGTCCAGAGATGTGGGATGGTGGGCTGCATTCACCATTAAACTGATGGAGGGGAAATCCTGATGCAGGATTGTGATTTTTAGGAGCTCCATGGAAGGGCACCGGTGTTTATGCCACTGGATATACAGAGGTCAGCAGAGATGTTACGCTGGAATCTTTCGGGCTGAGTTTCATGAACCTGTGGCTATTTCTCACGTTCTGATGGATATGAGCATCTCTTTTCTCTTCTCTTCCATGCTTTGATGTTGAGGGCAGCATGGAAGGACAGCTGACTCGCTCGGTGCTCACACTCTCACCCGCGGGCCAAACTTTCCAAAAACAACTCCTAACGCCCACTCCCCAGGAGAGCTGCAACGCCCTGCATCGCCCCTTGGCGTGGCTTCCCAGGGCACCCTGCCTGCAGCAGGCAGGGGCAGACAGCTGGGAAGTGCCTGGGATTTTATTTTTTAAATTAATTTAATGTTATATTTTTTATTATTAATATATTTTCATTAGTATTGTTTTCATTTAATTAATTTTGAAAAGCCTTTTTTCCTCCCCCTGTCCTGCTCAGAGGAGGGGGTCTGGTCCCAGGCTCCTCTTGCACAGCTCTCAGCACTGCAGCTGCTCACCACCAACATGGAATTTGTCTGGATTTTGATCTTATTTTCACCTCCCAGCTGCAAAAGATGCTATCAGATGCTCAGCACAGGCAGGCACAAGAACCACTGTTTCTGCGAGGTATCAGACATCACATGGGAAAGGCCCATCACAACATGGGTGCTGGGGACCTGGGGGATGGTTGAGCTGCCCCCACCCCCCTCGGTGTCCCTTGCAGAGGCTCAATACTCACCCAGCCCATTGGCACAGTCGTAGAATTCAAAGCAATGCGTGGTTCGATCCATCCCGTATGGTCCCATGAGTGTCCTGGGGGAGAGAAGAGAAGCATCTTTCTTTCATGGGCTAAAGGAAGGGGATGCTCAGGTGCCCAACAACACATGCACAAGCCCATCCTCCCCACCACCCCAGGCACTGGCCACAGGATGATGGAGACACAGAGGCTGAGGGACACAGCCCCGTGTATAAAGCCCACACTGGCAAAAATCAACCCCCTCTCACTCCCACCCCCCCCTGAAGTCCATACAGATAAATGAGAGAATATGTGCAGGGCTGTACATCATCCTCCCCACCCAGCAAATCTGGTGGACCTGTCTGTGATTCATTACCCCAGATTAACGGGGCTGGACAGCTGTCAGGCTCCCAGGCAATGAGATCAGAGCTGGGACCAATGTTCTGAGAATAAACCCATTCCACAAATACAGACGGGCTCTAATGAAGGCAGCCAGGCACCATCCCCTCCCGGGGTTTTGTAACACAGGCAGCCTCCATCCCTCTGGCAGAGGCTCTGGAAAAGGGAGATGAAAGATCTGCCGAGCTGCTTCAAGTCCCTGCCTCGCCAGGTCAAGGGTGGGAACTCCTCATCACAAGCCAGAGAGGTGGAAGAGCATCGTACAACTGAGTTTCCCTCATGCCCAGTAACTTGCCCATCCACACCAACATCTCCTCCTAAATGCCCTCTGCCTGGGTGTCCCAAATAAACGACACCGAAAGTCCACTAGCTGGGGAGACCACACTCCAGACCTGGGACCACCAGCGCTTCTCTTCCATGGTGGCCACCTTGCTGAGGATGGGTGGACCTTGATCTGAGATACCCTGAGCCAGGTGTGCCAGATGGGAAACCAGAGGTAAGGAGCTCTCCAGACACTCCACATCCCAGGACTGAAGTCACGAGAGAAAAGCAGTATTTGAATCAATATTGGATCCCAAATCTGGACACAGCTGAGGAGGGACAACACCGTGGGGCACAACAGGCTTCCCCAAATCCAGAAGGACACAGGAGAGGAATAAACATTGGGGACTTCTCTTTGCAGGCATCCAAAATACCTCTGAAAACACCAAGCTATCTGCAAAATCAGTAACATCCACCTCTAAGATTTGAACTGGAAGGTTTTCCTCCTCTTTAAACACAATGCCCCTTGATATTCTTGTAACATTTCACATATTCGAGAAACTGGACAAACAACTGGCTACATCGGGCTGTCGGAAAATGAAGCTTGAAGACATCCCAGGAAGCCAGAGCACCCTGGGCCCAGACTGGTTCGATTTACCACCCAGGATTCTCCAAGTATTTTGAGTAAATCACTGCAGAAACTCCACTGCGAGTGAACAGAAGCAGCTCAAACGGGGCTGAAATGCGCCATAAGGATGGAGATCTCAGTAAAGCAGATGCCTGCTTGATACGATCAACTTTTATCCCCGATGCGATGCACGAACGGCGGAGCAGAGGCTCTGCTAACACTGGAGATGCAAAACCCAACAACAGGCACGAGTTACGATGCCCTCGGCTTTTTCTGCTGCACACAAATCCTCCCAGCCACTGAACCCCAGTCCTGGAGAAGCCACAGCAGGTGGCCCTCGGCTAGAGGTGGCCACCAGGCTGCCCCATGCCTCCTTCCCCATTCCCACTCCCATTACCTGCTGATGATGATGGCTCCCTTGTAAAGGATGGAGACAGTGGGCATCTTGCTGGTGGTGGCAGCCCAGCCCTGCCGGGCAGCAGCCACTCCGATTTGGGAGGAATCCGTCAAAGTGATGGAAAAAAAGGGAAAAAAAAAGAAAAAAAGAAAAAAAAAAAGGAGGGAGGTGGGAGGGCATCACGTGGTCTCCCCGTATGCATGTTAATTCCAGCCAACACTAACACAGATCTGCTGAAAACATCTCCAACTTTAGATTAAAGCTTACGCAAGCCAAAGCCAACATGGTCCGTCAGAAGCGCCTTCCCGAAGGAGCGGGGTGGGAGCTCAGCCACCCCCCAGCAGGGCTGTCCCACTCCTCATCAACACAACGGGGATAATTATTTGGATGAATCCTGTTGTGCATCCAGGGGAACAGCCCCCCCTGGGGCTGAGGGCAGTGTTCGGCGCAGGACATGCGTGCTCATCATCCATAAAGGCTTAAAATCCACAGCAAAGCTTTGGAAGTAATAACAGACTGTAACACTTAGGGGTTTAGGTTTGGGTTTTAGGTTGTTTTTTTGGGGTTTTTTTAGCATCTTTTCCAGCCCACAGCATTTCCTCCTTAATACAAAGAAAGTTCAGCTGTTCCACAGGCTGCTGGGAGGTCAGGAGCATGGTTCGCCTTTAAACGGCCTCTTCCATCCCTGTCTCACTGCACATCACCAGGATAGAGAAGTAGCATGGCATCCATTTGTGGGATGTGGGGATGAAATGAGGTTATCCAAGGTTGGTCAGCAAGCAGGGACAGAGCTGGAACAAGTCATCTCAGGGCTCAGTGGGAGAAGAGCTCTGAGCTTGGTGGGCATGGTGTGAAATGAAGAAAATGCCACAATTTCCACACTCAACGTTAAGCAGACACAGTTTGGTTTGGAGCTTGTGCACCCAACACCTTCAAAACCACATCCTTCAGCAGCTCAACCATGGTCCCACCAAGCATGGTCCCACCAACCGCTGCCAGCTGCACCTGGGGTGTTGCACACTTCCCTGGGTGCCGACACAACATCCCACTGGCCGATGTGAAGCAACAAGCCACATTTGTCTGAGGGGTGGTGGAGTAAATGAAAACCAAACCAAAGAGGCCCTCAGGAAGGAGGAGCAGGGCTCAGCTGCCGAGTTCACCTCCAAACCCTCAGGTCCTCAACTCCATCCTCCGAAACGCAGAGCAGCCCTGGCAAAAGCATCAGGCACTGATGCACCTCCTGCCAATGAACAACTGTCTGATTCAGGGAAGGTGTCAGAAAATAGCTCCAGGATTGTTTTAGTGTTTTAAGGCTCGGGATCACACGTAGGAAGGATTTATAAGCCACACAAAACTTGCCCGAGGATCCTGGTCATGCTCTATATGATTGGTGTTGAAGGCAAACCCCCCCCTGGGAACAGGGATACTCCACGGGCTTGAGCTCTTTGCTGAGCTGGGACCCACCTGAGCGGCTCAGGGTAAATCCAGCTGCAAACCTGGACTCATCACCCCAGGGAACCTCCAGTGGAACTTCATGTTTTTAAGCAAGGGGGTGAACAGAGCATGAATTAAGTACAAAATAACACTGCAGGGTTGGCCACTGCATCAACATCTGCTTAACTTGTGCGTCCACCTTTTTGGTGGCTGCTGGAAAAATGAGCTCGTGTGAAACTGATTTTTTTTTCTATGTAAAAAATTATTTTTCTTGAAAAACAAATTTTTATTATAAAAAGTTGAGTGCAAATAGATCAGTCAGCTTTACTTATCACTAGTGTATAAAAGCAGGGTTGGGTGAAGCAATGGGTGGAATCAAAGTCAGTCTTAGAGCAGGACCACCAGGCAAAAAAATAATGCCAACAGCAAAATATATGGGGACAAAGTTTTTAGCAGGGCCATTTAAGATGGGACAAGGGGTGATGAACTTTTAAACTGAAAGAGGGGAGATTTAGACTAGATGTTCAAGGCCAGATTGGATGGGGCTTGAAGCAACCTGGTCTAGTGGAAGGTGTCCCTGCCCCTGGCAGGGGGTTGGGACTGGATGAACTTTAAGGTCCCTTCACACCCAAACCACTCTGGGATTCTGGGATTAGGAAAGACTTTTTTACAATGAGAGTGGTGAAACACTGGCTCAGGTTGCCCAGAGAGGTGGGACATGCCCCATCCCTGGAAACATTCAAAGCGGGTTTGGATGGGGCTCTCAGCAACCTGACCTAGTGGAAGATGTCTCTGCTCCTTGCAATGGGGTCGGACTAGATGAGCTTTAAAGACCCCTTCCAACCCGAACCATTCCGTGATTCTATGCTAGCACAAATCAGAAGCATTTCCATTACATTTTTCTAAGAGATCATGAAGGAGAAAGTGGGGGGGAGAGAAACCAGGAGCGTTGGGGCAAGGCACAGACAGGGAGTGGGTTTTGCATAGCACCTGCTGCAGCAGGGCCAGTCCCTGTTCCACAGCAGTTGGCTGAGGAGCACAGAGGCAAAATGGGCTGTTACTGGGGCTGGCTGTGTCCCACACACCATCCTGCCTCCTTCTCCAGGGCATCGCACCTTCTCCAAACCTTCAAACTGTAGCTGCCACCAAGAGGAAACAGGAGGAGAAGATGGTGGCAGCATATGTGTCTGGGATTCAGAAAGAAAAGAGAATCATAGAATCCTAGACTGGTTTGGGTTGGAAGGGACCTTAGAGCTCATCCAGCCCCACCCCCTCCCGTGGACAGGGACACCTCCCACCAGACCAGGTTGCTCCAAGCCCCGTCCAACCTGGCCTTGAACACTTCCAAGAGGAAGAGGATGGCTGCAACCATCACAACCAAAGATAAAGTTATTTTTCCTCACTGTGCAAGCCTCCTCTTGCCCTTCCCATCCAGATTACAAGCAGCCAATTCTGGGAGTAGCTGGCCCAAAATGGGTGGAGGTCATTGGTTTCATGTCATCAGAAGCATTGGCACTGCGTGGTCAACACGGGGACAGAGAGATGTCCAGGACAAAATGCAAAATTGCATGGGAAGACACAGCTCCAGGCTCAGCTCTTGTGGAACTCACTTTCATCTGAAACTGTGAGGTTCAATCACTGCTCTCCCCAGGAAACACTTCTTTGGAGCTTGTCTGCTCGTTTGGTCATGTTGAGGCCAGACAAGCAAAGAAACAGTTTTTGGTCTCCTCAATTATTCCAGCCCCAACACTGAGGCTAAGACCCAGGCACCCATCTTTTCCTGCTACTTAGCCTTCAGCGCTGACTGATGGCAAAGAGATCAGGAAGGCTCGTGCTGCCCACGTCACAGATCCTTTGGCAGGTGGAAAAGCCACCTTGTCTGAAACGAGAACTAAAGAAACATCTCCTGCACGTCAAAGGAGATCTTTGCCTGCTGGTGGGAAAGCCAAGGAGACAACTGCACCACTCCCCCAAGAGGAGAGGACTGTGCCAGAGCAGGGCTGTTTGCCCCAGGACACCTCTGGACTTCCAGGCTTTGAAGTGACCATCTCCTGGACTGTCAAGGTGTTACTTTTCAATCCCTCGTGAAGGTCTGCAGACTCCACAGGGAAGATGCTCCCTCCTGCTGCTCTCCTGCCCTGAGTTTTCCTGCCAGCATGTTGTAAAGTTGGATTTTCACCTTGACACAAATATGCCATCCTCCCTACATCCATCCCCTTCAGCCCCTGGGGCAGGAGATCAAAGCACCGTTAGGACCAGAGACATCACAGAATGGTTTGGGGGGTGCAACAAAACTGATGAGAGTTTCTTTTCTGTCCAACAGAACATCAGAAGCAGATGAATTCACGCTACTGCCCACCACTCCTCCATGTGCTGGCCAAAGGACCTTCTGGGAAAGCAGCCTTTCCCCTCTCCATGGATAAAAGGCTGTCCTACATTTCTTCCTTGATCTGTCTTCTGCCTCCTTCAAGGTTTGGCTCCTGCTGTGCCTGTGCCCGAGCCAGGGCAGCCCAAAGCCCTGCCCTCCCACTGGGACCAGAGCTGTACACACCTCTCCTCTTCCCATAGCATCCAGGCCGGGGCCAAATCCTGGCTCCAGGCAGGATCCTGAGCTCAGCAAAGCCATGGACACAGATGGGGACCGGGGGGTTGTGCTGACAGCAGCGTCACCGAGCCCGCAGGGAGCCTCTGCATGGCAGAGGAAGGGGGTCCGGACAGGTTTGTTGGGACTTGGAGGTGGGAAGCCATCCTGTGGCAATGGTGAGGTCTGTCTGAGGGCCTTTGGCTCTGGAAAGTGGCAAGGAGAAGTTCTGAGGTGAGAGGGTGCAGCCCTCAGCAGGGCATCACATTATGTCCCCTGCCCATGTCCCATCAACCACGGGAGCCCAGGGCTGCCCGGGCAGCATCGAGCACTGACTTAATAACCACCCGACATCTGCTTCATGGCAAAACAACATCAGTGTAGGCTGAAGAAGCATCTACATCTGATTAGAAACCAGAAAACGCAATTGTGCTGCTGACAGGATCAGCTGCAAAGGGCTGATAATGAATCAAACACCAACCAGCTACTGTGGAGCAACCGCGCGCGCTGCCTCCTCACACACAGCACCCATGGAGCAGCTTCCCATGAGCTCATGAGCTCAGGGATGTTCACGGACAAGTCTGAACAGAAGGAGGAACAAACAAAACCACGCTGCTGAAATTAGCAGTGGAGAAAGCGGGCAGGTCCTGCGGGGAGCACCCAGGGACCGGCAGCTCCCAGCATCTGTCACAGGGGACTCTGCCCTGGCCCTGGGCATCGGCAGCTCCTCAGCCACC
Organism: Aegotheles bennettii; assembly: GCA_013398125.1. NCBI lineage: Eukaryota > Metazoa > Chordata > Aves > Caprimulgiformes > Aegothelidae > Aegotheles > Aegotheles bennettii. The sequence goes on along the minus strand of VZRW01011521.1, from coordinate 61,506 downwards.
CGCCTGCAGGCAGAGGGGTGGTGGCAGATGAAGCAGTAGGTGACGTGCTGGAGTGACACTGCTCCCCTGAGCCTCGGGTCCTACCTCTTCCCAGTGACACCACTCCTGGAGAAAGCTCGTCCCCACGAGCCTGGCTGGCAATGGTCACACGTCAATGTCTCCAACACCCTATGGGTATCTTCCTCCTTGGACAACTTGATGCTCCTTCATCCTCTTCCTCTGGGGCAGAGGGGGATCCCAGGGGAGCAGAGGGGCTGACCAGGGTCAGCTACTGCTTCCCATCACCACCTGCATGGTTGCACACCCATCCCCTCCTCCCCAAGGCTGGTGGCCAGCACTGGTCATTGTCACACACCTTATGTCTGCAGTGTCCCTTCCTTGCAAAGGGGTCATAGCACCCCTACCTCATCTTCACAACCCCCCTCGCTGATCCAGCTCCACTCCATGAAGCCAAGCAAGGGTCTTCTCTGTCCATGGAGGTCAGAAGGTGGCTCCTAGGGAGCATTTCACCTCCCCATTCTTTGTGGTGGTGGGTCACCATTCACTCCTGCCTGAACAGAAACCTGCTTGTTAGTCTAAAGACGGAGAAGTGGGGAGGTTTTAAAGCCAAGACAGTTTTCCACAACTTACTCTCTCCATCTGTTGAAAGAAGATGTCTCCATCCTGGGCTGGATGCAGCTCCCCACTCTTTGAGGAGGAAGATCTCCTTCTCCCAGTGAGGTATCTGCCCCACAAACCAGCACCACCCAGACAGCAAGACTGCAGGCAGGTGGAGGTGCCACCTCTCACTGCTGGCCAGGCTTTTCCATTCTTTGACCCCTTTTATCACCTTCCTCTGGACTTCATCCCATTTCCCAATATCCTTCTCAGCCAGCGGACTCATCCCCATCAACCTTTGATGTCTAAAGTCAGGTCTCTGCTGCCCATCACGATCACCCAAGTAGTGACAGAGGCTTCCAGGAGGGACCTGATCCCACCTGAAAGGCAGGCATCAAGTCAACTGAGGTCAAACATTTCCTGGAGGTGCTTCTTGAGCAGCAGCTCAGCCTGTGGGTGCCTGTCCAACAGAGCTGGTCTCAGGGACCAGTGGGGCTTGGAGAGGAGTTACAAGTGTTCTCCCCATGGGCAGACCCCTCCATCGACACGCAGCTCTTCCCACGCTGCTCCAAAAGGCTTTGCTTGAGGAAAAAGGCAAAAGGGTCTCTTTAATCAGCCTGTCCTGCAGTAATTAGGAAAAGAGGCCGGTTCAGGTGGAAGCAAGGTCAGGCTTGGTCTGTCAGGGGTTTTTGGGAAAGGTGTTTATGGCAGAGCCCCAGACCCAGTCGAGACAATTGAGCCCAACGTCTGCTCCAGCCCAGCCCTCCCACGTACCCTCTTGAGATGGGGATTAACTCAATTTAAATACAATCACAGGGGAAAGCTCAAATGAGCTCATTTCATTTTCACTCTGGCAGGACCGAGGTGGCATCTGGCATGGGGGAAGCCTTCCTCTCCTCCTTCTCCTCTTCCTCCTCCTCCTCCCACGAGCTGAGCGAACCCCTGCTCTGTGCAGGGACACCGACTGCAGCCCCGGGTTGGGTGTCAGCTCTGTGAAGGGTTAATGGGATTATAGACCTGCCTGCCTCTCTAAATCCCCCGGGCCATGGGATTGGACTGGTTATAAACTCATTAACAGGGGATAGTCACTGATGGGGGCTGAGGATCCTGCTCTGCTGCCCAGGCCACCGCTCTGTCCACGGGGTCACCGGATCACCAGGGAGCATCAAATTGATTCCGCCAATTAGGGAAAATGCAGGAGCAATGGCAGGGAGCTCACCCCAGTGAGTCCATGGGAAAGAGGGAAGGGAGGGAAAAGGGAAGGTGGAAAACAACGTATTTTTGGGAAAGATCTCCGAAAGCGGTGCTGAGCACGGGGCTGCACAGAGGCTTGGGAAGAGCTTTGACCCATCCTCGGGCTGTGAACATCCCCATGCTCAAACTCAGAGCCCAGCACGAGCAGTGATCATGGCAGCATCAATAACAGCAACAGGAGGGTTGGGGAAGCACCGAGCTGGGCTTGTGCTGCCGCCATACCCAGCGAGGAGCCGGCAGCGGGTCCGCACTCCCCCTGGGGCCACCACCATCCATGGGACCTGTCTGGCATTGACAGGCACCTTCAGGGCCATTTTATTTCCCTGGCAAAGCTCCCACACAAAAGCCACCATTGCACAACCTGCCTGGAGCCTCTGGCAGCCGCTCCGTGGAGCAGCGAAGCCGTAGAGGAGATCACAGCAGCATCAGTGCCGGCAGAACCGGTGCTCAGGGATGATCCACCACCCCACCGATCGCTGTGCCATGCCCTGGTGCTGCTGGGTGAGGTCCCAATGGCAGCTCCTGTTTGTTTGTTTATTAAATTCCTATTTCCAAACTCTAAAATTAATCTTTTAATCAGCGGCAGAGCGAGGCCGTGCTGGTCAGAGGGCCGGGGAGGTGTTATCTCCCTGCCATCTGCTCGCTGCCCTCCACGGAGCCACCAGCCAGCCAAGCGCCATCCGGCACAGCTGGCACCCATCGCGTGCGGGCACTGCTCCCCCGGCACAGAGCTGGGCCCCCCCAGCCACACAAAGCACATCCCAGCAGGCAAAGCTGGGGGAGGTTTCAATCCCAAACCCTGACACATGAGTGCATTTCTGATGTAGAAAATTGAGGTTTTTGAGCATTTTTGCCTTGCAAGTGCTGGGCAGCAGGGCACTGTGGCTCGGTGGAGCCAGGGATGCCCGTGGAGGCTGCTGATGGCACCCTAACCCTTGACTCCCCAGCCCTGCTGTGCACACCGTGGTCCCACAACACCAACACCCAAGGGTGGCACCAAAACGCAGAGCACCCCAAAACGCACCCCAAAAGGTCGAGCCTGTCCTACACAACCACCTTCTGCCCAGCAGTGGATTCTGCCTTCTCTGCACCCTGGGGCAGCAGGGAAGCACCAGTGTGACTCTCCAGCGGTGGAGGCTGTGGTGTCCCCAGGGTGCTGCCCCTGCCAGCCTGCCCGCAGCCCCCCAGCCCTCGCTCCAGTGACCTACTTCTGCAGGAGACGCCTCGGTGCCCCAGCAGTGCCCATGGCTCCCGGTGACTGCAGGGTCAGTCCCCTGGGAGGATGGCCAGGCTTGGCCAGACCAAGAAAACCTCTGCCAAATCCCAGCGTGGCCCCAGGAGCCCACGGGGACCCCCTGCTGCCTCCAGGTCAGGCCCACTGACCCCCAGTTAATCGGCTAAAGCCACATGCTCTGAACCACGGCCCCCAGCCACAGCCACGCTCCCGCCGGCTTGCTCTGCCCTACATAGACATCTGCAGCCACCCAGCACCCACCTTCACCTTCCCCACACCCACAGGGGGGTCCCTGCCCCGCACCCACCCCCTGGTCACCGGCACAGGGTGCACACAATGCACAGGGTCTGCAACAGCAGCCCAGCACCAGGGCTGTAACAGGAGCAGGAGCACCCAGGGCTGCCCGCAGGAGCTGCGGGTGCCGCCCCTGATGCTGCCTGCAAGATAAATCCCCTTCCCCACCCTAGGTGATCCCGGCCTTACCTGGGTGCTGCCTCTCCCAGGGGAGCTCGGATGCTGTGGGACCTCCACGAGTCCCTGTCCTGCAGAGAGGGACCACTAAAATGGATTGAATTAACCCCCCAAAAAAGCCACAGGGGTCACCAGACGCGTCCTCCCTGATGCTGCTCCCAAGGATGGGGTCTGGGGTCCCAAGTGATTCCCTGTCCCTGTCCCAACAGCATCCTGCCCAGCCTACCAGTAAATGAGAGAAAGTCCATCGAAGCGCTCCAGGTCACGGCCGAAGAGGTGGAGGTTGGACATCATCTGGGGCCACCCGTGCCCACCAAGCCCTTAGGGCTGCTGAAGGCAGCTCCTGCTGCCGGGGGCCATGGGCTCGGAGCACCGGTAGCCAGCACGGCTCCCAGCACAGCTCACCAATGCAGCAGCCACATCTACCACCAATGCAGCGGCCACATCTAATCCGCCGGGTGAGCATGTGATCACCCCTTCTCCCGGCTGCCCGCGGCTCAACCCCACCGATGTCCCCGGGTCCACAGCACCGGCTGGGCACACAGCCCTGGTGCTGCTGCCAGGGATGCTGCCGTGTGGCTAATTCCAGCTGGAGGGTCCGAGCCCACCCCCGCCCGGGGTCAGAGCTACCCGGGACACAGCACAGTGAGCACCCCCAGCAGAGGTGTCCCATCGCCGGCGTGCGGCCACCGGTCACCCCTCTGCCCAGTGAGCATTTATGGTACCAGGGTGACCCCTTCATCTCCCTACCTGTGAGGCCCCCCCTTGTCCTGCACTTGCAGCACCTGCTAATGATGGTTCTAATCATTAATGATGGTTCTAATCATTAATGATGGTTCTAATTGATGGTTAACCTACCACGACCAATGATTTAGAGCCGATCGCGGGTGTCCCCGACCTGCACTGAGCTCAGGCTGGGCTACACGGCTGCTCCCCCCCACCCCAGCCACAGCAGTTCTAATTATTTATATAAATTGGGGCACAATTCTTGCATGGGTTTGTTTCCCCCCCTCCTCCCCGTTTAGGGTCATCTGGTCATACCCGAGCATCCAACTGGTCCTTTAGACTACCAGGAAAGCTCTGTGTGCAAGCACCAGTGGGCAGATGGAAACTCCTGGTACCAGCCTGGAGTGGGGACCTTGGGGTTAGGGGAGTCCCAGGAATAAGGAAACACATCCGTCTGTCCCCAGCCCTCATGGCCTGGGAAAGGCCAGTTCCTGCACCCACTGCTGCCCTCTGCTCCAAGTCACACTGAGACACTTGGGGACTAACTGGGGAACTCACCAAATGGGAGGGATGGTGGCCATCCTCTCTGGCCACTGCTGCTGAGCCGAGGCAGCCCACGGGCCTCTGGGGGCTCGGTGGTGGCCGATGGCATCTCCAGCCCAGGCATGAGTGCCCATGGGGCACCTCGGTCCTTGGGGTCAATGCCCATGCCACCCACACTGTGACAGGGGGGAGGCTGGCGGGTAGACCTGGGACAGGTGGGCACCCAGCAGCCACCCAGGAGGATGTCCCTGTGTCCAGGGTGACAGCCCGCAGGCACCGCTCACCCGGTGCTAAGGAAGCTGCTGGGAGAAGGAGGTGAATTAAAGCCCATCCCGCTCAGATTCCCTCAGGAGTGACTGTGCAGGATGTGCCGGTGTCAAAGTCCTTTTCACCTGCTGCCTCCCAGCCCAGGGACAGGTCCCCTGAGGTGGCACAGTGACCTGCCTGGGACAGCTGCCATGGCCGAGGCTTTGTCCCTGCACACCTTTAGAGGTGCAGCTCTGCTTTCCACCCTGCCCCGGGCCAGCCCTCTGCAGCACCTCCCTGCACAGGCCCCTTCCCCAGAGCCCCCCCCCGCCATGCATTTGGGGTGCAGGGCCGGCCCCAGCCTGGTGCTCCCTCCTGCCCAGGGGTGCCCGTGCCCCGCGCCGCTGCGGGGATCGCCGCCCGCTCCCAGGGCTGTCGCAACGCGGGGCCGGGCGGGGCCGGGCGTGAGCCCCGGGACCGGTTTCTGCTGCCGGCAGAGGACAGGGTTTGCCGAAACCGCTGGGAGCGGGTGGACACCCGGTGCCGGGATGCCGCGGCCGGCCTCTCCCAGTCTCACCGGTTGGGATTGTCAAAGGCGGTGTCACCCCGCTCCGGGGCAGGACAGCAGCCAGGGGCCATGGGCACAGCGTGGCCACCCTGATCCTGCCCTGGTGCCAGCGGGCCAGCTCCACCGAAGTGCCCGGTGCCCTGGAGCATCATCTCCACCTCCCTCCTGGCAGCTGCCGGGATGCCCCGTGGATGTGTCCCCCCTTTGCTCACAGCCCTGGGGGGTCAGAGCATCCCCACGACAGGCTCGTGGGTGAATCACCGAGACGTGCCCGGGGAGGGCCTTGCCCTTTCCTCGGAGAGTTTCTGTGCTGGCGGAAGCTGAGCATTATCTCCCTCGCCCATCGGAGGCAGCTGCCCCTGGGTGCACTCCATCTGCATATTCATACAGATGCAAACATTACACCCCGGAAATTCCCAGCTTTTACATCACGGGCCAAAGCCTGCTGTGGATGCTTGACCTTTTTGTCCCTCTCCATGGGTCCTGGGGAGCCTGCGCTGGGTTGGACCCTGCCTTGGGACAGGACCTCAGCCATGAGTGATGCTCCCCCATGGGCTGCAGAAGCCTCCTCGGCATCAGGACCACTGCCATGGTCTGGGGCTGGGCAGGGCATGGCTCACCTCTGAGCTCCCACAGAACCAGGGCTCCTGTATGGGTGTCCAGGGTTGCAGCACCATGCCACACAGGAGGCAGAGGGGACACCTGGGTGTCCCCCCTGGGGAGCTGGGATGCCCTCCCTTCTCCATCCCCTCATGAGACAGGAGAATGGTCTAATGGTCTAGTGGTCTAATGGTTAGGAATATGATGGGATAAAGGTTGGACTTGATGACCCTGGAGGTCCCTTCCAACCATAATGATTCTGTGATTCTATGAGAACGAGGACCAAAAGCAGCTGCCACCACCTCAGACACAGCAAGCACACCACGATCATAAAATCCTGATGCCACCAGTCCCCTCATATGGTGCTCGGTGCCTTTCTGACAGCCTTGGCTGGGGACACAGGATACAGATCTGCCAAAGTGGGGGGCCCCATCCACCCCCTTCCAGTTTGGCACAGATGCCCACCATCCCTCTGTGATGCCCTTGGTGCGTGTCACCACTTGCTGCCTCCAGCCTGGCATGGGTGGCACCAGCAACCCCAGCACCCCAAAGCCACCACACCAGCATGCTCAGCTGCACCACTGGTGACAAGACAGCTCCTCTGCTCCGTGCTGCACCAGAAGGATGAGGAAGAGCCAAATTTAATTTATTCCATGCTGCACTTTCATGCCAAATGAGTCAGAGTGCTGGACTCTCAGCCTTTGTTTTTCTTGGCTGCTAGCGCCAGCTTTTGCTTGGTGTTTGTTCAATATTTAACTCCCTTCATGGCACTTGGGCTCAAACCAGCAAGTGCAGCAGAAAAAAAACACTTCCCTGCTTGGGCAGGAGCTTTCCCCGTCCTTTGGCTCAGCTTGGGAGTGATGCACTTGTTTTATTCTATTTATTTCTTGCAGCTTGATGAAGTTCTGAGTTGGTCCTTTGAGCCACCACATCCCACAATATCCATCTAAAGCTATCGGGGCTCACAGGGGCCATGGGATGGGGTCAAAGCAGCCCAGCTCACTGCTGATTTCAGAGCAAAACCAGCCTTAAACGGAGCTGAGGGAGGTTTCACCCGGTGCAGGACCAGTTAGGAACGAGCACAGCCGCATTCCTGTGCACGTGGGAGCCAGCGAGAAGGAAGCGGCAGTGCGGAGATGTTTTGGTGCCCGGCTTCCCTGCACCGTGCTTGCTGTGAGTGGGAGCTCCCTTCCCACCCCGGCAGCCAGGGAAGCCCTGATATGGGAGCGAGCAGTTCAGCTGGCCCCTCCAGAGAGGGCTGTCAAAGAGTCCCACCCGGAAAATAAATCGGATTTTGGCTGATCCCATTTTGGTTTGTGTTCCACCGAGTGCCTCAGCTTTTGGAAGAAATTTCCAAATTGTTTTGCTCCTACTCCCCCATCCAAAGCTAAATCCTAAAATTCTTCATTGGGAAACACCGTTGAAAAGCCCCCAGGGCTGAGCACCCCTGTGCCTGGCTCCTCTGCCACCACGGGTCCTGCCACCCCCTGTCACTGCAGGACATTCTGGGGTTGTGGTGCACAGGGAGGAGGATGCTGCTGCCATGGTGCCCGCTTGACCCACCCCACTGAGCCTTGATGCCTCCCCAAATTAGGATGGGCTTGTGGGATGGGACGGGGGGACGTGGTGAGACATTGGGATGCAGTGGGACACAGTGGGATGTGTCCCTTCCAACCATCGTGGTGGGACAATGGGACGCAGTGGGACAGTGGGATGCAGTGTGACAGTGGGATGCAGTGGGACAGTGGGACGCTGTGGGACATTGGGATGCGGTGGGACAGTGGGACGTGGTGGGACAGTGGGACACGGTGGGACAGTGGGACGCAGTGTGACAGTGGGACGCAGTGGGACAGTGGGACGCGGTGGGACAGTGGGATGCAGTGGGACAGTGAGATGCGGTGGGNGACATTGGGATGCAGTGGGACAGTGGGACGCAGTGTGACATTGGGATGCAGTGGGACAGTGGGACACGGTGGGACAGTGGGACACGGTGGGACAGTGGGATGCAGTGGGACAGTGAGATGTGGTGGGACAGTGGGATGCGGTGGGACAGTGGGATACAGTGGGACATTGGGATGCAGTGGGACAGTGGGACGCAGTGTGACATTGGGATGCAGTGGGACAGTGGGACACGGTGGGACGGTGGGACAGTGGGACACGGTGGGACAGTGGGACGCAGTGGGACAGTGGGATATGGTGGGACAGCCCAGCTCATTGCAAAAGTGTCAGCAGGCAGCAAGACCCCGGCTCTGACGCCGGTCCTGGTCCCTCGGCAGTGGGGTCGGCCGGGCTGTCAGTGATGGGGACGGTGCGGGGTGGAGCAGGATGAGCTTGGCCGGGTGTGGGAGCCACGCCGGGAAGGGCCTGCCAGAAAAATGCAATCTCGTTGCATAAAACGTGCTCCTCTCCTGCTCCCCTCCCACAGCGGCGGCTCAAGAGCTTCTTAGCCAGGTTAAGTCAACACCGCCGCATTGCTGCCTCTGTCGAGGTGCTCACCTTTGCAGAATGAGCCTGATGGGTGTTTCAAGGGCTGGAAAGGAGTCACAGGAGAGCAGCTGGGTGGGGGGTCCTGGTGGGCTCCAGCCCTGAGCTCAGCTCCCCAGGGTCCCTGTCAGCAGCACCCAGTGCACCCCTGGAGCCAGGCACCCTCCCCCACCAGCTCCCAGCTGCCCCACAGTGGGGTCCTGACCCACTCAGCAGCTCCTCGGGCAGGAAGTGCTCTCCTCAGCACAGGGACACCCCTACTGCTGGATTCTCAAGACACCTCAGGGATGCTGGTGGCACTGGCTCTGGGTACCAACACGGGGCACACTGGGTCTGGCAGCAGCAGGAGTGGGGTCACAGAGAGCAGCAGGGACAGGCTGCATCAGTAAAGCTGCTGAAAGGCTCATTTGCAAAACAAACACTGCAAAAAAACCCAAACCCTTCCCATCTCAGCTCCGAGCTGTGGCTCCAGCAGAGCCCACCTGAGGAGGAAACCTCAGTGTGGGGTGTGCAGTGCTTTGAGCAGGCGCCGGAGCTCGTAGGAGAGCTGCCAGCACCCCCAAACCGCAGGCCCCAGGTCCCCAAAAGCACACTGTGCAACGCGGCTTTCACACAGCACCTCTGATCCCAAGCCAAAGTAAAGGCAAAATACCTGGGCAGTTTACATAAGACATAGTTTTCCACTAGGACGGAGTTTCTCACCGCCCGGCGTTTCACCCAGCAGCTGCAATTTTGCGGCTCTCAAGGGCATTCACACACAAAAACGAGCCACGCCAGAGATGCGGGGAGATTAGGAGGATTAAGACTGCAGAGCTGGCACAGGAGAAGATGTAATGCAAAAACCCTCCGGTAGGTAAAGGCATTTCATCCCTAAACCCAGCCTCTGCTCACCTTCGCAGAGGATTTAAGAAGCAAGGGCAGCTCTGGGATGTGTAATGGCTCATGGGGGGAAGCTGGAAGAGGAGTGACCTGGGAATGTGTCACTGCTAGGTATGGGGGGAGAAGAAAGCACAAAAACCAGAAAGTGTTTCTAGAGAAAATAAAGACACGCAGAACTTCACACGGTAAAATAAAAGTGGGTAGGTTGGGTTTCTCCCTCCTCGCCTCCCCTTGTTTTGGGGTGGGAGCCAGCACCTGCTGCACAGAGCATGGAGGATGGGGATGCAGGGGATGCGGGCTGGGCAGCGCTGTCTCTGCAGCACGGGGATGCTCACAGCCCCCCCGCGACCTTCAAATCCTCCCCTGCCAAAGAACAGGGGAAGACTGGTCTGCTCCTCAGCCTGGGCAGGAGCCCAGCAGGGACACATGGCTGTGGTGGGGAGTGTGACAGCCTCCCAGCACTGCCAGCCCAGCCAGCCCACAGGGGTTAACTGGAACCAGTGATCAGAGGGTCAGTCCTTACCCAAGGGGGATCTCACCAACTGAATCTCTTTGGAAACAAAAATTGAAGCTGAGTGCCATGAAGACAAAGCTGTAACCTCAGCTGTAGTTAAACTGGAGACCTCAGGGCTTGACAAAGCCCAGAAACTCGGCCCCAGCCAGCACAGGGCCAGGCCAGCAGCCCAATTTGGGGCTGTTTTGGGGTTGGCATGGGAGAGCTGCTGCTGTCAGACTGCTCCAGCCTCACCCCATCACCCCTGGCAGTGAACAGGGTATGAGTGTCAGTGCACGGTTTCAGCCCATGGGAAGCTCTATGGTGAAAGGACCCTGCCACCCCTTCCAGAACATGGCACCATCAGATCAGGCTTCTGCACAGCCTTGGGCACCTACAAGTACATTGAACACATCTCTGCCCGTCCAAGCCTGGAAGATGCCTGGATGGATGAGGCCATGAAAACCCAAAGCACTGGGGTCCAGCAGCCCAGCTCCGAGTAGGTTCAAGGCTCTGTGGGGCATCGACCACGGGTTCCAGCCTCACAGCCTCGCTGGTTTCTGATGCCTCACTCACCATCGAGAAGCAGCTGGCAAAGCCAGGGAGCACAGCCAGACCACCCTGGTGCCACAGAGCCTCCAGCAGCCTCCCCAGTGCCCGCTGATGCGCTCAGCCCCACGAGGAAACTACTTCTCACCCCTCAGAAGCAGCCAGGATGACAACCCATGCACAGCCAGGATGGAGGAAACCCTCACACAGCCTCACAACACACACACACTCACTTGCCTTGTGCTGCGCCGCCGGGACCCGCAGCCTCCCAGCACCCCGGGCCCGTGCAGGAACAGCTCTGCTGGCTGGAGGGCTCTGAGCTTTATAAGGGAGCAGAGGCGACCCAACACATGCAGGGGATCAGGATCAATAGGTCACAGCGTGTACTGACTTGCCCCCAGAATGGAAATCAGCAGAGGATTTGGGGCCAGTGGGGAAGCTACAATCAGGCTTTTAATCCCACATGGGCACAAAATCCTGGGATAAAAAGGCTAGAGTCGGTCCAAATTACTGAGTGCTGTGTGCTCGTGGGTGTGTGAGCAAAACCTCTTAGGCTGCAGCGGGCCTGGGGGAGGCATCTCATCACCTTCTGTACAACCGAGCCCCCCGGGAGAGGGGATCCCCCTTTGCTGGGGGGATCTGCCCCAGTGCACGCCAGGGCAGTGCTGGCACCGGCTCCCCGAGCGGGGCTGCAGGCCCCAGGGGAGGATGCAGCTGGGCTGCGGGTTGGGCAGAGCTGCCTCTGCAGCACGGGGATGCTCACAGCCTGGGATGGACCACAGCAAATCCTCCCCTCCAAAGAAACCCAGGGAAAGCCTGGGCTGCTTCTGGGGTCGTGATGGGGAGCGTGCCAGGCTCCGGCACTGCCAGCCCGGATTAATCAGAACCGGGGAGCAGGTGAATGGTTCTTACCGAGGGGATCCTCACAAACTGAATTGATTTAGAATGAAAAATTGAAGCTGGGCGCCCTGAAGACAAGGCTGTAACATCAGCTGCTTCCCCACCTACCCCCTGACCTCGGGGGGTTGTCACAGTTAACCCCACACCTTCTGGGGGGGTGTCCAGCCCCGCCGGAGCCCCGTTCAGGCAGGGCTGGAACCGGGAGCGCCGGACTCCGCCAAACCCTTCCTGGAAGCCGGGGAGCGCCGGGGGC
>VZRW01011521.1:0-48947 GCA_013398125.1 Aegotheles bennettii | reverse complement strand
CAGCCCCTGCCCACACAGGGCGGGGGGGCACAGAGGACGCTTCTCCAAGGGTGTTCGGATGGGTTCGGGAGCGTGTCCCGTGTCCCAGAGGAGCTGCAGGGGCTGTGGGGCACTCGGAGCGGGACGGCTGGGGCAGGTTCCAGCCCATGGCTGGTTCGTCCCTCTCCATCCCTCGTCCCTGGCCGGGGGGCTCGGAGCAGTCGCTCTGCTCCTAAAATCCTCCTTTGGGAAGGAAACTGAGAAGCTGGCACAGGGTTCAGGTGACTTCAGGGACCCAGAACTGGACCAGTCAGCCCAGAAAGCACCAAATTCTCCCGAACTGAACTGGGGGAGCCCCCGGCTGCTCCCTGCGCGGGGGTGCGGAGCTGGGTGTGTAGGAGGGGTGTTCCCCGCGAGGGGTGGGGGCTGCCCTGGCACAGGGGGTGCTCAGGCAATGGGGTTGGTGAGCTCCCTCTGCTCGGGCTGAGCTTCAGCCCTGGGGCTGGGCCCCCCCAGCAGCCCGGCTGGCTCAGCAGGGCCACCCAGCCTCCTGCTCCCAAAGCCTGGGGCACGCTCTGCTGCCAGCTCCTGCCCTGGGGAGGGTTGGCAGGAGACGGGTGGCACAGAGCTCCTTGAGGCTCAGCGTGCACCTCCCTGATGGGCGCAGCCCCAGCCTTCCCGTGGCCAAAGGACAGCGTAAATTCCCAGCTGCATTTCCAGTCTCCAGGGGTGTTAGTGGAAGGCTTGAAAATGAGAAACATCACTTTGGTTGGGACTCGAGACTCTTTTTGCTCAGGACTTAAGCCTCTTTTTGCTCAAGACTCTGAGCAGCATCAGAGTGGTGGGAAGCAGGAGGAGATGGATCTGCTCTGTGCTGGGCACCCTCCCACCCCCTATGGTGGGGATGTGGCCGGGGTACCCCCGGCTGCAGTGGAAGCCCTGCCAGCGCCGGGCATCCCACGCTCACACCATCCGATGGGGCTCGGTGTTCCCTGGGCCGCCCTGCCCGCGAGCCGGCTCTGGGCAGGTGCCAGAGCACCTCGGAAGGCTGAAATCTTGATTTTTCTGGCTGGTTGGTGGTGGCTGAGGCAGCAGCACAGGCCTGAGCCCTCTGGCCACCCTCCCTCCCTCCCTGCACCCCTGCTCTCCGCACACACCTCGGGGAGGGCTCTGCTCATTAGCCCCAATTTGTTAATTCCTGCATTGGAGTTTACAAACATCCGCGAATCCAGGGAACGCTCCCGCCGTGTGGAAACAGCCCCACCATCAAGCTGGGGAAGCCGGTGCCGGACCGGTTACACAACTTGCTGGAGGAGGATTGCGAAGAGACGAGGAGCTCCTGCCCCGGCCCCTGCTCCGGGCGCTGCCGGGCTCCCAGCCGGCTCCCGCCCAGCTCTGCTGATAGAGAAACACAGCGACGCTGCTGAAACCGCCCGGCCGCCCCCGCGCCACCGGGGACCGGGATTTCGACACCCTGCACAGCCCGGCCTCATCCTGCGCTCCAGCCAGGCCGTGCAGCCACGGCTGCACCTCAAACGAGGGCTTAGTGCCAAGGTGCCACCGGGGACCGAGCCTGCGGAGCGGAGCGGTGACAGGGCGACAGCCGAGCACGGGTCTGGCAGGAGAGCGAAGGCACTGGAGCGTTTCCTGCAAGCACGGAGGAGCGGGGACTACGAGCCCAGCTGATTTGTTTAGGGGTTGCCCAGGAAACACGGTCCTACAGCAGGTTGTAGCCTGACCAGGAGCTGCTGTGAGTCTGATGGGTTCTTCAGCCTTGGGACGAGCCCTTGCCCCGGTGGGGGGATCTCGATGAGCAGCACTGGATAGTCAAGATCTCTGTGAGGCTGTGCAGCTCAAGCCAGGCACTGTAATCTGCCCGCAACCACCACTCTTTGTCCCCCTGGATGCAGGTAGCCACCCTTCCTCAGCCCCAAACTGGCCCTTCAGCCTCCCATCCAAAGCGCCTTGGAGCACACAGGCTTTGAGCAGCCCCACCGTTATCCCTGAGCTGCCTGCAGCCTGCCCAGGACCCAGGGGTGGGAGGTGGCGGTGGGCAGGGAGGAGTTTCCCTGCTCCATCCCTGCTGCTGTGTAGGGATGCAGCTCCTGGGGGAGCCAAACCCCCCCTTTGAACAAGGAAGGAGCTGTTTGCATCAACTGCCTCCACATCTCGAGGCCTGGCTGGCCCCACACTGATGTTAGAAGAACAGGAGAGCAGCATTAAAAACCAGCTGTGATGGTTTGAAGACAACTTGGTGCCAGGTCCTCTGGCCTGTCATGGCTCATCTGTCCTCGGAACCACCAGCTGAGACCTGGAGCACATCAGCCACGTGCTGTGCTGTGGCTTGGCTGGAAGGAAACCACGGCGATGCTCTGTGCCGAGCACCCTGCACTGCATCCCCACCATCACCTCCTGACACCACCCACAGCCCCAGCGGTTACTTCACCCCTGACGTGTGGGTGATGCTCCTCAACAGCTCCCCGTGGCTTTGTTTTTCTGATGCACGATTCAGCAGGACCAGGGGCCAAGTCAGGAACATCTGCTGCAGCTCTGGCCTGGGTTTGTGGTCTCCAGGCTCCGCAACCAGCCCCATCCAACCCTGGGGACATCAGCAGGTGTGTGGGGACCTCCCTACCTTGCCTGGGCAATGTGGATGATGGTGACATTTCTGTTGCCTCACAGACTTGGTGGGTTTGTGCTCTTCTTGCACACCCCATCCCAGTAGCGTAAGGCCCTGGGATTCAGCTGGGACTGGCCATGACTACTGCACTGTTAGCACATATATGTGTGTCCCCAGAAGGGAAGGCAGAAGCCTTGAATAAGGATGTAGGATGGGGGAAAACCATCACCCTCCCTCCCTGCTACCCTCACCAAACAACTTGCCAAGCTTAGAAAACAGGATGTTGGTTTCTCTCTTAGAAAGTCCAGACTTGGGAGGTAGAAAACAGCTCAGCCTTGAGAAGTCATTGCTGAAACTCACGTTCCTGCCAGCAGGAAAGGTGTTCATCCTTGGGGGCTCCTGGTGAGAGCATCCACCAGGAGGGCTCCCAACCCTGGAGAACCCTTAGCAATGTCAGGAGATCCAGCCCTGATCTAAGAGGGGGTGCAGGCAGCAGGGGCAGGAGCAGGGAGGGCTCTGCCTGCACCCGTTTCTAGAGGCTGTTTGGTAGGGCTGGGGCCAGCACAAAGGAGCAGACAGCAGGTGAGTCAGGGGAGCTGCTCTGTATTTAGAGCAGAGCGAGCCTTGCCATCGCCTGGCCTATTTCTGCTCTAATTTCCATGCACATTACAATAATATATCACCATTACTACGAGGGAAGATAAATATAATTGAAATGAGCTGGACTGAGCACAGCAAGCCTGCTGTCCAGCTACACCCTACCGTGGGCAGCCTCATGGCACGCTGCTCCGGAGCTCTGAGCCAGATCTTAATTTCTCCCAAGCCTGAATTACACCAGCTGTAGCCCAGCCCTTGTGTCCTCGGCTCTGCCACAGTTTCACTCCAGTATCATTACAAGTGGCACCGGGGAATATTATGCAGGGATAGCTGCAGCTCGGGGAGCTTTAAGGGCATTTATAGTTCTGTACTGTGGCCTTCTGGAGGATTCACTTGCTTTAAGTCCCTCCTAAAATCCGGTCTGCAGCAGCAGTGCTCACATGGGTATGTTTTTTTTATGAAATCTGTAGAAATGGAAATTAAATGGAGCTGGAGCTGAAGCAGCAGTAGGTGGGCACTGCCTGATGCACCATCTCTGCATCCCAGTATAGGGATGCGCTAAGCAGGACCAGGATCTGTGCTCAGACCCCATCCTCAATCATCTCACTTGTCCTTGGCCAAATGGTTCCACCTCCAGAGAAGCTCCTGGCATGGGAAGGTTTCCCAGCAGAAGAGCAGGGCCATGGCCAGCACCGCTGAGCTGGGAGAAGGAGCAGGACAGAGCCCTTCCCATTAACCCTCCCAGCAGTATCCAATCCACAGGACAAGCTCCCAGCAGGAGCTTTCTCAGGGACCATGGGAAACTGGAGCAGTCAAGACTCCAGGAGTATCTGTTTGAACATCCTCACTTGGGGGGATTGGTGAAATGGCCTCTTGGGTAGGGAAATGGTAGGGAAAAAAGGAGACAGAGAAATTGAAGGGATTTCCCACCACTTGCCAGCAAGCCCAGAGCTGGGGAAGAAGCTGCAGACAGCCTGGAGATGCCAGCCTTGGGAAGTTTGCTCCAAAAGTGCCCTTATCGGTGAAGATAACCTAATGGGAAGGGAGAATGAAGTAGGAATAGAGAAAAAAAAGGGCTCCAGTTTTTAGCAGCAAAGTTTCAGTATCACAATAATTACCAGCACATCTGTCTTTTGAGAAGCTCTCTTCAAAAAAACCCCAAACCCAAAGAAAAACCCCAAAACTCAGAGAAACAGAACATCACCTGAGGCCAGAATTGTGGTACATGGATGAAGTGAAGTCTGCCCCAGAGCAGCTGCCTCCTCCCAGCTGGGAGAAACCTGAAGAAACCCTCCCGTTCTTCTCAGGAATGAACTGGGGCTCTCCGTGCCAGCCAGGCAATGCTGCAGCTGCTCAAGGCAGAGTTGA
The DNA here is from genome assembly GCA_013398125.1 of Aegotheles bennettii. Lineage (NCBI taxonomy): Eukaryota > Metazoa > Chordata > Aves > Caprimulgiformes > Aegothelidae > Aegotheles > Aegotheles bennettii. Next base: position 44,383 of record VZRW01011521.1, on the reverse strand, counting down.
GAACGCTCCTGCCGAGTGCAGCTCTTCATGAGTGATATAATTTTTTCCTTCTCGATCAGAAAATGTTAAAAGTTCGCCAGAAATGGCAAAACCCGTTCTTTCCAGACTTTTTTTTTTTTTTTCCCAAACAAAGGCTTATCTCTTCCAGCAGGAAAGCTCTGCATTTCCCTTCCCTCTGCTGGAGCCTCCGAGGGCCGTGCCCTGGGCACCTTTGCTCCTGCCTCTGCTCAGTCTCATGCGCACTGCCCTTCCCAGCTGGGCTGTGGCCAAATCCTGCCCTCCTCCCCCCCCAGCGCTGCTCTGCACTCCAGCCTTCCCCTCCTGCCTGTTTCTTTGGCCCTGGAAGGCCTTTGCCTTACCCTGCCAGCAGCTCAGAAGCACCCAGAGGAGCCATCTCCTCACCGCTTCGCCCATCACCTTGTGCTTCTCCTGCATCTTCCTCCTCTCAGCAGATGAAGGGCACAGGGAAGCCAACCTCCTCCGTCCCCTTGGCATGGAGATCTTGGCCAGGCTTCAGCTTTCTCAGCTGGTTCCTCCAGCACCCTCCCTGGCATCCAGACAGACAGGGGGACCGCGCTCATCCTCCTGTTTCATTAGCACAGACCCAGCTATGGGAGGGGTGGGAGCAGATCTCATATCAGTAATGTCCAAGGTGATTGATTAAGTGGCACAGAAGCTTTAAGTGTGCAGAAATAAATACAGAAATGAGAGAGATCTTATTCTTCCTTGCAAGATCACTCTTCTATTTCTTCCTGCACACATATTAATTCTGCCCTTGCAGCAGTGGTGGTGGGGAAGCTGGAGCACACACCGACCTCAGGGTCCTGCACCGTGTTCAGCACTGGGTGGGGGGGGGGAGGAGGAGCAGCTCCCCCGACACTGCCACAGCTCTTGAGATCCAGCTCCTGTGGGAGGTTTGTATTAGATTTCCTGGACCAAAACCTCAGCTGGTGACAGTCACCAGCTGCACCAGTGACTCTGGCGTGAGCTGCAGAGGTGGAGAGAGCAAACAGCTCTTCCTGCGTGCGTCAGGAGAGCTGAGCAGCAGAGCCATGCCCAGTTATACCCGAGCATGTCCTTGCATGCTCCAAGCAAACTCTGCGTTTTCTTTCCCTGGTCACCCTGATACTGCACATCGAAGCAGCAGTTTCTGAGTTGCTGGGCAAACCATCCCGAACCGGCCTGGCTGTCCCAGCAGCACCAGCACAGCCACGGAGGGTGCTCCCGGCAAAGCCGGTACCTGAGTAAGAGGGTCAGGGCTGGGGTGTTGCACTCACTGGTTCCTGGCACCCGAGATCAGTTTTGCTGATGCAAAGGGAGCACAAAGGCTGGGCAGAGGCTCCAGCTCAGCTTTGTTAGACCAGATCAGCAGCAGCTCAGAAGCCCAGCGTGTCCACTCATTCCAAGTGATCCCCGGCTTAATTTTATTTCCCCCATACAATTTAGAAGTGTCAGTCAAAACCAGGACAAGAAAAGCCCCAGACCTTTTTTCCTTTTTGGGATGCATTTTCCATCCATACTACAGATCTACCAGAACCCTGAAGATTCATCCTTGGGCTTGCTAGAAAACACTTAGACCAAGGTAGGGAAGCGGAGATGAGTGGGTGAGCCCTGCCAGCTCTCCCCAAGCCCTGCTCAGTGCCTGTTCAGCTCCCAGCTATTGCAGCAAAGCACCCCAAGCTCCCACCTGGATCATCAGCCTCTCCCACACTCAAAGCTCAGGTGGGCTCCAGTTCGTCCGTGGGAGATGAGGAAGCCCCTTGGTGGCTGCAAGCTCTCCCAGGGTGCAGGAGATGGGGCCAGCTCTGAGTAACCATTGTCTGAGGACACGTGAATGCATCCAGCATATTTGAGTCACCCAGCTTCAAATCAGTTTCCCTCCACTGGTTTCATCTGACATTTTCCCTGGTTTACACGGGATGATGCAGATCAGAAGAAACCCCAGAGTGGATTTTGAAGAGCTGCTCTACCCTTGCAGCAGGATCCAGCCACCCATGCCCCATCTCCCGGTGCACCCCTGCACCCCCAGCTGTGATCACTGAACAGAAAACACGACTCACCCTCGCAGTTACTGCAACCTCCTGCATGACCAAGGACCCCTTTGGCTGCTGCTCTGCTCGGGTTGGTTCTGCTGATGCGAGGGGCTGTGATGACAGCAGTGCCATCAGGAGGTGCCAAGCAGGCAGCAGCCACGGTGACACACACAAACCACCGACCTCGCCAAGTACCGTCCTCATGACGCAGCTTCTATAAAAAGAAAAAAGCCAGCCAGTAAAAATACTGCCCACACCAGAAACTCCTGGGAAGCACGGACTTTTGTGGAGCTTTCAGATGCTGCAAGGCTCCTGCAGCCCGGGGCAGGGTGCGAGGTAGGGAGAACAAGCCCAGAGCTGGGGTTTGCTTTGTTCCGAGAGCCACAGCACACGCAGCAGGCAGGAATGGGGTCTGGAGGTCGGTACTGGGCCAGGAAGGAGGGTGGCCAGACCTGGGCTGACCAAGCTTTGTCCCCCAGTGCCCACGCTGGAAAGGCAGCAAGCTGAGATGTCCCCACTGGAGACTGCATGGGGTCCCCGAGGTGCACAGTACTGACAAGGCCACCCAACGCTTTCACCTGCTGCTAGCTGAGCTTCTCATGGAGGACATGGAACTGCTTGAGAGAGTCCAGTGCAGAGCCACTAAGATGATGAAGGGAGTGGAACATCTCCCTTATGAGGAAAGGCTGAGGGAGCTGGGGCTCTTTAGCTTGGAGAAAAGGAGACTGAGGGGTGACCTCATCCATGGTTACAAATATGTAAAGGGTGAGGGGCAGGACGATGGAGCCAAGCTTTTTACAGTGACAACCAATGATAGGACAAGGGGCAATGGATGCAAACTGGAGCATAGGAGGTTCCATGTGAATATCAGGAAAAACTTTTTCACTGTGAGAGTGCCAGAGCACTGGACCAGGCTGCCCAGAGAGGCTGTGGAGTCTCCTTGGCTGGAGACATTCAAACCCCGCCTGGATGCGTTCCTGTGTGATGGACTCTAGGTGACCCTGCTCTGGCAGGGGGGATGGACTGGATGATCCTTCGAGGGGCCTTCCAACCCCTAGGCTTCTGTGATTCTGTGATTCTGTGCTCATGCCTGGAGAAGCCACTGCAAAGCTCTGGGAGGGGACTGCCTTGGTCACCAGGCCACGTCCACACTCAGCTTTGGCCCACCATGCTGTGGAAGACAGGAGGACATGCCTCACACTCTCCTGGAGAAGCTCACGTGGTCAAGCCCTGCCCTGTGATGGACCTTGGTGCTGCAGGGCCCCTTGGAGCTGGGCTGATGGAGCTGCTGGATGAGGCTGCCCTGGGGACGCAGGAGCCCCCCATGCCACAAGCAAGCAGACCAAGGGTGGGATGCTGGTGCCCCATCAGACAACTCTGCTCTCCCCCAGCCTTTGCAGGAGACACAGAGCTCATCTGCTGGGAGCTGAAACAGCACTGAACACCTCCCTGTGCCATGGAGAGATTCATTCTACCACCACATAACGAGGTTATTAAGACTCATTATCCCCACTCTAGAGGTGGTTGGGACTGGAGCCAACGCTTTCCCACATGGGAAAGCAGCAGAGCAGAGCCAGCAGCCCCAGCCTTGCTGAGCCCCCCCCCCAGCTGCAGGGATTTGGGGTGCAGACCCTGCCTGAGTCCGCAGGAGCACTGTGGGCATCGCCTGGCACGTGGCTCCTCAGGAGCCAGCCCTGGCAACCTGCAGCCTCCCTTCACAGCCCAGGGACAGTGAGGGGATGAAATGTTTAAAATAACTCCAGCAATGCAAGAGCTGCATCACGGGTTGTGCCAACTCGGCTCGAGCTCAGGGCACTGGGAATGTTCGGGCTGACCCTGCACCCGGCTGCCAACGGAGAGGCTGGGACCAGCATCACCCTGGGAGCAGAAGCAGTGCCAGGCAGGAGATGGGATAAAGGTTGGACTTGATGACCCTGGAGGTCCCTTCCAACCAGAATGATTCTATGATTCTACGAAACATAGGTGCAGTGTGTGCTGTGCCATCCCTGCGTTGGGTTTAAGTTGTGAGTAACTCCGTGGGGAGCAAAGGAAGTCCTGGGGAGGAGGCAGAGCAGGGGCTCCAAGGCCCCAAAGAGGGGGGCACTGCCCGGGGTAGTCACTGCCTGCACGCGTGCAGGGGGGCCGGGTCCTCTCTGCTGCTCAGGCTGCCCCGTTTCTCCTTGTCCCCTGCAAACGGCTCTTCTCTCGCTCCCAAGCCAAGGGAGGCTCGGGCTGGCTTGCGGCATCGCTCCGATTTCCACGGCGCGGCAGAGGCGAATCCCTGTCCGCCCCCCCCCTGGCAGCACCCCCGGTGTTTTGGAAAGTGTTGGAAAGGCAGCGGTGAGTCAGGCGCAGCTGCAGCGCTGGGCTGGCCCCCGGCCACCGGCCCGAGGAGAGCTGGGGCCGTGTCCTGGGCTGACAGGTCCCCCTCTTCTCCTCCCCAGCATCTCCAGCAAAGAGCTGACCGAGCTCATAGAACGCCTGCAGAAAAATGCTGACCAGGTGGAGAAAAACATTGTGGAGACCGACTCCCGGATGCAGAACGTAAGCAAGTGTGACCCCCCCCCAGCCCCTTTGGGCTACCCCAGATCCCTCCTGCCATGGCCCTTCCTGCTCCACCACCACCCCCTCTCCTGGGGCAGATGTGCATGGTGGCCCTGTCCTGCAGGGTGATGATCCCCCACCCAATGCATGGGTTGTGGGAGGAAGGTGGGAGGGTGTAACAAGCAACAGGGCCCCAAAATTCTTCTCTCCCCAGGGCAGGGCAGCACCGTGCAGAGCAGGGACGTGCACCCCAACAGGCAGCTGGGATGGAGGGGAAGGGTCCTGAATATGAATACGATGGGATAAAGGTTGGACTTGATGACCCTGGAGGTCCCTTCCAACCATAACAATTCTATGATTCTATGAGCCACCCTTCTCTCCCCAAAGGGTAGGGTGCATCCCGAGGCACCTCAACCCCCAGCCGCAGCCTGGGACTAACGCACCCAAACACACTCTTGGGAGCAGTCAGGGGACAGCCCTGCAGAGCTCCTGGTGCTCTCTTGGACACTGTTTATGTTCCTCTCGTGATCCTTTCTCCCCACTCTCCACCTGCCCAGGACCTGCACAAGATCAAGGCTGGGCAGGTAGCGCAGTACAAGGACCTGACGGCGCAGAAGCTCTCCGAGTCCGACAAGCTGCTCTATGTGCTGGATGGGGATGCAGCCATCGCCCGGCACATGAAGCACCCCCAGGGTGACATGATCACAGAAGAGTGAGTACCAGGGGTGAATTTGTGCCCAGAGCCTTGCAGGGGAGGGAGAATGCTTCTCCAGGGGCTCTGCCTGCAACTGGGGGAGGCACCACGGGCTCCTCCACAGCTCAACCTGCACTGAGGTGCACAACCCACAGACACCCTCAGGCAGCGAGAATGTCTGCATGAAGCACTGTGGGGTGATGCTCTGCTGTTGTGAGACCCCCCCTGCAGTGCTGGGTCCAGTTCTGGGGTCCCCAGCACAAGGACACGGAGCTGTTGGAGAGAGTCCAGAGGAGGCCACGGAGATGCTCAGGGGGCTGGAGTAGCTCTGCTCTGGGGACAGGCTGAGAGAGTTGGGGGTGTTCAGTCTGGAGAAGAGAAGGCTCCAGGGAGACCTTAGAGCACCTTCCAGTGTCTGAAGGGGCTCCAGGAAAGCTGGAGAGGGACTGGTGCCAAGGGCAGGGAGTGATGGGCCGAGGGGGAATGGGTTCCAACTGCCAGAGGGGAGATGGAGATGGGATGGGAGGGAGAAATTGTTTGGTGTGAGGGTGGTGAGAGCCTGGCCCAGGGTGCCCAGAGAAGCTGTGGCTGCCCCTGCCTGGCAGTGTTGAAGGCCAGGTTGGATGGGGCTTGGAGCAATGTGGTGTGGTGGGAGGTGTCCCTGCCCATGGCAGGGGGTGGCACTGGGTGAGCTTTAAGGTCCTTCCCACCCAAACCAGCCTGGGATTCGATGATATCTGCCCACCACACAGGCAGACCACACTCTCCCCCAGTACCAGCCTGCCCTGAGCTGGTGGATGTGCTCCACACGGGAACCTTTGCCCTCTCCCTCCCCAGCCGATTGCACAACGTGGCTGCTGCCAGTCTGCCCAGCAGCACTGGCCTCACCAAGGTCCCCAGAGGACAATCCCCACTCCTTAGGGGGGCTGGCAGAGGATCAGCTACAGCCACCGATGCTATTGCTGCCCATGCCCACATGCTGCATCCCACCCTCATCTTTCCCTTCCCGCAGCATCCGGCAGCTGAAGGAACGAGTGGCAAACCTGCGTGTGAAACACGACCAGATCTACAACTTCCCCCTGCAGCACATTGAGCCCCAGGTCAACTGGTCAACAGTGATCGAGGAGAAACAGGTACCAAGGGGACCGTGGGTGCCACTGCCTGGCCAGCACCACCAGCGGGGACAGGCAGGACCTCATGCATCTCCCCATGGAGAAACAGGCTCCTGGAGACTTTCTTGGCTGCTTGATCTGGGAGCAGCAAACGGCGTGGGAAGGAGGTGGGGTGCTGGGTGGCAGGGGAGGGTGCAGAGGTGGTGGGACAAGGAATTGGTGCTGGGTGATGGGCTCCTAAGGCTCAGCCTGGCCACCGACCTCTTAGGTGAGCTTGGGCAAACCTCTGCCCTTCTCCATTCAAGGATGGAGACCCCAGTCCCTCTCCAGGCAATGTGCTCTAGCCATTTAGAGTAGCAAAGCTCCTCCTTGTACCCAGTCTGTCCTTCCCCCATTTCCATTTGTGCCTGTCATCTCCCTGCCACACTCCCCCCTGCAGAGCCTGGCTCCATTCACTCAACAACTTCCCCCTCGTTATGGGAAAGATGCTGTTTGGTGCCCCCCTCCAAAGCCTTCTCCTGCCAAGGCTGAACCAGCCTCAGCCTCTCCTCTCAGGTCCTTGGTTTGGCATTCAGTCAGCACCTGCCTTGGGCTCTGCTCTGCAGCCCTTCCTCTTCATTTTGCCCCAGCTCTACACTCTTCCAGCCAGAAAAGGGTTAAAACCCCCAAACTGGCCTTCCCATGGCCACCATCTGGTATGGCCACCTTCACCCATGGGCTCCTGGGCACCTGCGAGCTGCTGACACTGGACCCTGTCTAAGCCCAGCTCCATGCCCACCTCCAGGAGGATCTTCCCAGGTCTTACCCAACGCACCCCATCCCCCCCTCACTAACCTCAAGCCCCCTGTGCCGCAGGATGCGTTAAGCAGCAAGGGCTTTGGGACCGACCTGCCACTGGTCAACAGCCAAGTAGAAGAGCACAACATCTTCCACAACGAGGTCATGGCCATCGGCCCACACATCGCCAAGGAAGGCAGAAAGGTCAGCTCTCCTGCCCCTCTCCCTGCAGCCCCACCCTGAGCCACTGATGGCGAGGGCTTCCCATCATCCAAGCTCCTATGGTCTGGAACAGGCTGGGTGGTCACCCAGATCCAACCTAACCTTGGAGCTGAGCGTTGTACACCAACTCCAGCTTTATAACGAGGCAAATGCCAGAAACTCCACATCCCCCTCCCTTGTCCAGCCCCTGACAGACCACCACTCCCCAGAGACGTCCTCCTAACTCTTGCCTTGCTTCTCTGTCACCAGGAACACATGAGTGAATTCCAAGTGAAATACCAGAAGCTGCTGGTAAGAGACCCCCCGAGATCCTGGGGACAGAGCCCTTGGCAGGGGTCCCTCGCCGGGGTGGCCGGTCCACGGAGAGGACCACGGTGGTCCTCTCCACGGAGAGGAGCTTTGGGCTGAGCTCTCCCCTCTGACCCTTCGCAGGCCGGCTCGCAGCAGCGGCAGCAGGATCTGAACTCCCTGCAGGACTACATGCAGCGCTGCACCAACAAGCTCTACTGGCTGGATCAGCAGGCCAAGGACAGGACCCATTACGACTGGAGCGACCGCAACCTGGACTACCCCAGCCGGCGCCGCCAGTACGAGGTCGGTGTGCGCTCACCGGCAGCCCGGCCCCGTGCCCGCTGGGTGTTTTGCAGCAGGAGAGGTGGGCACGGAGCCAGGGGAGCAGGAAACGTCCTTTCCCCGTGCCTCAGTTTCCCCCACTCAATCACGAAATGCTTTGAGATGCACAGATGACAGCACACGGATGAGGAGGTTCATCCTCACCTCCTGCCAAAGACAGCGCAATGAGGAAGTGTGACAGCTTCCTTGTCCTCCCCTCCCTTATCTCAGCATTCACCTGGCAAGAGTCACATCTCTAGCAACATCTGCAAGGGAAGGAAAAGCACTGGACCAGGCTGCCCAGAGAGGTTGTGGAGTCTCCTTGGCTGGAGACATCCAAACCCCGCCTGGATGCGTTCCTGTGTGATGGACTGTAGGTGACCCTGCTCTGGCAGGGGGGTTGGACTGGATGATCTCTCGAGGTCCCTTCCAACCCCTAGGATTCTGTGAAAAGCCAGAGCTGTATCACAGTTTTTGGTCTTGTGGAGCTGTTCAGGCCCTTTGAGAGTAGCTCAGTCCCCATGGTCCCAGTAGCCAGCGTCCCCTCCCTTTGCCTAGGGATCAGTATCTTGCCTCTCTCCATCTAGAACTTCATCCACCGGAAGCTGGAGGAGAAGGAGGAGGCCATCAACAAGCTACATGCAGATGGAGATCAGCTGCTGGCCCAGAATCACCCGGGGAAGAACGCCATCGAGGTGAGCATCAGGGGAGGCTGCAGGTTGCCCACCCACCCTGGTGCCCAGGGGACTCACCCAGCCCTTCTCCAGCACAGGACCTGCTGCCAACACAGTTCATGACTTTAATTCCTGGGATGCCAAGTGGGAGAAAATTCTCCTTCACCCACAAGTGTGCAAACACCACTGGAGGAGCTGAGATAAACCTAAGGAGCTCTTCCCATTCTCCTCATTCCTGTGGTGACTACCCTGTGCTTGCCTACGAAAGACAAATTATGGTGGCAAATGCCACCTTTGATGGAACGATGGACATAGGGCCATAGGATTTGCCACCTCCCTATAGCCATTCCCATGCTCCCATTGGAGCATCCCAGCATTGCAGAGCTCTCTGGTATTCCCATCCTAGCTTTTACCCAAGCATCTGGGTGACCTCTGAGGCAGCCAAGGAGTTGTTTGCTCAAGTGGGAAGTGGGTACTTTGTGGTGGGCAGCCCAGACTCACCCCTTGCATGGGGAATGTCCACCTCCCCCCTCTGTGTTGCAGGCCCACATCGAAGCGGTGCACGCCGACTGGAAGGAGTACCTCAACCTGCTCATCTGCGAGGAGAGCCACCTGAAGTTCATGGAGGACTTCCACAAGGTACCAGAGCCCCAGGGGCAGCGAGGCACTGCCCAGCCCAGAGAGGAGGTGCTGGGTTGCAGGAGACCCCAGCAAACACAAAAAAACATTCTGGAAACAGGGTAGAAAAAATTTAGTCCTCTAGTCTACAGGGTTTATAAGGCCAGGAGGACCACTTGGAGCTGATAACACAAGTCATGATTAATTGCTCAAGCACCATGGCAGTCACTGCTTGGCCAAAGCGTAGCTTGCAGAAAGCATCTGCTCCAATGCCCAGGTTCAAGAGCCACCAGCCAACATCAACATCCTTGTCTGCAGGACAGCAAAGATATCTCATAGAGGTATCTTACCCCAAAACAAGGCATGGGGAGACCTCGCACGCTCCTCTCGGAAGCAGAACAGGTCCAGGTGGGAAAATGACACCCGCAGAGAGCAGAGCTGCCCCCCCCGGGAGCCCTGTGCAAGCTCTGCAGACAGATGGCTGCTGGATAAATGGCATCCGCCAGCCAGGGAGGCTCTGCAGGGGAGCAGGTCCAGCTGGATTCCTTTCCCACAGCCTGGGCGTGTTGACGTGCTGAGTCTGTTGCCAAAGCTGAAGGCTGGTGCCCAGCCCAGGCAGTGCCTTTTGTGGGTACGTGCCAGAATAACTGCCCCGGGGGGTGGTTTGTGTGTGGAAGGGCTTGGCTCTGCCTTGGCACTGGCAACGCACACACCACGTACCATCACGCTGTTGGCCAAGTGAAACCAAACCACGGGCAGAGAAAGGTGGGATTTAACACCCCTGCAGGAGAAGGCCATGGAACAAGCTGTCCCTGGGCTGTCTTTTCCCCAGCTCTGCTGTCCCGAGCATGGGAAACAACGAACCCTCACCTTTCTCTGTGCACTTCCAGCTGCCCAGCACAGCTCCTGGTGGCTGTCCCTGCTCCAGGCAGCACGAAGATCAGGGTGGGTCTGCTTCATGTCCCAGCAGGACCCTCTCTCACAAGAGCCGTTGCCTTTCTGCAGTTTCAGAAAGATGCTAAGGACGCCCAGGAGCTCTTAAAGAAGGTGGATACAGACCTGGACCAAAAATTCAGCCCCGAGTTCAAGGACAGATACCAGCTCGAGTCTCTCCTCCGGGAGCTGGATGTGAGTACTGGTGTGGGCAGGACCACGGGGGAGGCAGCAGCAGAAGCCAATGTCCCTTAGGACACTGATGGGGGACACCCCTGGTGGAGCAGGCATCTAGCCCAGCTTTTGGCATGGCGAGCAGCAGGAGCATGCTGCTGCCTCCCTTCTGGCCTTCACTCGACTCTTCCTTCCCCTCTGGCTAGAGATTGCCTCCCCCATAGCAACGTAATTGCTCACTGGGCTGGTTTTTATTTGTTCTTTCATTGAGTTAGTGCTCATTAAGGGTGGGAGCATAATTAGACCTGCTGCCAGAGGAGGTTGTGGAACTCGCTGTGCTGCGAGAGCCGGGATGGGAGATCACCCACTTGGGAAGGGCTGTGCTGAGCCCAGGCCCTGGCCCAGCCCAAGCCCAAGCGTGCTGCAGCAGGCCCAGATGATGCACGTGTCCTGGGACAGCTGACAGCTCTTGACAAGAGCTGTCCCTCTCCTCCTGCATGCCCCATCCCACTCGACACTGTAGGACACAGCTAGAAATAGAGCAACCAGCAGGGAGCCTTTGCACGAGGCTCTGATTAGAGCTCAGAGCAGGGGACAGGGCTGACCATCACCACACAGCCAGGCACATGTGGACCATAGACCAGGGAATGCCCATTCCTGCCCAGGGGGTAGTGCCAAGGCATGGCAACTCACGGGCACAGTCCCAGCCCTCAGCCTGGCTGCAGGAACCCTTGGTGGAGGAACACAACAGCCACAGAGCAGCACCCAGGAGCTGTTCTCACAAGCACAGAGAAGCTGCAGTCTCTGTCCCAGCAGTGTTGGTACGAGCTCCTCCGCAGCTGGCAGAGCCTGGGAGCTGGTTCTTCCCACATTTCCCTACTGGTTTTGCTCCTTACCCTGTGCTAGGAACAGGAGAAGGCCTTGAACAAGTACGAGGCGGTGGTGAAGTCCCTGCAGGAGCGCAGCCAGCAGGTCCTGCCCCTGCGGTACCGCCGCGAGACACCGCTCCAGCCCGTGCCCGTGGAGGCTCTCTGCGAGTATGAAGGCGAGCAGGTACCATGTCCCTCCTCCCACGAGGTCCTGCTGGGAACCCGCTCCTGGGGGGGCACCGGGGGTGGAAGAGGCAGCTGGGGAAGGAGTGGCTTATGGCAGTGTCCAGGCGGTGATGTCTCCTGGGGACAAGGCGGTGGTCGTGCTCGCCCCATGGGGAAGCAGGTTTTGCAGCTCAGGAGGAGCTGTGCAGGAGGGGCCTGGGGGAAATGCAGCTTCTGAGGGTGGACAATGTGTCCATCACAGAGGTTGCAACAGCCCGGCTCTGTCACGTTCCCACGCTCCCTGTGCTGGGGTGGTGAAAATGTCCAGGCACGTTCCTGTGATCAGGAACTCATAGAATCATTCTGGTTGGAAGGGACCTCCAGGGTCACCAAGTCCAACCTTTATCCCATCAGATTCCCAACCATCAGACCATGGCCTCAAGTGCCTCATCAACCCGTTTTTTGAACACCCCCAGGGACGGGGACTCCACCACCTCCCTGGGCAGCCCATTCCAGTGCCCAACCACCCTCTCAGTAAAGAACTTCTTCCTCATCTCCAACCTAAACTTCCCCTGATGGAACTTGAGGCCATTTCCTCTCATCCTGTCATTAGCAATTCGGGAGAAGAGACCAACCCCAGCCTCACTACGACCTCCCTTTAGGTAGCTGTAGAGGGCAATGAGGTCTCCTCTCAGTCTCCTCTTCTCCAGGCTCAATAACCCCAGTTCCCTCAGCTGGTCTCTCCATAAGGTTTGTTTTCCAGACCTCTCCCCAGCCTCGTTGCCCTTCTCTGGACTCACTCCAGCACCTCAATGTCCTTCCCAACTCACTCCCACCCCGGCCAGCAGAGTCCTGGCGGGCCCACCTGCACCCCCCATCCCCACCATCGCTGCCCATGGGACTGAGCAGTTGGCCAAAGGGATGGGACAGCAAAGCCACAGGCACCAAGCTGCTCCGGCCACCTTGGCTGCTGCCCCTCCGAGAAGGGAAGCCACAGCACAGCCTGGGAAATGCCTCCTCAGCTCTGCTCCAGTGGGAATGGCCTTGCTGTGGCTGCTGCAGGAGGAGGCACAGCCCCATTCCTGGAGGCTCAGGGGAGGGAGGAGCGGGCACACGAGGTTGGAGAAGGGAGAGGGTGTCGAGAAGGGACTGGGGTTTGTGCTGATCCTGCAAGCACAGCCCCGCGGGGCTGCTGGTGAGGGGCTGGGCGGGTGGGTCCTGACCTGCTGCTGTGACTGGTTCCTGTCCCCCAGGGCCAGATAAACCGAGGAGCCCACTACACCCTGCGGAACAACAGTGGAGACGTTTGGGAAGTGGCAGACAGCTCAGGAGACAAGATCAGCGCCCCAGGGGTCTGCTTCATGATCCCCCCGCCTGACGCAGAAGCCATAGCCCTGGCAGACCAGTACGTGCCCCCCAGTTTGCTGCACCAGACCCTCCCCACTGCCCCAGCCCTGGCCCTCACCCCCCACAGCCCCAGCTCAACCCACCAGCACCACACCCCCCATCTGGCAGCACCCATGGGGGGCTCCTGCCCTGATCCCCACAGCACAGCCAGGCCTGCTCAAAGCCTCAGGCTTCCTCCAGGACAGATTCTTGTGCCCTCCTGCTTGGACACAAGATCCCACCTAAAAATGGGGCCAGCTCAGAGCCATCCAGGTCCCCACTCCTCTGGGGAGTCATTACAGTGGGGCGAGTTGTCCCTCAGCAGGCAGGTCCCTGCTTTTGCTGCCTCTCCCCTGCTCTCACTCCTTGGGTGAAGACACTGCTCTACCCTGTTACCAGTGTGGGTGAAGGTGCCTCTCCCCAGCTTGCTTCTTGGCTGCCTTGAGGTCCCACGAGCCCCTCCAGAGCTGCACCTCCTTCCCGGAGCAGCACCAGGCTGGGTGATGGAGAGGCCAAGGGCCTGGCTCTGACCTGCTGTCCCATTTTGCAGAATGGCCAATCACTACGTGAGCGTGAAGGAGAAGACGGCCAACTGCAAGAACATCCTCCAGCAGCGCTACGAGGGGCTGAAGGCAGACAGCATTGGAGGTGAGGCTCTGCGAGGGCAGCTGGGGGCCAGCACCTTCCCAGGCACAGAGAGGCTGCTGCAGCCTCCAACTTGGGTGGTGGCCCATCTCAGGGGGAATCACAGAATCCTAAGGGTTGGAAGGGACCTCGAAAGATCATCCAGTCCAACCCCCCTGCCAGAGCAGGGTCACCTAGAGTCCATCACACAGGAACACATCCAGGCGGGGTTTGAATGTCTCCAGCCAAGGAGACTCCACAACCTCTCTGGGCAGCCTGGTCCAGTGCTCTGGCACTCTCACAGGAAAGAAGTTCTTCCTGAGATTCACATGGAACCTCCTGTGCTCCAGTTTGCATCCATTGCCCCTTGTCCTATCATTGGTCATCCCTGAAAAAAGCTTGGCTCCATTTATCACCAAGAGCACCCCATCTCCTGAGGGACAGCAGTGTCCGGGGCAGAGCAGCCAGGGCTCAGGGAGTGCAGGGGGTTGTGGGATTTGAACTCACCTGTGGGATTAAGCCTGGACCCAGCTTCCAACCACCTTTAACCTGGTCCCTCCTCATTATCCAGATGCTGCATCGGTTCGGGGGCGCCAGCTTCTGGCAGGGCTGGAGAAAGTGAACAGTGACCTGGAGAAGCAGGAGAAGGCAATAACTGCAAACCTCCGTCCGCCACTGGAGCAGAGTCGGGCTGTGCAGGACAGCACCGAGCGCTCCAAGGACCTGAAGGTATGGGGCCATACAGGGACCCTGCTCCCAGGGAAGTCCTCAGTATGCTGCCTGCTGTAAGTGCTTCCTGAGCCCAAGAGCATGTGGGCATGGAGTGATGCTTACAGAAGGCTGCTTCTTCCAGTGGAGATGAGGAGCAGCCCTCTGAGCAGCTTCAGAAGCCAAAAACTTGCCCTGCCCCTGGTCCAGCTTGGTCACAGAAAGGTTGAATGGGAAAAAGGTGATGGCTGCGGAGTGTTGGGCTGTGAGGAAGAGAGGGAGCCCTCAGGTGTTGAGCCTGCCCATACTCTGAGCATGGCAGCGGCATTAACTTTGCCACCACCATCACCAGCTCAGGAAGGAGCAGGAAAACATTTAAGGTCCAGGACCCCAGATGTCCTTGTGGACCTGCTCTGCTAGGCTCCGGCGCTGGTAGCATCCTGCTCCTTTCCTCTCCTTCAGACCCCTAATTAAGCCAGGCTCTGTGCCACAAACCTCCCTTGGTCTAGGAGGAAGTTCAGGCCCTGGTTATATCACTTGCCAAAGGCTGTGTCAAAATCCAAGTGCCACCACAAGTGAAAGCAAATTGCTCCAACTGCCTGCAGTGCTTTGACTTCCAGGCAAGAACTCATCCGTCAGGCTGCAGAGCCCAGTGGTCCAGATGAGTCCAGCACGTTTCTGACAGAACTAGAGCTGGTGGGAACCACTCCCCAGCCAGTTTCCTCGCTAGCCTGCCCCAGAAGAGATACAAGTCAACAGAAAGTCATCAGAAAACACCTTTTTGTCCCCTACTGGGCTCAAAAGCACCTGCCATCAAAGACAAGCCCTCAGCCCTGACCTCCCTTCTCACACTGGACAGCCAAAGGTCAGCTGCTTTGTAGCCACAAGGTCCTAGTTCAGTTGCTATAAAGGCTTTATTTCTCCTGCAGAACATCACCAACGAGGTCCGTCGCATTGAGCCTGAGAAAACAAGGAAGATCCAGGAATGCGAGGCCTTCATCGAATCCGTGCCGAACACGGGCAGCGCCACCTTGGTGAAGAACAAGGTGGAGAATACCAACAAGAAGTATGAGCGTGTGGTCCAGCTGCTCAGTGCTGCCCAGGAGAAGTAAGTCATGGCTTAACTCCTGGCTTGGGCCCGGCGTGACATAGGAGATAGGTGCAGTTGTGCTTAAACACCTTTTTTTCTTGTGTCCATACAGAGTGGAGGTGGCCACGCACCTCGAGAGGAGCCTCCAACAAGGCCGAGACCTGCTGTCCACCTATGAGAACAAACTGGTCACAGATGACACGGTCCCAGAGGACTTGCGGGTGGTAGAACGTAAGAAAGAAGAGCTGCTGGTGAGTGTAGTCTCCAGTTGTTTTTTTTTTACCCTACTGACATGCTCCACGTAGAGAACCACTTTCCAGAAACTGGGGTAATTGCTGCTCAACTCAGAAGGCTGAATCAGTCTGCAGAGAGATGGTCTCCTCCAGCTGGAGAGGAGACCTCACCTTAACTGCAGTGATGCCCACCGACTTCAAATGCAAACCGTTCCCATCCCCCAGCCAGAAATCAAATGCCAGTTGAATGCCTGTGATGTGACAAAAGGCCAAATGGAGAAGGATAAAATGGTCTGGGAAAGGCAACGCAGAGACCTGACACTTGAAAGAAATGGACCTAGCAAGGCTTTGAGCATAGTTATCACTAGGAAAGCTACTGACCAAAATGGGCAATCCTTCTGCTATAGAAAGGCCAAGAACTGGCTAGGCCAGAATTTTCTGTCCTTCAGCTTTGCCATCGAGTCCCCAAGTTCAGACTACCATGCAAAGCTTTCACAGCTCCTTCTGGAATCGTTGCACTGGCACACACAGGGTGCAAGGCTTGCATAAGGAGTACCAAATGTTTGCACACACTGTGCTTGCTTTTAAAGGTTCACTGGTGGAGAAGGAGCAGGAGTTAGCTTTGCTCCCCATCAGCTTTACCAGATGGCTCTGCTTATGATGCAAACATCTAACGTGCTTTTCTCTGCAACTCGTAGCACTACTGCAGCTCAGCCATTCCTTGGCATCCTCTGCAGCTCCAGTGCAGTCAGTGGAGTTGATGGGGAACAGTGGCAAAAGCCTGGCATGTGTGTAATCCTGGAAAATCCTTCTCTCCTGCCTTTTCTGCAGGCCATGGGCAATGAGCTCCAATCCAAGAGGTTCCTGCTTAATGAAGCAGAGCAGAATTTACTAAGGACAAAGACATGCTCCAACACCCTGGCCAACAAGTTCCAGGAGCACTGCCCCGACATCGAGCGGCAGGAAGCCGAGCTCTACAAACTCAACCAGCGCTTCAACAACCTCAGCAAGCAAATCGACCACAGGTAACAGAGGGTGGGATCTAGCTAGGACTGGACCAGGCTGGAGAACTGGGATATTTACAGTGGAGTTGGAACCACACTGAACCTGGAAAAGGCATAACACCATCATGGGAATGAGCTGTTGCAGAAGAGCTTCCAGGGAGGTCTGTGGAGGAAGAGAGAGAGGTTCCTGCCATGCACTGGCTGGGTAGATCTGGGCAGCCTTTAGGATTAAGTGTTTTTGCAACAGAGATGGAGACTTAGGAAAAGAACAACTCTGGCTCAAATCCGTGTCTTTAGGGAGCAGGGGGAGTGGGGACAGGTTAAGAGGCATTTGTAGAAGACACAAGGGCTGTGACAGTACTGAAGCTGAGCTGACTTCCCCTACAGAACACAGACCCTGCAGAAAGCAAAGAGTGCCTATTCCAACTACCGCATCAACTACAACAAAGTCAACCAGTTCCTGTGCAACATCCCCAACTACGAACCCCAGGAGACTGACAACATCCAGCAAGTGGAAATGAAGCTGAAGAACCAAGCGGTAAGTCTTTCTGAGGGCACCCTGGGCTCCACAGGGATGGGAGAAAGGAGTAGAACTTAGATAGCTCCTGAACATAAAATAGAAAAATACTTATTAGCTTTATTTGTTTTTCTCCTATAAAGCCCCACTGTCCTACTCGTGCCTTGTTTACAGGTAGCAGGGCAGCTTGAGAAGGGTGTAATTCTTGGTGTTGTAATTTTCATGGCAACCCTCAAAAGGGCTGAATAGTGCATTCAGGTTTTGTGTTCCCTTTGACATGCTAGGCGCTCCTCAGTGACATTGCAAGCAAGGAACAGGAGGTGCAGAAGGTCTCCTCCACAGCTCAGCAATACCAGCAGGCAGTGAAGGTAAGGACTGCAATTCTGCTGGTGGGAGAACTTTAACATAGAATCATGGCTTGGTTTGGGTTGGAAGGGACCTTTAAAGGCCATCTAGTCCCACCCCCCTGCAGTAAGCAGGGACATCTGCAATGAGATCAAGTTGCTCAGAGCCCTGTCCCACCTGACCTGGAATGTTTCCAGGGATGGGGCATTGACCACCTCTCTGGGCAACCTGGGCCAGTGTCTCAACACCCTCACAGGAAAGAATTTCTTCCTTATATCTAGTCTGAATCTCCCCTCTTTTAGTTTAAAACCATCACCCTGTGTCCTATCGTGAGGCAGCACCCAAGCCAGAACCTGCTGGGAGGTCCTGCCAAAGTGCTCTGTGTCCCACCAAACCCAGCACCTTGCCTAAAACACAGATCAAGGGAAGAAATCATTCAAGCCAGGGTTTAGGAGGGACCTGTGCATGAAGGGGACCCAGTAATCTCACTTCCCACCTGGAACTTCTTCCCCCAGGACTATGAGTTGGAAGCAGAGAAACTACGGTCCATCCTCGACCTAGAGAATGGCCGGAATGGGTACATGAGCAAGAAGCCCAGGCTCCAGTCTCCAGCTGCAAAAGTGAAAGAGGAGGTAAATATGGAGTGGCCCACAGGGAGCTACAGCAGATGACAGCTCATGGGACCACTGGGGATTTTGCAAACAGTTACATTTAGTGTCAGCAACCTTGGTCCTAGAGGGGACTGCAAGGGAGGACAGAGAATCAGGGCTGGAAGGGATTTTTCATCATTTTTATCCCATCATTTATTTTTTTTCTGGGAGGGGGGCAGGCTGGGCTGGCCAGAACGAGAGGGAAAACAACTGGATTTAGCACTTTCTGAAAGGGGAAACGGGGGAGAAAAGCCAAAAAACCTGAAAGCTTTCCCCTCTCCAGACTTGCAAACAGGGTGAGGTTTCCCCACCAAAGACCACGTGCTAGATAGTGAGAGCAGGCCACAAACGACTTACTCATGCAGGATCTGTTTGCTACCTGCCTCAACCTCATCCTGCCTATGGAGGCAGCCAGAAGCATCCACCCGCTTCTCCCTCAGCCACATCTCTTTTTGTGGATCTTGAGTAGGAACCAGAGTGTGATCATGAGTGTGCATGCATGAGAATTGCTCTTCCTCGCCCAGGGCTTGGCAGGTCACCACTGGAGGTTTAGAAGAGCACCCAGGGTTACCCTTTTTACCTGTTGTTTCTATTCAGCAAGTCTTGACCCATCTCCCCCTGGTTCCACCACCTCTTCTCAAGGCATTTTTGTTCCGTAGGAAGCTGTTCTGGCAGCCAAGTTCACCGAGGTAAATGCTGTGAACAAACAGAGGCTGCAGAACCTGGAGTTCGCTCAGAGCCTCCTGCGGCAGGTAAGTGATCATCAGGACAACACCATCCTGAAGGGACAGTGGTGTAAATAACACACACGTGTGCCTTTGCTGTTCCAAGCTGAACTGGAAACAAACCCAGCGAGCGTTTCATGCCTCCAAAATGATTAATCAGCAGACATTTAAATCAGATAGACAACCCCTGTGTTTCCCAGCCCCATCTCCCACTCATCTTAGGGAGCTTCACATCATTTTTAACACTTCTGTTGCCAAACCCATGCTGGAATTAGTGTCCCTCATGGCTAAAAGTTTTGTTCTGACAGCAAAAAGGCATCACAGAAAGTATTGCTCAGCCCGAGAACCCACAGAGCAGTTCAAGAGCAGCCTGTTTACAAGTACCTCCTGTTCAGGGTTTGCAGTAGGCAACCTCCATTAATCAAGCCCAACATCCTCCCGTTGTTTTGACATAGGAGGCACTGAAAATAAGCACCCAAAGTATGATTATTTGGGGTTTTTTGACTGCACATTCTTTTTTCAACAACAGCAACCGGAGGTTCAAGTGACGCAGGACTTTGTCCAGACCAAAAAATCTTCAAGGCCTGTGGAAGAAGTCTGGAAGTTGAAGAAAGAGCTTGAGGATGAGACTCAGCGTCGGCAACAGCTAGAAGCAGAGATCAAAGCCATTCAGAACAACATTGTCCACCTGCAAAACCAGAAGCCTCAAGAAACTGTTGTTAAGAAAGAACTGCTGAAGAAAGTGCCTGACCCGCAGCTGGAGGAGAGCTTCCACAGGCTGCAGCAAAACCTAGCAGAAGAGCAGCGCAAGAACCAGGTGCTCCAGGATGAGCTGGAGGCTCTGAAAATCAGGCTGCGTGTTTTGGAGCACGAGAAGAAGGAAGGAGGGCAGGAGTATATAGTGAAAGAGGTCCTGCGTATTGAACAAGACAAGGCTCAAGCTGATGAAATCCTGAAGCTCAAAGAAGAATTGGAAGAGGTCAGGATGCAGGAAGGAACCAGAGAGAATGAAGTCATCCTTTTACGCCAACAAATTGCTGTGCTGTCCAGTGAGAAGAACAAAGAGCAGGAGAAGGTAACAGAGAAGGAGGTGTTGAAGCTGCAGAATGATCCCCAGCTGGAGATGGAATTCCGGATGTTGCAAGAGAACAAGCAGAGGGAGAGCGCCCTTCGGCAGAAGCATGAGGAAGAGCTCAGCTTCCTCCAGGAAAAGCTCAAACGTCTGGAGAAGGAACGGGCCATCGTTGAGGGCAAAATCACCGTCAAGGAGGTGCTGAAGGTAGAGAAAGACATAGCCATTGAGAGAGAGGTGAATGAGCTCCGGCGCCAGTACGAAGACGAGAAGTCTAAGGGCCGTTCCAACGAGCGGGAGAAGGCTGAGCTGCTCAGGAAGATCCAGCTGCTGGAGGAAGAAAACTCCAAGGTGGTTGTCCAGGAGAAAGTGCGTGAGATTGTGCGCCCAGATCCCAAGGCTGAAAATGAAGTTGCCAACCTCCGTTTGGAGCTGGTAGAGCAGGAGAGGAGATACCGAGGTGGTGACGAACAGCTGAAGAGCTGCCAAAATGAACTGGCTGCTCTGAGGAACAGAGGGCCACTGGTAGAAGTCAAAGAAGTCATTAAGGAGGTCATTAAATACAAGAATGACCCGGAAACTGAAAAGGAGCTACAGCGACTCCGGGAAGAAATCATAGAGAGGACAGGAGCTATTGAAAGAGCTGACCTCGAGATCTACCAGCTGAAACAAGAGATACAAGCTTTAAAAGATACCAAACCCCAAGTGCATACAAAAGAAGTTGTTCAAGAAATTCTGCAGTTTCGGGAAGACCCCAAGACTAGAGAGGAGGTAGAGTCTCTGAGAGTGCAGCTAGCAGACGAACAGATGAAGCACATTGACCTGGAGAGGGAGCGGCTATTCCAAGAAGAAAAAGTAAGACAGAAGGAGGAAGAACTTTCCCAGGTGAAGGAGAAAGTGGTCCAACAGGAAGTAGTGAAGTATGAGCAAGATCCTGCCTTGAAGGCTGAAGTCAGCTCTTTCTCTCAGAGCATTGAGAGCGAGCTGAAGCAAATTGACTGCCTCCGTGACGAACTCCGCAAGCTGCAGAGGAGGCGGTCGGAGCTGGAGCGTCAGCTAGAAGAACTTGAGAAAGAGAGACAGGCCCGCAGGGAGGCTGAACTGGAGGTGCAGAGGCTGAAGATTAGGTTGAATGAGTTGGAAGAACAGGAGAGGGAGACAACAGAACGCGTGACTGTGAAACAGAAAGTGATCCTTCAGCAAGATCCCCAGCAAGAGAAGGAGCACTCCCTCCTCAAGCTGGAGCTGGAAGAAGAGAAGCACCGGAGACAAGTCTTGCAAACTGAACTAGAAGCCCTGAGAAAGAAGCTCCTTTCTTTGGAGAAGATGGAGGTCAAAGAGAAAGTGGTCTTCTCAGAGAGCGTCCAAGTGGACAAAGGAGACACGGAATACGAGATTCAAAAGCTGAAGTGCAATCTGGAGGAAGAAAGTAGGCGTAAGAGGGAGCTGGATGCAGATATCAACCGCCTCGAAACCAGACTGTCCGAGGTGGAATTCAACAACTCCAAGTCCTCAAAGGAGCTGGACTTACTAAGGGAGGAAAACCACAAACTACACCTTGAGAAACAGAACCTGCTGATGGAAACAAGGAGACTGCAGTCAGAGATTGAACTCACAGCAACAGAAGCTCGGGATTTGAGAAACATGACCCACATGGACAGTGGAATAAACCTGGACTCCAGATTCCAAGCTTTGGAAAGAGAGTTAGATGATCTGAAGCAGTTATCCAGAGAAAAAGACACAGAGATCGAGCAACTCCAGAATCGCCTCAAGACAGTGGCTATCAAGAGGGAACAAAGAGAGAACCACCTGAGGCGCTCCATTGTGGTCATTGACCCCGATACAGGAAAAGAAATGTCTCCAGAGGAAGCTCACATGCTTGGCCTCATCGAATGGAGCCTGTTTGTCAAGCTGAAGAGTCAGGAATGTGACTGGGAGGAGATCTCAATAAAGGGTCCCAATGGGGAATCATCAGTGATCCTCGACAGGAAGTCTGGTAGAGAGTTCTCGATTGAGGATGCCTTGAAGAGTGGGAGGCTCACCATGGCTCAGTACAACAGTTACCTCAACAAGGAGATGTCGATCCAGGAGTTGGCCGTCTTGGTGTCCGGAAGTAATTACGCAGCGCTCCCTCCACTTTAGAAACTTCTTCCCAAGAGCAGCGAGTCAGAGCTGCACCACTTTTAGACTACCAGATCACTGCAAATCCTTGCCCTCCTTTGCGTCTTCCAAAATGCTAGAGCCTCTGCCCCAGCCATGCTGCGAAGCCACACTGCTTGCTGTCAGACACTGCAGGAAAGCACCACCAGTGGTGGAAAACACATTGTCAGGACTACAGCAAAACTTTCTCCCCCTCCTCCTAATTACTACCTACCCTACCTAATTACTCAACAAAAACCAAGACAAAAAGCCTTTGGACAATGAAGTACCTGAAGTCCAAAGACTCAGCAGGACCTGCAGTTTCCTCAACATATACTCACGTAGTCGCATAAAAAGCTGTATACGGCAGTCATTAGAGAGAGACTGAAGGTCAAGATGACTCCAAGGTGACCAAGAGGAGCTGGTTACGTCAGCTGCATGTTGGTAAGCCAGATAAGTTCCATCGTGGACAACTGACTAAATGATGGGATCGTCCTCTGAGAAAACCAGCTCTGTAAAAACAAAGGTGTGCTACACATCTCAGTTCAGCATCACCACCTTAATACCCAAACCCAACACCTTAATACCCAAACAAATACATTTGTTCACCTACATGCCTATGCTGCTGCTGGGGAAGAGGGAAGCAGATGTAATTTGACGGTGTCAGCTGTAGATCCAGGAGGAGTGTTTGTACCCCACAGAGGTCACCAAGAAGTACGTGAAGAGACGGCAGCATCGCCAGGCGCAGGAGGGGAGTGCAAAGCATGCAGCTGTACCCAAACGCAGAGTGCCTTCCAAACACAGTTAGCTTACCTCATGGTTAAAAGCCATTCGTGCTGGTATTTTACTGGATGGAGTTACATGCAGCTACGTGTTTCATTTACTTGTGTAAGGGAATGGGAAATAGAGGGGAATTCTATTTATAGTACACAATAAAAGTGCAGTGGTTCCAATCAGAAGTTGGTTTCTCTTTATTAGTTACGGCGGTCTCTTCATCTCTGGCTTTACAGAAAGATGCCATTTCAGAGTCAAAGTTAAAAAAATTAACTGCTGACTCCTTTCCAAGAGGGAAAATGCTGGAGCAGTGTTAGAGCTGGAACCAATTAGCAGCATTAGATGGGAGTGAACTGCACTAACAAATGGAACCACAGCTGCAGAAAAACAGGGAATTACACTGGGATGGTTCCAGGGGCTTCCACATCTAGAGCACTCATTTCCTTTTTCCCAAATTTTGGCTAATAGCCGAACCCCAGTAAACTCTGTCATAACACCCACCCTGCCTTTGGGGATTAACACCATTATTTCACCTCTGTGAATTAAATGATCACACGGGATCCCACCACTGCTCCAGGGCCCGAACCCCACGTTCTTCCCAGCAGACGTCAACTTCAAGCATCAGGAGCACGTTGGATGAGAACATGCAACTCTGCCACCACAGTGGCTACAAACAGAGCTGTCATTTACTCACCCTGTAAGAGACTTTAGTTAAAACAGTAAATAATTCATTACTAACCCAAGAAACAAGATGATCAAGAGGTGATCATCCAAGCTGAAAGGCGAATTCTTGAAAACACAGTCATGAAACTAGAGGTAAGGAGAAGGAAAAAATATTCTGGAAACTTTGAAACAATTTATTCAGTTGTTCTGTACAAGATTAACAGTTTTCATACCATCCCCCACTATCTTCAGCAAGACAGTCCCAACACAAACAAAAAAATAGAGTAGTAAACCAGAGCTCCTACACCCGAAAGGAACTGCTGTGCTGAGTGGGTGCCGCGGGAGCATCGCCTCCCCGAGAGCACTGCAAGCTGCCTCCTCAAGGCAGAGCTGCCAGGCCCTGGGCTCCAGGCAGAGCTGCCAGGCTCAAGGCAGGGCTGCCAGGCTCCAGGCTCCAGGCAGAGCTGCCAGGATCCAGGCTCCCCGCCAGCTGCCAGCTCTCTGCCTGGTTCTGCCTTGCTGCCACTCCACACCATTCACTCACTCATTATAGCATGTAAAGAAAAAATATCCCACAGAATTTCCACCAAATAAACATTTCCCTGAGGCAAGAGGCTTTGCTAAATTCCTAGAAGGAGGGCATTCTGCTCTGGCCACGCACACGGGTGCTTCCCAGCAGAAGCATTCAAGTGAAAGCAAAGCGAGGGAGTAGAACCAGTACCTCGAGTCACTCGCCGAGTCCCTGTCCTGCCAGGTCTTGGAACGCTCTTTCAGCCACCATGGGAAGTTGAAAGTGCAAAGTACCTCTGGGGATCAGGCCTTCAACGGGAACCATGTGACATCCACTGCTCAGAGTCCATCAGTAACTGCTGTGCTTAGTTTCAATAACACAAATTCTGTCTTTGGCTCTTTTGCTACAACCTAGGTATTTTCTGTAAACAAATTTTAAATCAGAACTGCTTTTTTTTTTTTTTTTTTTGTAAATACAAACAATGCAGTGATCTTGGGAAATCATCTATCAGCTCAAACTGAAAACAGTCCATCATGGAACCTACCAAAAATGGGGAAAACTAAAGCAGGTATTTGCTGGTATACTCCGTGTCTGCATCCTTCTCCAAAGCTTGAGAAGGAAGGCTACAAGCTTTCCAGTAAAGTCTGTGTGGATCAGCACTACTACTGCATGATTCAGATGTGGTTGTGGGGGCCTGAGAAAAGGCAGACTGGGGCAAGAGCAGAAAATCAAACCCCATAGAGCTCAGCTGGAACTGCAGCCTGCCCTTAGCTACACACAGAGTGAAAGGGTCTGCTCAGGAGAAGAATTCAGGGCTAAGAGTTAAAAAATAAAAAAGACAAGACACCCCTCAGTTCTAGATGGTCCCCGTTCCTGCAGCTGTGACAAACACATGATCCTAGTGCAGAAACCACCGAGGACAGCAATACGATTCTCTGGAATTCATTTGACTAGTAGTGACCTTGGTTAATCAGGATCATTCCCTCTGCCCACCAAAGAGACCATAGCTGACGACCCTGGGAAAGAATGGCTTTAGGGGAGGGTCTGGAACCCGCCTGCACAAACTCAGATGAGAACTGGTGCTCTTGCTGGAGTTGGTACTGCGTTTGCAGTCACCAAGACACCATTGAAGTCCAGACAGTGCAGCTTTTTTTTGATGTGCAACCATAAAAAGCTCTATTAAATAAAACAGAATACATTTTAAATACAGAATGATTAAAAAAGGGTTCAGGAGCACACAAAATAGGGCTGAAATGTGTGTCACTAGTCCATTCTTGCTCCACCATAAAAGGCACTGGAATTATGTCTTCCTATACATGTGACATGCTGAGAAGTGTCCCATTCAATCCAATGCATTCGATGGTAATGAGGATAAAACTGAGCAGGAGGAAAAAAAATCCCAAAACCAAAAGAAGTAGAATTCTCAAAGTCAATGACTGCATCTAAAAATGTCTCTCTAAAGAGTCTTCTTTCTCGTCCAGAGGGGAACATCAGGTGGTCCGTTAGATTCACCACACAGGAAATGTTAAGTCCTCCAATTAAGTGTAGCACAGTTTTATAGTACAATTGAAAAGTTAAGTCAAATGTCTTCAGAAAGCACTGGTAGTGCTAGAATCATCCAAGTAAATCCAAAGCAGAAGAAAGAAGCACCTTTCATACCCTCCACTGGGAGACCAAGGAGGTAACTGAACTTGGAGGTACTTGGCAGGTGCAGACACGGGTGGGTGGGATCCACTGCAAGAAAGCCAAGCACCCGAGTCCCCCCGTGCCTTCCAGCTCCTGCCAGTGCCAGGGAATGCGTGAAGGGCAGTAGCAATAAAACAGTGCTACAAAATGCTTCTCTCATTAGGGCATGGCTCAAGGTGGCCCCTTGTGCGGGGCCTGGCTCCGAAAGCCTCTGAGCAAACGCTCCAATGAGTTCCTCATGGCGGTTCAGTCTCTCCAGTTGTCGTGAGGAAAAGAACAAAATAGGAAAACGAAAAGACACAGCCGGTATCCAAAGTCCATGACCTGTTCCTCTTGGTTTTATCCTATGTGTGCTCTAGCTCCCCTCCTTGCAGATGTCACAACTTGCGCTGCTGTGCATTGGACCCTTTGCCGTGAAGCTGAGAAGCATCTGAAAGAAAATAAAACCAAGTGGGAAGGGGTTGGGCACCAGCTCCACGGAGCTGTGTGCAGCTGGGGCAGCCAGATCTCTCCACACACAGAGACCTGCTCTTCCCTTGGAGCTCCATGGGATCAGGGGGTAAGAAGATGTGCTTGGAGACATCTCACAGTTGGGAGCAGCCCTGCCTCTGCACCCAAGTAAGGATTACAGGGAGCACTGGGGGTCTCCTGTGGCCTCCCAGCGAAAGCACCACGGCAGAGATGCAGATTGCTCGGTGACCAGCTAGCCTGTGCCCTTCTCCAAAAGCCACCCTACCAAGTCCCCCCACCTAGGAAACCAGAAATACATGGTACTGCTGCCGTGCATCTAAAGGTGGTTTGAAACAACACCGTTAGCACACTTCTGCCCTTGTAATGAAGGCTTTGGGGGCCCACTGCCAGCAACAGGAACCACAGGAATCTAACCACTGAACCAACAGAAAGGAACAGATGTGGAGGGAAGAGAGAAAATGCACTGAAGAGAGAAAAAGGAAGGAAGTTTAAGGAAGCAGACGATTTCCAGGAGTGATTAGAGCTACCATCAGGCTGCGATGAACAAATGGGTGTACTGAGATGTGCAGCTAAGCAGCAGTGGCGCTGAGCAGAGTAGCAACAGCTTCTACTCCAGGACAAGGACAGTTCATTCCATGCAAGAGCTCAGCCCCAGCACGTTGCATCTGTGAAGCAAGCAGTCAGACCCATCACCACAGCACCAGCACACGAGCACCTCCACCAGCAAACGCAGCGGTGACAGCGCACAAGGACATTCCCTGCTCAAAAGCTGGTTGATGAGTGCCAGTACAAGCACTTTCGTATAAGACATCAACATTTCCTCGTGTTTCTAGCAACCTCCCAGCCCACTGGAGTCCTCACAGCTTTCAGACAGAGCAACGTGGATGTGAGCACCTGCTCACACAGCCACGGCTCATTCCACAGAAGAAACCAATACATTTTAAGATTATGGTGGCCATTTCAAAACCTGCTGAGTTCCTCTCCAAACCCCACCTTCTCATATTCCCAGAGACGACAGCACTAGGTTCAATCTCCAATCTTTTTGTGAAAACACCAAGTGAGAAAGCAGGTCCCTGCTGAGGCTGTCTCAATGGTCAGTTTTTCTTCACCTATTCCCAGTCACCTTTTATCTACTCACAGCTTCCAACACCATCTCCTGCTGCAGAGCAGGAGTTCATAAGAATTCCTTTGTTCCAAGCCTTATAAGCAACAGTAACCACTCTAAATAGTAAAGTAGTAGTAAAGTAACCACTCTAAATTCCCTCAAATGATGGGACAGAGGACTCCTCCTCAGCAGCACAGAACACAGCTCAGGTCCCGTGTTCCAACTGAAATCAATCTCCTTGCTCTCTGGTAGCCCTGAATTCACAAACAGACAGGAGGAGCCTGGTCACACCAGTGGTTGCTGCCAGCACGTTCTGCTCCACCGCACCAGAGCGGCGTAACCACCCACCTTAGACAAACTTCAGCAAAGACAACAAACTCTGACTTCTCACCACTGCACAGCGCTCTTTTCCTCCAGCAAAACAAACCCAGTGCATGGCAGGCAAGGGTGTTTTACCCCATGACAGCTACGGGAGGCCACCTAACTCTAGTGGGTTGTCCATACACCTGATGGCCTCCATGCTGCAACCCAGCACATCTGCTCCTACATCAGGCTCGCATTGCCCAGCAAGACAACCACAACAGCAGCAGGTACTGCAGTGGCACTGTTGTTCAGTGGCACTGAGCCGCTCTGAAGCACTGAAGAACATTCAATCAAGAAAGCAGAAGCAGCAGTGACCAAAGGGATAAGCAACTCCCCGAAGCAGCTGAGCTTGACCTGCTGGCCCTGCGTTTCCATTCCCTGAATGCTGCATGGATCCCCCTTACTCCTGTCCTTAGAATCATAGAATCATTATGGTTGGAAGGGACCTCCAGGGTCATCAAGTCCAACCTTTATCCCATCATATTCCTCTACAGTGCCACCATGTTTACCCACGCTTGCAGCCCACCAGACAGAGCTATTCCTGAGCAGAGAAGGTGTTCTTTGGAAGCCTCTTGTTTTATGCATTGCTTCTGCAGGCATCAGACTGAGGCAGTAACAGGCCTGACTGCCAAATCATCACATTGTCAACACCCAGCAAGGCCATCTCCAGTTCCACTACAGACCTGTCACCAAGGAGATGCAGGCAGTTCGCTCCGTGCTGGTCTAACACACTTATATAGGTCACCAGCAACAAAACTCCACCGAGCCAAGAATGTTCACTCCTGGGCAGTCCTGACAGACTGTGCATAAACACAGAGCTTTAATCCCACAGGGTGATTCATCACCACAAAGCAAGCAGCCGAGCTGAGTATCTCCAGGACCCAACACTTGCTGTAAGCACCGAGGGCTCCTCAGTCCACAAACACACAGGTTGGCCCTGGTAATGAAACAAGGAAGGACACGGAGGGCTACACCTTGCTTTGGACCTCAGGCTTCAGCGACAACCACACCAGCCCGACAACATGGACAACCACTTTGCTTTCCCCCCTAGAGGAAGCATCTGCTGAGATACAGGATGGCTCATGGCGCAGAGACAAACAGGACCGTGTGACAAAGTTACCTGGCAAACTCTGCGGTAAATGAGTGGACAGGGCAGAATGTGGGAGTGGCGCTGCATGGTGGGGGCTGGAGTGCAAGCCAGCTAGAAGACCTAGAGAGAAAAACAAAGAAAGGAGAGGGGAAAAAAAAGAACAAATGCACATCGAAGACAGAAATGAGAAGAAGAGCTGCAGCAGTTAGCCTATAGCTCAGCTTTCAGCTATTGGGACTTCTGGGCTAGCTATAGGGATGTGCCCAAGGTTCTCCAAATGCAACTGCTGGAGATACAAGTGCAGGAACTACAGCATGAAGCAACAGCAAGAGAGATGGGTTGGTCTGCAATGGGCTAACACAGCAGAGCACTGACACTCGTTACTTGACAGCACAGGCACAAGTAAAACACACACACGTGAGCAGGCAGATACTCACTGTGGCCGAGGCCGTGGTGGAAAGTTCCTGGAGCAGGTCCCGTAACTATTGCATCCTTTGATACTCCTGCTTTTGGGGAGGAGTCCGAACTGAAGGAGATGACATGAAGAGGGAAGGAATGAATAGGAGAGATAATACCTAACGGGGTGGAGCTGAGGGCAGCTGGCAGCTTTGGATTGCTGGACTTGTAGGATGGAGCCAGTACACTTAAGGAGGAAGAACTCGTTAGCAGCACAGCTCCACTAGTTCCTTTCTGAAAAGCAACAGAAAAGGTCGGTCAGGAGTAGGAAACCCAAGACGTAGCATCATTCATGCTTAAAGAGCTGTGAAACATGGAGCAATCAAAAATTCCTCCTTGCAAGAAGTACACCCCCAGCCAGAGCCTGAGAGCTGCCAACTCCTGAGCCCACCTGGAGGTGCCCAGGACTGGCAATCCTGCTGCTGGGTGCTATCCTCTCCTAAATGTGACCCTACTGGATTTCACTCTGCTGTTCCCTTACTCTGGGACTGTGCCTCCATTAGGCAGAAGAAAAGCTTATGCCTTGCCTGCGAGTTCCAAGGAGGATGCTTCATACTCACTTTTGGCAGCACACCACTGCTGACAACTCAAGGCACCAAGGTTTGGTGTACCCCTGAACCCAAAAACATCATCTGAGATCTCTCCCATGGAGAGAGACACCATGGGGAATGCTCCTCAGCTCTCTATCTCAGTGAGAGACAAGGTACACGGGCTGAGCAGTACATGTCTTTCAGGCCCATTTAAATACACTCATTTAATTGCCCAGCTCTCTCCACGTGCCACAGAAGAAGGCAAGTATGAGCAAATTAACACCACAGCATTAGGAACAATTACTTTGTTGCTGTAGATTAAAATTAAAGCCCTTATACCATAAAACACAATGGCTGAATAACACAAGTCTGCTGAGGTAACCCAGGAACCCCAATGAACAGTATTTTGCTTAGTTGTTACTTTAAGCTGAAAATGAAAGCTGGAATTCTGGAGTGCAAGCCCACGGCAGAGGCCAGGGCTTCCCAGCCTAAGCAGCCAAGATCCAGACGGTCATTCAAGAATTTCAGGAAACTCTTTTGAAGTCATCACTTCACGGCAGGTCTGAACGGGTCAGGAGATGGCCTGACACCACGCCATGTGTTCTTCTGGCTTCAGGCTGGGCCAACACAGCCCTGCTTACCGGCACAGAGGTAGAAGATGCGGTGCTGCTAACAACAGCTGGCTTTAGGGAGGAGGTCAGCAATTTGGCCACTCCTTGCGTGCCCCCGCTAGAATCTCCATTTGAACCTCCAGGAGGTGCCACCAGAGTCAGCTTCTGTGAAACGGGCGTCTTCTTCACCGAGGAGCTTGAGGAGGGGCGGCTGGACGTCTGGCCCGAGGAAGGGGTCTGCACACTGGGCAGCAAATTCCCAGAGGAGGAGCCCTGGTTTGCAGAAGCTCCAGATGAGGAGCCACTGGAAGAAGCCCCATGCTTGGAGAGGGAACCAGAAACGAAGGGTGATTTGTAAGATTGTCCTGAAGAGCTAGAGCCACTCGAGTGCTTGCCGGTGTAGCTGAGGGATGATGAGGATGAGCCTGGGCTCTTGTGGGAACTGCTGGAGTTTTGGGTGCTGCCTGATGATGTGGAGGAATGTAAGCTCTGAGCTTTGGTTGATGACTTGACCTGCTGGAGGAGGGAGCGTTGGGGCAGTGGGGAGGAGGACTTGGGGTTCTGCAGTTTGACAAACGGAGTTGGAGAGGTGAAATTTTTCTGTAGCTGGCTGCCTGAGTGAAAGACCTTCACCTGAGAACCAGGCACTGGGGTAGAGGTCTGAGGCCCATGGCTTGGTCGGACCAGGCTGTGGTGCTTCTGCTTAGCCTGGTGTGCATCAGGAAGGATTTTGCTGGGGGAGGCTTGGCAGGAGACCTCTTTGTAATTAGAGTTCTCTGTCTTTTTGTCTTGAGAAGATTGGCCCAATGCCAGGGCCTGCTCAGCCAGGAAATTTAGAGGAGACTGGAGGGAACCAGAGGATGATGTAGGGGAAGGGTTTGACTTTGGAAATGTCCTCTTCTCCTCTGAGGATGCAAGAGTTGGGATCTTCTCTGGTGGTGCTTTTGGAGCTCCAGGAAGAGTAAAGTCAGGGCTCTCTCCCGCTCTGCTGTTCAGCACAGCCAGTTCCTTAGAGACTGCTTCGAGGGAGGAAGTGGGATTATGAATTAAGTCCTCATCCAAGGAGTCATCCATGAAGGTGGTAGGAGCACCAGTGCTGCTGGCTGCTTGGGCTGTCCCAAGGGACAGGAGTTCTCTGGTTTGGGCACTGATGCCCAGAGCTCCTCCCTGGGGCTCTGAAGACAGAGCTAAGGTGCTGCTTGAGTGCACTGAAGGAACAGAAACCGATGTCTTTTTATCTGGCTTGCAGGAAGATTCCTGGAACAAAATCACAGAAGGCAGGGTCAGAACAGAGGCTGGGTTGGCTGCTGAAGAGGGAAGGGAAGGGAAGGTTCCCAATTTGGGGATAAAAGGCAGAATAGGCATGTCCTGTGCCTGCTGCCCCCCCGCCTCCCTCCCAACTGCTGCTGCCATCAATGTTAGCTGCGTTCTAGTTGGTTTTATAGGCCAAATACTGACTAGAGCTCACAGCATGACCTCCTTGTACTTAACGTGTAGACACAAGGCTCAAATATAGGATTTGAAATAGCAGACGCTTGACTCTCGGTGTATGTCAACTGTGAGAACCAGAAAACAAAGAACTCACCTTCACTTTCATCTTAGTAGGAGCTATGACTTTCTTCTTTGCCCTGTTTTGAGGGAGACAAAAGAAACACGGCTCACAGAATGCCCACAGGGACACATCCAATTAGGGAGCACACTCGGGCTTTGTTAACGATGATCCACTGAGTCTTTTGCAAAGAAGTGAGGGAACAGAGGCAGCATCTCAGGTTGCTAGGATTCAAAACCACATGACATTTGGTTGCTGCTCTAGGAAGCCCCAACTCCCACACAGGGGGATGAATTGGGGAGCAGAGCAGAGTCTCAAAATGGCAGCAGAGCAGTGAAAGCACTCAACAGACACATCCTGCACCAGCTGCAGGGCCAGGAGCTACTGCAGGAACCCACTGCTGACCTCACTGTAGCAATACCCAGAGAGAAACCGACACAGAGACTGCTTTGCAGAGAAGTTACACATTTCTTTCAGGTTCCCAGAAGTCAAGGATGCAAAAGCATCTGCCAAATTCACGGAAAGCAGATCATTTGGTCTGGTCAGATGCAATCTCTGGTACAAGACATCCCTGAACTGCTGGAATGGTTTGGTTGAGGGAAGGGTGACCCTACACTCTATTTCATACTCTTTCTCACAGTTCCCCTCACTCATCCAGTGCCAAGAACAGGACCGTCTGTCAAACAGACATCAGCCTAAGCCCATATCATCAGCTAGTACAGACTGCCAGCAAGATCCATGAGACCCTTTGGCATTGAAGCACCTGCCCAGCTGGATTCCAATTGCTCTCTTGGTTTGCCACCCAATTGCCTGTTGCACCCATCATCGTACCCCTCATTTAGCAGGTGACAAGAAAGAAGGAATCCAGAATCCAGTAAGGACTGACTGAACAGGTAGCAATAATAACAGTGCTGGCAGCACACTCCATTCTACCTCGATGTGCTAGTCCCTGGGAGGCAGAGAGGCCTTGACTCCAGTCTGCTGAACAAGGCCAGGAGGCAACCTGGAAAAGTTCTTATCTTTGAACTTCCTACAAGGCTAAAGCACCTCAGGAAGGCTGTCATTGGGAGATGACACACACAGACAACTACTCTCCCTGGACCATCCCAAAGGAAACAGCGTCAAACTATCTGACAGGAGCCAAGCAAGCTCAGGTGCTCCTGCACAATCCACCCAGGCCCCGGGGAATGGAGTCCACCAGTTATCACTCCAAAGGAATGCTGCACGATACTCACAGGACTGATGTGAGGTGTCCGTGTACACGCCTGCTCTCCTTAAACAGTGTCCTAAGAAGGGAAGAGAGCAATGAGAAGTGATATCCAGCAAGACCCAGTAGAGCAGCTGGGATCACTGGAGACAGAGCTGCACAGTACAGCGGGGGACTTAGCAAAATTAAAACCACAGAGAGCAAACAAATAGCTATCTCTTTTCCAGGAGAATCCTGCTGAACTTCCCCACGCAATTCCTGCTCTGGGGACCTATGCATGTAGGCACTGGTAAGGCCATTAAGGCAGTTGTAGGACAACTAAGGAGAAAGCTCTGCCAGCTTAAAAAGCCAACAGCCAACTGGAGAGGGGGTACGACCATTCGAGCTGGGCATTACTGCTGCTACAGATTGTCCAGGTGCTGGCAGATCACACAAGAGCTCCTCGTCAGCTTCCAGAGGAAAGGTTACCTTCCCGTGCCTTGGTACAGCAGTACAGATGAGAAGCCTTCACACACCACATGCCTCTGGTGCCTTTGTGTCCCCAGCAAACAGGTGAGGCAACTTCTTAAATCAGCACAACCATTTCTGTAACAACTGACTAACCACAACTGATAGAGAGCTCCACCCAAGCCCCTTTGCACAGGGCTGAGTGAACTGGAGTCTCATACGAACCTACTTCACCTAAAGCAGCTGCCACTCAGCTGCTTATAAATACACCTTCAGTACAGGCACGTGGAATATGCTTCCTCTCTGCTATTAGCAGCTTGACAAAGACTTTTGCCATCCTTTTTAAAAGAAAAAGCAAGGTTATTCTAACCTTCTATTCCACCAATCGCCTTTCAGCGCTAACTGAGAAAACAGAATCATGGCAGGGCTCCTCTGAACTCATACACAAAGTTGATACTCTGTCCATCTTCAAATTCCTCTTAAAGATGACCTTCTGTGACCATGATGACAGTGAATCAATCAGACTTGACCATAAAATTGTTTACAATTCTCCTAGTGTTGCCAACCCCTTCCCTTCTGCGTGGCTGTCAGCCTACCCTGTCTTCAAACCACAGAGCCATAGAATGTCTCGAGCTGGAAGAGACCCATAAGGATCACCAAGTCCAACTCCATCAAGTCCCAGCAGGAGAAACCATTGTCCTTGAACCATTGGAAAGCCACCAAGATAACCACTCTTAGTCACTGTGTAGTTAACTTCACTGGAAGGGCCTCCTACACCGAGTCTGATGTGAACATCTGTATGTGCCTAAGAACAGTTTCACCTACAAACTAGGGGGAAAAGACTTTCATTTCCTTTTATTCTAAGAAAAGAGCTTTTAAAACTTGGCAAGTTGAGACCCTCAAACTGGTCATGTCTTCATTAACTAAGTAGGAATCTGCACCCACCTCTTAATGCCATCACTCAGCTCCTGTACCACACCACACTACAACCATGTGCATTACTGTA
The DNA here is from genome assembly GCA_013398125.1 of Aegotheles bennettii. NCBI lineage: Eukaryota > Metazoa > Chordata > Aves > Caprimulgiformes > Aegothelidae > Aegotheles > Aegotheles bennettii. The sequence goes on along the minus strand of VZRW01011521.1, from coordinate 9,994 downwards.
TCCCATGTGCATTCACAACTGCAATAAATGGCCACGGACTTTTCCAAATGGATCTGTAATTTGCTACTTACACTTACTACTCTTAAGAAGCAGTACCTACTTCTTTCTTTGTCTCCTGCAAAACCCAAAAAGCAAATTCAGCAGAGAACACGACAGCGCTGCCCAGCTCTTTAATTGCAAAGAGAGAGAAAATCCAACAGTAAGACTGTACAGTTGTCCTCTCCTTAAAACTATTGAGCAAAACCAAGCAGGCCAGAAGCTGATGAGAGTCCCAGACCCTCCACAGTTTGGCACTCTGCAACTGTCAGCTCAATGGCACGGATGGTGGAGGGCGTGAAAGAGCAGGAAACAGCAGTGAATCACAGAATCATTATGGTTAGAAGGCACCTCCAGGGTCATCAAGTCCAACCTTTATCCCATCATATTCCTGACCATTAAAGACACCAGAGAGGGTAAAGAAAATCACACCAAATTCCTACTTACTCTGCTGACTCTCTGATGTGCCTAGTGCAAGCATGAAGCCCCCAAAACTTTCTGCTTTGCTTTCTTTTGGGTCTAGAGAAGACTTCCCAAAGTGTCTGAAAAACGTATTCTTCATGAGACAGATTACAAAGTGATCCTTTGTAACACTGATTCAAGAATACACAGGCCAGGCAGCCTCACCTCAGTCCCAGCTTTACCCTGCAACTTGTCACTGCCAGAAGCATCCATCAGAGGCCAACACAAGGGCCAAGACTACTCAACATTGTCATTTACAACCTGGATGACAGCATGGACTGCACTCTCAGCAAGCGTCACAGTGACGTGAAAACGGAGGGAGTGGGAGAATGTACTGGAGGGCAGGACTGCAATTCACAGGGACCTGGACAGGTTGGAGAAAGGAGCCAACACAAACCTCATGAAGTTCAACCAAGACAAACGTGAAGTCCTGCAGCTGGGATGGAATAACTTCACGCAGCAATGCAGCTGGGCATCAGCTGCGGAGAAGGACCTGGGGTCCTGGTAGACAAGTTGAACACGAGACACTGCTGCACGGGTGTACTGCTGAGAGCTAACTGTGTGCTGGTGGGGAACAGCAAGAGCACAGCCAGCAGTTCAAGGGCTTGTTCCCCTCGGTTTAGCACTCGTGAGGTCACACCTGGATACAGCATTCAGCTTCAGGGTCCCCACAATACAAGAGAGATGTCAACAAACTGGAGCCAGTCCAGAGCCACTGCGATGGCTGAGGAACAGGGACACATGATATACAAGGAGAGGCAGAGGGAACTGGGTTTGCTGAGGCTGGAAAATGAGAAGACCAAGGAGGGATCTAATGGCAGTTTTCTACTACCTAAAGAGTCAGTGGGGAGCCACGAAGAAGATGGAGCCACACTTTTCTCAAAGGTGCACAGTAAAAAGCAAAAAGAAGGAATATTCAGTTTGGTGCAGCAAGGGAAATTATGATTGGAAATAAGGAGAAAATATTTCATGAAGAGTGATTAAGTACTGGAGCCGGGGCCAGAGATACCATGGTCATTCTCCAGCCTTGGAGACCTCCAGAACTGCACAGCACAAGGCGCCAGGCACTCTGATCTAACTTTGAAGCTCACCACTCTTTGAGCAGGGGTAGGACTAACGACCTTCCGAGGTCCCTTAGGACCAGGAATCCCTGGAGTACAACTTGATGCTTGCTCACCTGGCCTGCATCCAGCCTTTTGGCCAAAGGGGCTTCACCTCTCCATCTAGGAAGGTCTTCACATAATCCTCTAGAGACTGAGCCTTATTCTTGTCAAGGTCATAACCATCCAACTTAATCTTCACCAAGTGGCAAAGCAGCTCCCTGAAGAACAGGAAGATTTCAGATACAGTTATGAGGATTATCTTTCCCCAGATTCTCTTTATCCGGGGTGGGATAAACACGCCAAGACACACCTGGCCCTGCGTGACACCTCGCTGATAAACCTGACCCTGTGCTGCCTCTGCAAGAACGAGCGAGGGGAAGGCACGCTCCCTGCTGCGTGTGTGCGTGTGCACGTGGATGTGCCAGGTGAGAAGAGTCTCCTGACCCCTTCCCATCTTAAGCTCCTGAGACAGCAGAGGTGGAGAACCAGTGCCAGCACTACAGGCTGTTGGGGATCCAGGTGAGGACACCAATCCAGCAGCAAGCCACCCCGGAGAGTGGGGTGTGCAGAGCCGGCCACACTTCCAGCACTTGATGTCCTGGCTGGTATTGTAGCTTCAACAGTCTTCAACATCCACTACACAGAGCACATCCTGCTCTCTCCTCCAGTGCTCAGGCACTGAGGCCTTGTAGTCCCCCCCAGCCCTGCCTTTTAAAGTCCTTAGCCTTGTTAAGTAATCAACCTTATTAGTACAAAACAATTATCTGGGAGTGCAATGATCAGTGGGGCTGCCCTATCAACCAACAATCAGTTAGCACTCTGTTCAACCTCTACATAGGTGGCATTAGCAGCCACACCATGGGACCTCCCTGTGTGCTGAGGCAAGGAGAAGGCAGGACGCACAGCTTGCTCTGTTCGGAAGGAATCTGCCACCTACGGAGCAGCACCCCGGTTTGGTACGGAATCAGATGAAGACAGCAGCAGGATTGAGTCTCACTTTGTCCTTTGTCACTCCCCCCTTCACTCCACACTCTGGTCTTTGTCAGACCCCTGGGTGTCAGGGGCAGAGATCCCCAGGAGCTTTAACTGCTTTCACAACCAGAATCTGGCCTGGTTCAGAGTCTGGTCTGGAGGATTTCAGCAATTCCACCAAGTTCCTTCTTTCCCCAAAGATCTGTCCCTCTTGGCTTCTGCACAGAGGCTTCTCAGCACTTCTCTCACAGTTGGCCTGTGCCCGAAATCAACTTAATTTTGCAATGTATATAAGGGTGAGATTTAGTAAGTGCAATAGTGACTTCCACAAACAGCAGTCTGCCACAAACCTCCAAGCTGCCTGTTGCTACAGGTGATTAGCACTGTTCTGAAAACAAGATACAAACACCAAAGTGCTTCACTTCCGATTGCAAAGAATAAGACAAGTCACAGGTTCACTTAATATCTAAATTATGCAAACCTGATTTCATCATTCCATTGAAATTTCTTCCGTGGTCCCGCGACACGCTTCCCTCCCTTTTCTTCATCCTCATCATCATCAGAACAAACTCGATCTCTCTGCTCTCTGTCCTTTTCCTCTTCTAGCATCCTAAAATGGAGACAGAGATAACATGGAAGTCACTGTCCTGAGATTCAAAGACAGGATTAAGTGTCTCAGAGGTCTCAATAGTCATGGGATGAGGGCCTACATCTCTTGCTAAGGGTGCAAGCTGAGCACCCAGGGTTAAGAAATCTCCCAAATACTGTGGAATAGAGACCACGGGACTAACCCAGCCTGACTGCTCTCAGACTGCCACGTTCCTAAAGACACACCTGCACAGAACCAAGACACTTCAGCCAAGTCCTGGTTCCAGCAAGGCTGCTGTACTTGGCACCACCATAGATAGAACAAAGAAAGCATGCAGCTTAATTAGGCCAATTAATTCCCATCAGCAATTTTTGATTACAGAATAAAAATAGTTGATAAACTTCATGAGAGCAGCCTACAGGTGGCAAGGAGCCTGCTGAGAAGAGCTACAGATACATAACAAGCACACGAGGAGCTTACTTGGTGAACTTGGCCTGAGTATGGGCTTGGCATTCTTCCTGGTACTTGGCCATCTGCTCTGGCATGGCCCTTCCAATGGCTTCCTTTAGCTTCTGCAGAGGTTCCTTCAAGCGGCCACCCTTGAGCAATCACAGAACAGAATGAAGTGCCATGTGGCCTCTTCCAGCCCAGACTCCGACAGCTGAGAGGTCGAGACCTGGCCAAGGCTGAACCCACCCCACCAGCTGTGGTGCCTGAACCACGCTCAGTGGAGGACACCACCATGGTAGGCTCTGGAGATCAGGGTTGACATGCACACGGGACAGGGCTGTGCTGCCCAAGTCACTCACCTGCTCATAGAGGTAAAGCTTACGGGCACGCTTGACCAGAGTGTCCTTACTGCAGGGGAAGAAAGCAGCCAGGTGGGCGTACACCCCTGAGCGGATCTGGCTGTTCAGCTCCCGCGTCTGCAGCTCGATGCTGGAGAACAAGACAAACACAGCATTGACCAGGGACCTGCCAGAGACCAAGCCCTTACACCCAAACGGCGCCTTTTAGTCTTGTTTCAGGATGTCCAGCAAAGGAACAAAAGGCTGTCAGCAGCCTCATTTCTTCTGCAGTTCTTCCAGGCCACTGAAGGGCAGGGACTGGCAGGCAACGAAATGAAAGGTCGATGCTGCTTATGTCAGCTACTGCAGCAGTCTCACTCAGGATAATACAGAGTCAAACTTTACCCCTGGGGCTTGAACTTACTTCCCAGTGAATAGGTTAGAGAGGTCAGAGTGTGCCCAACCCATCTGCACAGTCCATGTAACTCAGGAGACCAGCTCTTGGAGCCACCTCTCAGTGTTGATTGATAGCAAGTGTAAAAACCCCTGAACTGATTCTGCAGCAAAGCCATACAAATCTATCTAAATCTCTCCTGAAAGTGTTAAAAGTTATCAGTTTGACAACAGATTAGGGCTGTTTGTGCAGTCAGCACTGAAGTGCTGAGAGGTGGTAATCACCACTTGAAATGAGAGGGAAACAGACTCCCAGGCTTCCCTTCGGCAATTCCCTTCAAGTGCCTTGATAAACCTTAATGAAATTAAAGCCTCTATGTAAGTATTATTACACCACGATGATCACAAAGCTGTGTGCATTCATCAGCCTTCTCCAAGCACTTGAAGAAGAATGAAGCCATTATCAACAGCTGCGTGGAGAAACACTGGCATTCAATAATTAGGGGACTCCAAAGCACAGAGCAGTAATGGAGTTCCTCCAGTCTGCACAGAGAGCTGGCTGAACACAGCAGCCTTATCCCAGTTATAAAATATTCCACCTAGCATATAGCTTAAACAGCAAAGAACACGCCTGACATCTCTGCCAGGGATTTACTGTTCTAGTATCAAGCTACATTCACAGGTCAAGCGACCAAGTTTAAGTACAGGCATATCAAGCATCATCCTGAGAACCAGAGACCTGGATCCATGCCCTCCAACATTCTCCCATCCTATCATCGTATTTCAACTGAAAGCCATTTCTAGGAGACTTTCCTGTTATCCTAGGCACGTTCTGCATGGAGGAGCTGTATAAGGACACCCCCCACAACTCCTGCTAAATCTGCTTCTGAATTTACCAAAAATGCTCTGCCCAATGTTCTGCTTTCCCACTTTTCCTCCCAGTAACACTTACTCCAGTATGATGTTGTTGATATCCTGAGTGAAGAATCTCTGTTTGCTTTCTCCCTCTGCAGCTCTGGCAGCCTGGAAATCAGCAAATAAGACAAATGGTCACCAGTTCACAGATACAGAGAGGCACAAGCAACCAAGTGGTTTTTAAAGCACTTCAGAAATGCTGTAAAGCAAGGCACAGTTTTATTCCACCAAACTCTGCACCAGTTACCTGCTGCACATGGGCTAAAAGCTGCCACAATTAATAGAAATGAGACTATGTCCTTCCCTCTTTTGTCTCCTCAGGTCTGACCCTGCCATCTGAGCTGGTAAGACCATGTCCTGCTCACAGACCTTCCCATTTGGATCCTCCTGTCCAGATGCACTAGTCGAGTGCATCAGAGTCACTAAACTGGGGTGAAGATTCCTCCGTTTAATGAGGCAAAGGAGATAGCTTAGTGGCAACTGCTTCCCACGGGGAGAAGGGACAGTTCTAGGGCATGGCTTTAGCTTCACATTGGAGCTGTTAGACTGAGTAATGTGAGCATAGAGCTTGTTCCCGGAGCAGGAAAGATCATCCCAGTCATGTTTAGTGAGGGTCAGGGATACCCAGCACCAGGCATTCTAGACCAGTCTGGAGTCTGAGCCAAGAAAGCAACAGAAAGAGTAGCAGCAACAGGGGATATGTTAGTTCCAGCACCATGGAAACTACAAAAAATTTAAAAAACCCTGTTCAGGAAGCTTCCTGAGCTATGACTGCAGCACACACAGCACTGCCCAAAAATCACACCCATGAAAAACGTGTCCAGCAGCAAAATAACTCCTAGAGATGAGTCAGATAGTAGAAAACTACCAAGAGCTTTCAGTCTCTCACTCAGAAGTGGGGATGTAAACAAACCGAGGATTCACCACAAGGCACCACATTAAGCTAGTGATTCCTTGCATGGGAAAGGAGACAGGAGAGAAGGGCACGATTTTGAAATCTCCTGATTTAACACTCCAAGGGTGAGGCTGGTAAGCAATTAATTTATGCCCCGAAGGTGCACATTGCTCTCTGTCAGCAGCAGGTCATAGAGTGCTGCTGGTTCCAAAGGAGAAGGCTCAGTGCTAAAGAGAATCCTCAACAGGAAAATTCTATTAGGAAGGAGAGGGTTAAAGTCAAATCAGTTCAGGTAGAAGAGGAAATGCCTGGAGGCTCCATTTAACCCAGGGGAGGCTCCCATCTGCTAGGATGGAAGAGACCTGACTCTCAGACAGAGGCATGGCACTTCTTCATTCCCCCTGCAACAGAGTTCACCCCCGAAATCCCAACTGACCCAGAGGCTTCAATTTGTTAAATCTTGTATTTCTCCTCCTTTTTTCTTAGCATACACAGCCCAGCAGCCAGAGACACAGCAGCAGGAAACTCCAAGCAGGCAAATCTGTGGGTAGTCTGCTACTACACTGTCCTGCAGCAACACAACAATTAAGTTGATATCACGGGAGTCTCCATAACATTTTCCTTTAACTCAGCTGTAGTTCAGAAACAGCTGCTTCAGTGTTTTTCTCTTAACAGCCTGAATAGCAAATAGAAACATCCGTGAAGAGCCCATTCGTTTTTATGAGCTGTAGCAATATTTTGTTCAATTTATCCTTCTCCTCCGTCTGCTCATCAGCACAATACACAAAATTTCTCAGCAGAACACAGTTACCTTCAGCAAAAGCTTCTCTCTAGTAACAGGAGTTATTAGGAAACAGATGCTTAAATAACAGGTGCTCTAAGTGGATGTGCCCCAGGAGGCAGAACACACACCACCACTGCTGACAGCCTCACATCAAAGTTTAAAAACAACGCTAGCAGCAGAAACAACACATCCCAGCGTTTGCTGACAGGCTGCTGGTGACAGCCCTCACACCAGAGAAGCTCACAGCAAGGCTGAAGCTCTTGGACATGTCAGGAGAGGGGTCCCTGACCAGCACCCAGTGCCTTCCCACTTCTCCAGCACCGTGCTTCCCAAAGCTGGTCCCAGTTTGGAGAAGACAGATGAGTCCCACAGGACTCCATCTGCAGGAGGAGCTGCTGCTCAAGAGACATGGGATCACCCTTCTAGAAATTAACACATCCCATTCCCTAAACACCCAACACCGAGTTCATAGAATCATTATGGTTGGAAGGGACCTCCAAGGTCATCAAGTCCAACCTTTATCCCATCATATTCCTAACCATTAGACCATTAGACCATGGCCTCAAGTGCCTCATCAACCTGTTTGTTGAACACCCCCAGGCACGGTGACTCCACCACCTCCCTGGGCAGCCCATTCCAGTGCCCAACCACCCTCTCAGTAAAGAACTTCTTCCCAATCTCCAACCTAACCTTCCCCTGACGGAACTTGAGGCCATTTCCTCTCGTCCTGTCATCAGCAATTCAGGAGAAGAGACCACCACCAGCCTCACTACAACCTCCCTTTAGGTAGAGTTGTTAAATATGGGGAAAGACTGCAAACTGCCAGCGATGCAGCTCCAACGCGGGTGATGTCAAACTGTCCCAGGGCTCCAGCGAAGGCATCCGCCTGCACATGACATGGGAATGGCTCTAACAAGCCCTCAAGCCCCATCTGCAGGGCAGGTCACGCCTCACACTGCATAACAGGTCAAGCTTTCCAGCTGCTCCCACTTATCCTGCACACAGAGCACTGCCCCATTCCTGACCATCACAGCACATTAAAACCATTAAGGTGGAATTTGTCCTTCAGCCTCATTAGTTCACATTTCAAGTTCATTCGTGTTAAATTGACTTTGGAAATTGCCTCTTGCATCAGGGCTATACTTTGTCAAGAGGTAAAGAAACCAGACTGACGGGTGGGTACTGGGTGTTACAGTCAGTAGATAACAAGGCCAAGGACTTTGACCTCAGCTGACATCCGGGTGTTCAAGAAAGTGACTGGGACACCAAAGAGAACTGGGTGACACAAAGGTGTGACTCCACATGGCACCACAGAACTCCTCCACCAAAGTGTGCTCTGGCTCTGGGTGAAGCTCCACAAAGCCAGCAGAGCTGTTCCCCCTCCAGCCACCCTCCAGTCCCACCACTGGGCGCCGATCCGATGTACCTGAGCCAGTTCTTTGATGCGTTTCTCCAAAGGGGCTGGCAGACCTTCAGGGAGGGATGGTGGTTGCTTGAAATCCTGCTCCAAGCCCACCCCAACAGGATCGCTCCCATCCTCCACGTCAGGAAAGGGACTCCCATCCGGGGATTCACTGAGGAGCCGCTCCAGGTCGAGGTCAGATAAGGAGTCCATGGCAGTGGCTGCCTGGAGCAGGTCGCTATCACTGGCGTGGCCAAAGAGTGAGAGCAAAGGGTCAGGCATTGCCTCTGCCTCCCGCGGGGTTTGAGCTTCTGCCGCTGAAGGAGCTGCCACTTTCTGCTCTTCATCTTTCTTCTTCTGAGCATCCTTCTCCTTCTGAAACTTCTTCAGCATCTCCTTGACACTCAGAGCACCGGAGTATTTCTTCTTCTTCTTCTCCTTACTTGCATTTAATGCTGTAAAGCTGTAAACAAAGAACACAGGAGGAAAGGGAACTGAAATGAAGACAAGAGAAGAGGGAAAGAGGAGGACACCTTCATCCCAGTTCACTTCAGCCATGCACACCAAATCCCCTGGAAAAGTCTCAGCCCCTTAACCAATTCCACCAGGAAAAGTATTCTATTCCCTCTTAGGTGTTCAGGCCCTGCTGCATTTCAGCAGGGAACAGAGAAGGTGTCCCTCCTCAGTGCAGGGAGATGATGGAGCTTAAACTGGCTGCCCCGAGCTATGCTTATTTACCCACATGCATTATTCCAGTAAGGAAGATTGGGACATGCACAAACAACTGGTGCAGAGGAACTGAAGCAAGAGAGTGAGCGTAGCAGCAGCTTGGTGCTTTTTGCCTGGTAAAACCAGGAGAGCAAATTTGTTTCCTTCTCTTCAGGCTCTCCAGTACCAGTTCCCAGCATCAGTGCCTCAGCAGAGCTCCAGGACACACCAACACTTCAGCTCGCTCTGCCCCTCGTGGTTCGGATGCTCTTGGTTCCTTCCCTCATCCTCAGCTGCCTTCTCCCCCCACTTGGGAAGCAGCGGGGCTTTCCCTGGAGGTGTTTATGCAGCAATGCTCCAGCCACCCCCACCACAACAGCTACTACAGCAGCCCAACAGATGCCCCCTGGAGCCCTGCAGCAAGGTGTCGAGCAGCGAGCGTTGCCCCCACTCCTTACCCAGCTTTTGGAAACTTGGACTTTTTGGATTTCTTTTCCTTGTCATAAGAATCAACTTTCCTCTTCTTCTTCAGTCTTTCACCTCCATCTTTCAACTTCCGCTTCTGGAGAGGGTTAAAACCAAGTCAGCATCAAATGCAATTCTACCTGCACCCCCAGAGCCACTTTGGGCATCTCCCAAGGGTTTGAGGACAGTTCCTTCCCGCTGGACACATCACCCCCAGTCCCAGACATCTGGCACCACCGTTCTGGCACGCACCATCCTCAGCGTTTCACAGCACCCCGAGCTCTCACACCAGAGACGCTCCTGTCAATAAAGGGAAGGGATGCCAAGCACTCCTCCTGTCACCCCTTTCAACCCTATGACCACAGGCTGTCTCCAACAGACATGCCCAAAGGGGAGCACTAGTTTTCCAGCAGTCACACTTCACACACAGCAGATCCATCGAGCCCTAACAGAGGAAATAATGGGGAAAGCCGGCTTGCTGA
>VZRW01011519.1:56518-69624 GCA_013398125.1 Aegotheles bennettii | reverse complement strand
TTGCTAATGACAGGACGAGAGAACGTGGCCTCAAGTTATGTCAGGGAAAGTTTAGGTTAGATATTAGGAAGAAGTTCTTTACTGAGAGGGTGGTTGGGCACGGGAATAGGCTGCCCAGGGAGGTGGTGGAGTCACTGTCCCTGGGGGTGTTCAGAAAACAGGTTGATGAGGCACTTGAGGCCATGGTCTAATGGTCTAATGGTTAGCAATATGATGGGATAAAGGCTGGACTTGATGACCTGGAGGTCCCTTCCAACCATAATGATTCTATGATTCTATGACAGGGGGAGGAGGTTGCTTTCTATCAAAAGATTAAATATGGGAAGAAGCCAGAATAGGAAACTAAAATAATGGCTTCCAACAACTGAGGGAGCAGGAAGAAAGATAACCTGAGAGATATGACATATCAGAAAAAATGGCAACTTGCCAAACAAAAAAAAACAAAACCCAAAACCCACACCAACAGAAAACAAAACTAGGAGACAAGTGTAAGGGTAAATCAGTCAAACATGGAGAAAAGATGGAAATCATCACAGGAGATGAAAATAGCTGTATTAGAAACTTTCTAAGCACATGCAGACCCTAATGGACTCATACAAAAGAGGAAACAAGATCAAATAACTTACTGAAGAGCTTAAAGAAACAAAGATCATGTCCCCTTTGCTTCTCTCTTCACAATAAGTATTAATTGTGAATGCACTTAGTTTTGATAAAGGATTAGTCATACAGACTAAAACAGGTTTTGAGATGGTTTTGAAAATATTTTATAAAAAACAGATGTGTTCAACACAGCATGGGCTGTTCAAATTCACTGCTGTTTAAAATGCTACCCAAACTGATGTTTGCAGATCTTGTTTAGAACAGGGACTTGTTGGAGAACTGGAGACAGGCATGCACAACATACACATAAAAAGAGGGGAAAAGAAGTAATATGCTAGTCAGCCTGACTCCAAGTTATTAGATAAAAGATGCTAGAAAACATGAGACCTGAAAGCCTCAAGAGAATAATAAATTTAAAGAAATCCACCAGTCAGGGGTTATCAAGAACCGAACGGGTCAGGCTGACTCGGCTTCATCCTGAGACCAGCTGCCCAAGCACAGATCATGGTATTGCCAGGTAGGCAGCAGATATGCAGAAGATGTGGGAGCTGCAGTAAGCAATGACTTTGTCTTCTTTTCCACAGCACAATAGTTCTATCTAAGCATCAAATGCCCTGTTGCATTAACAGGGCTGGCACACCTGAAACGTGGTGGAAGTCATCATTTTGCTCTGGCTGGTTATTTAGGACCCATCTCTTGGGCCTGTTATCTAGGAGAGAAGAAATGATAACACCCTCGAAATTTACAGCTTAGGAGAAAAGGCTGAAGGAGCTGGGCTTGCTCAGCCTAGGAAAGAGAAAGGTACACTAATTTCTTTCCAATGTTTGCAAAGCCTATGAGAATAAAATTCTTAGATTTCTTTCAATTTTACTGAGGATGTGACAGGAAGAAACTAATTGGATTTAAAGCAAAGGACATTTAAGTTAGCTGCTGCCAAACAGTTTTTAGTGATAAATACAGTTATATACCTCAATAGACACACATACATATATTCAACAGGACTGAGGAATTTTCCCCTTCGGAGGTTTTAAGAACAATTATACTGACATTTATCAGGGACATGCTCTGTATTTTTGATAATCTTTTTACAGAGGCAAGTGACCTCTCGAAACCTTTCAGCCCCCTGATTTTTTAATTTTTATTTCTGTGCAATAATTGGGTACAGAATTTTTCTTGATAATCAAACTGGCATTTTCACTGAGCTTATTTAAACTGGGATTGGTTTATACACTGTGTGAAAACCACACTTCAAAGACTCTCCCAACAGGCAAAGTTGTGCAGTCAAAATATCAATCTGAATGACTGAGATTTTTTTCTTTTAACAGGGAATCAGTCTAGAAGGTCTTGACATCTGCCAATACTCAGCAGAGAGAAAAGGAAAGCTTTGAAGAGGACTGGCTTTTAGGTGAGGTTCAGCTGCAAAGGAGTACTTCGTGCCTTGATTTAGGCATACATCCCCTTGGAAATGAGACTTTGGACTTAATTCACAAATTGCAAATTTTGCAGCAAGAGAAGGTCCACAGCACTGTTTTGTAGTGTTGCTGTAACTATTATTCCTCTAAGGGAGTTCATTTATTCATTATTCTTGATATGGTTATGACAGCCAGGTAAAGATAAATTAAAGCTGATTGTTTCTGAGGAAAAAAAACAAAAGAGAGTTAGCTTTAATGCCTTCTCTACTAACAGGTAAATAGAGTAATTGGTTCTTCAGATTCAGGGCTCTGAATTTTCCAGGCTGCAACACACCACATATAATTATATTACTGATGAAGTACAAGGTTCCCTGCTAGAACGTAACTCAATGTGACTGATGTAAGCACTTTGATGTAGGCATGCATCCCTCAAACTTGCCTTGCTATTAAGCACGTCAACCATTTCACACTAAAGCTTCCTTCCATCCTGCGCAGTCCCAGTGTCACTTTCTGTTCAACACTAGGAATTGAATTAGTGACTGCTGGAGGCTCAGGTTATACTCACAAAAGAAACAAACCTCACTACACTAGGATTTCATTTCTGCTATATTTTGGTTGCATCTCCTCTCTAACGTTCCCTATCAAGCTTTTGGACTTGTCATAGCTTGATTGTTACACAATACTTATTATATTAGTGTCAGAAATAAACTTGAAATGCAATGTTTATCTTTCTTCCTCAAACAAGGAATCTGGTTGGGAAAGGTAAGAAATGGGAGATTTAAAAAAAAGTAAAAAATAATTAAAGGTAAAGTTGGGATCTGGGCTTTCTAAAATATTCAGGTAGTTCTTTAATATTGCTCTGACACAAGCTACAAATGTCATAAAGCACTGAAGAACTCAGAGCCAGATTAAATTAAAGAGTTTATGTTCTCAGGAATATACATTTCAATGTGCCAGGACAAAGTGAATGAGCAGACAACATATTTCTAGACTGAAGGACGTGTTCCACTTTTGCTTACTTTCTTGTGTGCTTTTTACATTGTATCAAATTACTTAAGTTGCTGGTTCTTCATGTTTTGATTTTTTAGAGAACCATAAGTTAGACTAGAACATGCATTTTCTTCAACTTTAGGCTTGCTACATTAACCAATACAAGTCTTACAATGTTTTCTAATCTTCACAGTTAAATACAGTAAAGCCTTGTACAGCAGTCCATAAAATATTGGATTGCATTCTCAACACACTGAAGCATAAACCACAGTCTCCAAAAGGATGGAATGAGTAATATAAACAAGAGAAAAATAGTCCCTTATAAAACACAAACTGCATGTTGCAGTAGTGTAGAGAAAACTATGCAACATGCTTCTATCAAGTGTCACTGTGTCTTCAGTCAGCCATGTCTTTCGTGGGCTCAGTGTTCACTGACAAAACCCAAAACCCACTAAAATTTTATGCTAAAATTATGCTAATATTTAATAAATAATGCACTAAACATCTGACGATCTGTCAACTCCAACTACACTGGAAAATGACAAAAAACAGGCAAGTGCTTTTATCACAGACTGTGAACTCCACCAGTTCGCTATTTGCACTGCATGAATAATTTGTGATTCTAAAAGTAATATTAAAATCCATTTCCCAATGGTATCTACATATATTGTATTTTACTGCTAGGTCCTACAACATAAAATATTTAAATAATTAAAATATTATTTGTGAGGCAGTAGAAGAGGCATTAGCAGTGGGGGGGAGGAAAGTAGAGGATGTGTAAAATATTTCACAGTACAAACTGTCTCAGACTGTACAAAGTACAGCAAATAAAACCATGTAATATTAATAGAGAGGGAGAAAGGAAACTTACTGAAAGACCATTTTCTTGTGCTCTCAGTGGAATTTTTTGTTTTGTTTTCTTTCTCAATTTTTGTTCTTCTTTTATCCTTCTAGATTCTTTCTGTGTATGAATTGAATTCCTTCAGATAACAGACTGCACTCCTCAGGGTGAAAATGCACATAGTCAACAGACGAGTCAACCACCAGTTCCAGTGGACATTCCATGTTTCACCTACTCTGCAGAAAGATTTACAAGGATAATTATCTTCCAGCACCACTGATTTTCCCTAAACAGCCAGCACTAAAGAAGGGCACTGCTTCATGGAACAGGGATCTGATAGAACAATGATGGCATTTCCTGACCTCCTGCTTGAAAATCAAGTGGCTTTTTGCATACTTCTATGTGAGAATTCCCACAAATTTAAAAATATATTTTGCTTAAATAATTTGGCTCTAAAGGCCCTGGACCACCGCAAGTTTTGTCCTGGTCAATTGAAAATTGGCAAGATTATAAGGTCCCTTTAGTAATTTTAATTGGTTCACATCTAAAGCTCCCTGTGGAGTGAAGAGACATTTAGGGCAACCAATAGTTCCTACTTAGACTCACATTAGACTTCCAAGAGATTATTACAAAACTTGCAGAATTACAAAAAGTGACTGTGGTACATTTTCGCAAGTGCTTCTCGGTCACCAGAATAAGGACCAGTCTTTCCAAGCGTTACACATGAGAGGTTCACCACATTATAATAAGACATTTATTCATAGTTGCAAAAGGACTATCACCAAAATAATTTGTGTGAGAAATGAGGAAGACTGAGAAATTCATTAACAAGTTTGAGAATAGGCTTAGATTGGAGAAATTTTGAACTTTGTTGCCAAAGCCCTATAATGGGAGTAGGATTCTAAGATTTCTCCCTTTGCCTCAGTGCATTTCTGCTTTTCTTTCTGAACACTGCATTTCCCTCCTGCAAGCCTTTGTTTGACTCTGTAGGCAGTAAAGTCCTCAGGGCAGAGCAGCAATTGCTTTTTATGATAAATGTTTACAATGCTTCACACAAGGGGACTTTAATCTCCTAATAAATGACACTCAAATAGTAAATCTGTTACCTCTCCAAAAATACTTTGTTTATTAAAAATAATAGAGAAAAAAAATCATTACATGTCATACACGCTAGACAGCTGAATTGAACTAGTGCTTGGGTCTAATCCTAATATTTACTTGAGATGAGGGTTCTTCTATTTCTCCCTTTTTTTCCCTCTTTCATGAAAACAGACTTATATTCTGATTATGGGCAGAGTTTCCCTCTGAGGCCTGTATTTGGTGTTTTATTGCATATTCTTTTGTGATTTTATTAATAAACTGTTGGGGGATACTTACAAAAACTGCAAGTACGTGTGTGCATGTATGCACACATGCAGCTACACATTAAAAAAGGCAGCTCTGCTGAGTGATTTGTTCTGACAGCTGTGTTGTCAAGCTACTGCAGAAATGAGAAAGATGTAAGCTGCATTGAATGAACGAGATCCTGCTGTAAAACATCTCCAGCAGCTTTTAAAGAATGCAGCTGGCAGAAAACATCAAAAGGTCTAATGAGCTAAAAAAAAAAGGGAGAGTGAGGCTACATGAAACAGCAGCAATCCCCAAGGATGATGGCCCTCCTGAGAGGCACTTGTCACCCAGTTTAGACAGGAGAACCTCCAAAAATTTGGTTCTGTCCTGAGGCTGTATGCTCAAGGCCAAGTCTTCTACCCTTCCCTTGTACTCAATGAGCTTTCCCATTGAAATCACATTGATCCAGTAGTTATCTCTTACTCTATGTAAGGTCACATACAAGTCTTGTACTCTTAACGTTTTTCAGCCTGAGTTTTAATTGTTGCATAACATTACCAGTGACAGTGGCAAGACTAAAGACACTCAAACTCCTAAAGAGTGGGGAATGAAATAAAGCAGGAAATTAACTCCTCCTATAATATACAAATATCTCCTGAGAAAAAAAATGGGATCATTATAAAATAAACCAGGGCTTGAACCTACATAGTTTAAGGTTTCAAAGCAGAAAACCATAGAGCACATTTTAGGGAACAGAGAGGTGAAATGGCTGGCAGCTGACACAGCACCCCAGGAAACACGTGAGCATTTTAAAGAGCCAACAAGACTGAGGGAGGTGCTTCTGCCCCACAAGAGACAAATGTAACAAGAGGGGCCTCTGAAGCACCAGGCTCATCAATCCCCTTGACAGATGACCCCTGAGGCCACTACCACTGACATGCAGTGATAGGTTACCAATGCAGATCAGCTTTGCTCTGGTCTTTAGCCCAGCCATTTTCATTTCAGAAAGAGAGCAGAGGGGGCATTGCAGCCAAAACTGTGGCAAATGGTCTTTAGGGAGGCAGACAGTGCAGAGAGCAGAGGCATTTTTGAGGCAGTGACATTTAAGAGCAGTGGAGACACCATGGCAGCAACAGCAAGTATAGGTGGACTATTAAAGGAACATTGTCAGATTAAATATCATACTTTCTAACAAATTGGTTCGCCTCTGTTATAAAGAGATTATTAAAATTGAAAGACTTTAAAGAATCTAATTTACTCTCCCCTGTCTAAGGTGTTTACTTCCTGCATTGCTCCCAGCTTGCACTATTAAACTTGACTAGTTCGTTTCAATTTACAGATAGTTTCTGGTTGATTTTATTTTGGGACTCTAATTTTATCTTATCACCAATTGCAATAAAGCCTTGAGGCTTCCCAACATGTCATGGAACTCTTGTGCAGAGCACTATACAGATGTAATAAATAGCAAGCCACAAACACAGACAGAAACAGATTTTTATGGATGAAACAAAGGGGTAAGAAAGAGATTGGGACTGCAAGAGGACAATGGTGGTAACAATATATGTATTATATTGTGTATTGAATAACCATATATATTTTATTTCCCTCATCTTGTAAATATTGTATATTTGTTAAAAATATTTGTTATCCGTATCACATCTAGCCAACCATTAGTTATAATCACAGCCCACTGTTTTCTTCATTCAGCTGTCAGTCAGAAGACTCTACAACCGAATAAGTTGTATTTGGTCTTAGAATGTAGGAACACCAAGGAGAAGACTGCCTTGCCTCAAGTGAAGCCCACATATATGCTTCTCCAGGGTAAATAGCATGTTATAAAAATGCTTTTCAGCTTGCACTGAATGGAACTATTTCTTTTTGCTTCACTTTTCAAAAAATTTATGTCTTATTTTTACAAGACCTAGAGTTTTGTGTACAAAAACTATTCTGCAATGTTGAATCTAAGCCTCTCAGTAGTACTGAATGAAAGAATAGGCCAAGAAACAATTTACCAAAATTAAGATTTACAGAAATAGCTTCAAATATTAATAAGAAGCAATTAAATACCACCACTAGTCACCTGTTCTCCTAAGGCACCCACTAACTTCTGTGTCTCCAGATTTCAACCATCAGTGTTAACTAAAGGAGTTCCTCACCAATGTTTCTTTGTTTCTCCATCTTCATGAACAGGTAAGCTTGACAGGGAATGGAGGAAGAGTTGACTAGTTGTTAGAAGAAAGGCAGATATTTCAGAAAACTTACTTCAGCTGAGTGCCTATGCTAATACTGTCACTCCACTAAAGTAATAACTAAAGTAGCAAACAAGGCTGAGGGCTCTGCTGATTTAAGAAGCAAAGAAGTGAGAAGTCCTTCAGCAGACCTCTGCTAAAAAAACAAAGGTAAAAGAAAACAGTGTGAGATGGAAGGCTTGGAATGATTCACAACTGTATAATTAATACAATTATCTGCTTGCCACCTGCTAAATAGAAGATTTAACAATTTTGCTATGAGGAAGATAGCTCAGAATGTGCATTGGTGTATGTGGTAACAGCACAGAAAAAACTTTGGTGTGCCATAGTACTAGGTTTAGCAAGTTTAGCTAAAACCACAATGAGAAGAAATCTTTTGATTACACGTGAACTCCTTCCAGTGTTGAGAAACACTGGAAAATGCTAGGTACAAATAAAATGTTTTGTTAGGAGCAAATATATTGCTGGCAATAGAAAAGTGAGTTTATTCACTTAAGCCAACAGTGATACATATGATTAGAGCAGGTTTGTTTGGCTAGGTCCACAAAATCTGGCATACAATAAAAGTAATGATATTACAGTTGTTCTCATAAGTAGATGCTTAATAAACTATGCCATGTAGGTAGTTTCAACCTATACACAAGAGAAAGATTCAAATAAAAAATAACTCTTGTCAGCTACCAGTGTTTCAACTGTTATTAAAATTCACAGCACCTACTCCAACTGTAGGTGTAACAATCACCTATTATAATTTGTCAAAGTATTTGGCTGGAAGCAAAAAAATCCTGGAAGAAGGTACACACCACACATGGAGTATTTAATGCTGAAGGCACTTCATACTGAAGAGTTTTCAAATGCTTTTTTTTTTTAATTCAGCTTCACCTTCATTCATTAAAGGAATGAATAAACCTCAGTAGTTGATTTTGTGTGGTGGATTAACCTTGGCTAAGGGCCAAATGTCCACCCAGCTGCTCACTCACCCCACACTTCAGCAGGACGAGAAGGCAAAAGGATGAAAAAATTTGAGGATTAAGACAGGAAGATTTCTTAGCATTTACCAAAAAAGACAAACATTAAAACAACATCTTTCCTCCTCCCTTTCCCAGATTCAGTTTCACTCCTCCACTCCTAGCATCTCTGCCCTGTTGAGCAGCACAGGGGAATGGGAAATGGGGGTTGTGGTCAGTCCAGAGGTCAGTCCTCTCTGCTACTCCTTCCTCTTCACACTTTTCTCCTGCTCCAGCATGGGCTCTCCATGGGCTGCAGCTTCCTTCAGGAAACATCCACCTGTTCCAGATTGGGGTCCTCCATGGGCTGCCGTGTGGATATCCACTCCACCGTGGTCTTCCATGGGCTGCAGGGGAACAACCTGCTTCACCATAGTCCTCTTCAAGGGCTGCAGGGGAATTCCTGTTCCAGTGTGTAGAACACCTCCTTTTCTCCTTCTTCCCCAGCCTTGGTGTCTGCAGAGATGTTTCTCACACTTTTTTTCTCTCCTCTTCTTCCTGTGTAGCATTTTTTGCCCTTTCTTAACTATGTCTTCTGAGAGGCACCATCATCTTGGCTGAGGGGCTCAGCTGTGCCCAGCAGCAGGTTAGCTGGAACTGGCTGTGTCTGGCACGGGGCAGCTTGATCTCTCCTCACAGAGGCCACCTCCACAGCTCCCTAGTGCCAGTACATTGCCACAGACACTCAATACACTGTAGTATTGTAGTTTCTATAGCTGAAATTTCCCATCTCTCCAACAAACAGTAAAATCAAAACTATTAGCATATTTTTTTCCAAAAATCTGTTATCTGCTGGATATTCAACATCTAGATATTTCATGCAAGTCTTCTAAGATGGATACAAAGTCAGTTAAAGAACTCATCTCAGATCCTCTGCTTGTTACCAGCTCTTCTTCACCATAACAAGTATTTGTCTTTCCACAGCTCATACGTCTGCACTTCATTTTAGTTCATTCCCCCTCTTTCTCAATACTCTAAGGAGAACAAATTATCCCTCTCTAGTCCAACCCATTTAGAGAGAACAACATCATTTCCCCAGTCACATCTCTCCAAATCTGCAAAGGATTTGTAATTACTTGAGTAACAGTGAAAATAAAACCCATCCTCAAAAGTTCACCTCTTGAAGGTGTTGTTTAAAGTAGATACCCCATGTTGATCTATAACACAATACAAGGCAGTCTTCTGCTGCCCATAACACCTTTTTCATCCTTTGTTCTATATCAGGAGTCACCTCTCCAAACAGTGTTCATGGGATTTGGCAGCTATTGAGGAGGCACTGAAAGAGGTGCATTTTTATCAAGCCAATTCTAGACATGGTTCTGGCACCCATACAACAAAGTCAATGAAGGCATTGATTTTATCAACACTGGTATATCATTGTTATTACTGGCATTAAATGTATTGCATGTTATGTGCCAATACTGGATCAGTTGTATCCTGTAACTCTGCTAAAATTAAAAGTGAACATTGTTTGGGTGTTGCAGATATGTCCCTAGAGTATAATACATACATATCAGCCAATAGCATTTTGAAAACATTGCACCAGGGAAACAACTGGTCATGTGATACTTCTCTCAATAAAAAGACAATGGGTGGATTATTCTGGTAATGAAGTAGATATGAAACAAAGCTAAGGATACTGTAGAAAAAGAACTCCTCTCTCTCCCACTGGTGCTACTGCTTGTTCTTACTGCTGGCAGCTTTTTTCCTAACTTCTGTGTATGTCAGAAGAGCACAAAGAGTGGATGGTACTTTTGCAGTTGTACTCTTAAGCATAACTGGCACCAAAATGGGCTGGATTTAGTGTCAAAAGGGTTTCCTCTTAAACTCCTAAGATCATCTCATACTCCTACCCAGAAACCTAGGCAAATTAAATATTCCTCTGAAGAAACAACACATATAGACCAACTTCACTCTCAGGTACTGACTTTTCTTAGGAAATGAAGGAAGATTCCAGTGTTTACAAGAGATGTGAATTTGGAAAGCTACAGCAATGCTTTTCTATCCTCCATATACAATCATACATACCAACACTATAATTCAAAACCTCCAAACCTTGGTTCATAGGTGAAAATCAGCTTAAATTATGAATGCTGACAGACAGCAGGTTATTGGATGTACGTGTAGGGGTAGGTGAATGTCCATAGTTTAACTTCTGCAAACTCAAGCCTGCTGCTTGTTACTAAAACTGATGTGGGCTGGTTGTAGGTTTTGATAATACTTGGACTAAACAAGCGACACATCCCAAAGCCTTCAATTAATAAAGAGACATGAGTCAGAATCACCAATCAGGAGTCTTCTGTTGACACAGTATTCAGATTGGGAAATCCAGGGCCCAAGAACAGAAGCCTGCAGAAGTGGTCTCAAAAAAAGTGTTCTTGGGAAAAAGGGGAAGATCCTGAGTGGATGAGAAATCCTAGAAATGCAGAAGATCCTGGAGATGGGGGAGATGCATAGACATAAATGTCAGGGGTTGCCCAGGGTCCTTGACCAGAGATGCCCAAGACTGGTATCTGCGAGCAGTGGTACAACATGAACCAACATGACTCTCTGCCTTTTCCTTCTTGAACCAGAAGCAACTTCCCTGTGGGAAAGGGAAAATGAGGCCATGGAAACAATGTTAGGCAGAAGAAGTGAGTGTGTGAGATAATCAAGAATAAACCGTAGTATCCAGACCCAGTACAGGTTGTCTTTTTGCTCTGCTACTCCCATGATGCTCATCTGCTGATGTGAAGACCCAGTAGTTCCAAGTCCCTTCATCCTGCTGCCCTGTCCCTCCCCCTGTCCCAGCTACAGGACAGCCAGAACAGAAGATCAGAGCCAAGACTGCTGCCTGGTTTCCACACAGAAATATTTTCATTTTACTTTTCTACATCCTCTCTTGATAGAAGATCAGCACCTACAGGCCTGTCTGGACCCTATAGTTCTCTCAGGTGTCCTATGCCAGATCTTGCTTCAACACTCAATCATCATTACTACGCTGCCTTGTTGGACATTCTTCCCTAAGCCCAAGCACTCATGGTAGAGAGACATTTCTGGGCCTTTCCTCTCACACCATCTCCAGGCAGGAACCTGAGTTAAATCTCTTTGCATCCTCAGCTGCTGGTGAGATTGTGGGGTGGAAGGAAAGCTCCCCATTGTTGTCTTCCCAGAACAACCTCACCTCCCTAGAGTCGTGTCACCTCTCTGGACCCTCCTGATTTCTTCTCTTCACAGAGAGCCCTATTTTTAAGCTCTGCAATTTAGTAGAAAACCCCTCTATACAAGGCTTTAAAGAGTATCACAAGGCCCTTGAGTGTTAATGCAGCCTATACAACAGAAGTACCAATCCAATTCACACTCCCCCTTTTTACTTGCACAACAACTCACTATCCAGTAATGACTTCAATCAGCTTTAGATCACACATCCACAAGGATTTAGGAGGTACAGGTGTTTGAGCGAGGCCATGGAAACTTCTTCATCAGCACAAAGAGGGTTTGCATCGCTAGTTCCTTGCCCAACTTGTTAAATACCACAGGTCATACAGGAAGGATGGAGAGGTTATTAAAGTGGTGGGAAGAAGAAAAAGGATGAAAGAGGCAAAAAGATCTGCTAATATCTTTTTTAAATTACATAAAGACACAAGGCTAAATGCTGCTGATCTTAGTCCTAGAATCCAGACCACATAGACACAAACAAAGGCATCATGGCTGACTAGTCAGCAACTACCAGACCATGGAAAGTAAATACATCAGAAGACTTTATTCCAGCCTGTTGTTCTTGCTGCAGAGATGCATATGGGGAAAGGAAGAAAGGATTAGTTAATTGCTAGCCTCAGTACTCATTCAGTTACAGAGTGGGTTGAAAACTTATCCATCAAATGGTTTTTCTTTTGAAAATGCAGATCGGTCAACTCAAATTGCTAGGGGGAGACCGACATCTCTGGACTAAAAAAAAAATATAAATAATTACACTTTTTAATTATTTGCCTTGCAAATTTGTAATTAACATACTAAAATGTTTAGGGTTTATGTTCAGATTGAAATAGTTTCAGTTTATAAAATTAAATGTTTTCATTGACTGATTTGCAAAATTAAATATTTTCCACTTCAGGAACAAGTCAGTTGTTTCCCACACAGTATGAATATTTTACTAAACAAAAATAGTCTTTATTCAAGAAACAGGGGGAATTGTATTTTAAAAATTTTTTGTAAGTATCCTCCTGTGTTTCTCTTTTACTTTTCTAATTCTCAATGCTCTTGCCAGAGTAAAATGCAGACAGATCTTCACTGGTTTTGCGTTTCTCCATCTGGACTGTTGTCAGAGCCTGTTTGCTTATTTCTAAGATAGTATTCTACTTTTGTGGTGGAGGAAGGGAGGGCAGGACAAAATTTATAACAGCATTCTCTTCAGGGTGCTGTTCTCATAATGAACACAAATTGCTCTCATTTATCATCCTGTGATGTAATCTTATAAAAGCCTTTCTCATCCTCATCCCTATAAGGTAACTGTTTTGTTGTATTGGATTATAATGACAAATGACAAAATCTTTTGCATGACTTCAACCATTACAAAATTCTGAAGGGATTGTTACTCTATAAAGCCACTAAGTTTGCATGATAGAGGCAGCCCATGTTGAAAACTGCAGTTAGAAGTACCCACTATACCTATGCCTTATCTATGCAATATTAGCTCTCA
>VZRW01011519.1:0-56485 GCA_013398125.1 Aegotheles bennettii | reverse complement strand
AAAAAAAAGAAAAGAAAAAAGAAAATCAACCCCAAAGAAATAGCTCTTTAACACAAACCCACTTACATCCAAATGGGAAATAAATCCAGGGGTTCTACTTTTGGGATGTTTTATTCAATAAACAAAACCCAGTTGGATTTTTCAATATATCAGTGCTCTTGGGCTACAAGAAATGTGGAGTTATCTGCAGGATTCATTTGCTTTCTGTCTTTTGGAAGCTGATAAATCCATTCCACTCACTTAGGACTGTCAAAACTTGTAAAGCTCCAGTAAGAGCTGATAGAAGAACAGGGTGCTCAGCAATGAAGAGACATGCTTACCATTTCTCAGGAACAAACCATGTTGCTATTTCAAGTAGAAGAGACAGAAGTCCTCCCCAGGGTTCCAGGAGCAAACTTTACCATTTCATGTTTCCCCAGAGTATTCTAGCAATTTAGAATTTGTCATGAACTATTTGCAAATAGGTAAGTACATAATGAATACACACAGTGAACCAGAATATTTAGTCTGCTGAGCACAAGATTTGCCACATAAATGACCTGCCCTCTTGGGAAAATCAAGTACAGCATTTGCATAAACTGACAAATATCTGCACGAGTCCTCAGGTCAGCAAGCACTCTCCAAGAAGTTGAAGTTTGATTTTCTTCTGTCTTCCACAAGTTTTTTGCTGGAGATTTCCATTGAGTTACATGGACTCTTGCCTCCTTACACATCAATGTAAAAGAGATGAGTCAGCTTTCTGAGATCATAGTTTTCTTCAATTGTACCCTCCTTTCTGTAAATGATGAACTACTCAAATGACTAAGAGACTGTACTGTTTTCTTTATTAAAATGAATAGTGACGCATTTAAAATATACTTAATGTAAATCATTGGAGCACGTAGCTCCCATTGAAATATATTGCAAAAAATATACATTTCTACTTTGCATTTAATTAAAGAATTTTGCGGGCCTAATCAGCCTTGAATATACATTTGCTTCAGCTCTTCACAAGATTATAATAAAATGGTAACATAATGCTGTTCTCTAATTATGACTTTAGCCTGAAATCAGCCATTGGCTCTAACAAGTTCAGTGAATTTAATGGTGAGAGTATTGTGAAATTTTTTATATTGTTAGATGGGGAGAGAATTAGTTGACACAAAGCAAGTTGATCCCTTATCACCCGAGGAAGAAAACCTAATTCCTCCCTTGGTAAACGTAACAGCAAAACTCTTGTTTGTACCTTACATGTCTTTCTTTCTATAAAAATGATTGAACATTTTTTTTCTCCTACAGTTTAAAGGCTTTGCTTTATGACATGCCAAGCAGTGAAGCAATGGAAAATTTCAGGTCTTCCATGAAGTATCCCTTGTCCCATACTATTATGGCATTTTTCTTTAGTGTTTTTAATAATCTTGTAAGCAGCACATTCATGACACTAAAAGTTGAAGACATTAATAAATAGGCACAGGACTACCATACTTATTATCTCATGTTGATCTGCAGCTACCAGTGAAAAAGTTTCATCTCAACATTCCCTGAGTCTTTCAGTTCATTAATTGGTAATGATAACACATAATTGCTCAGTACACATCACAGAGGAAAATCACAGGCTCATAAACTTGGGGCTGAAAGAGACGCTGAGAAGTCTCTGAGTCCATCCCCTGGCCCAGTCCAAATAATTTATGCAAGTCTTGGCAACCTGTTGGCTAAACTGCTCCTTAACACAGCCTGCTCTTCTCCCCCTGCCCCCACCCCCACAAGTTCTGCTAAATATTTTATTGTCGAGTTTAAATATACTTTAATAAACTCTTTAATAAATACTTTAATAAAGTCTTATCAATGCCTAAACTGAATTACCATGTCTAGAGTTTAAATTCAGTACCAGAAAATGCTCCTTCCCTTAGCAGAGACTCTTTATATACGTCAAAGACCATTACAATCTCCATTCAAGTCTTCTCTGTAAATTAACCAAGTTTATTCAATCTTTCTGCAGAAGTCACATTTTCTAGGTATCCACTTTCTCTCCTTAGGCTCTCTCCTGCAGCTCCATGGGAAGTCCACTGGACCACAATGGCAACCGGCTACAAAGTGCTAACAAATATATGACACGTCACAAAAATGTATCAAAAATCACTGTGGAAATAATACCTGGTCCAGCTGATTCTTGCCCATAAGGGACAGATACAAAAGCCTGCATATAGGAGTATGTGAAGCACATCATCAACATATAAATTTTTAATTTATTTTTACAAATTCACTTTGATGACATATATTTAATTAGCTACTAGGAAGTAAAAGAGAGTTGGGATCCAGGAAACATGTTTTTGGATGGCTTTCCTTTTTGGGGAATTCATGTTCTGCCTACTCCAGCTGTTGACACTGCCAGGTATTTGTCAGGGATCCCAGGCTGTTCTGAGTACTGAACAGGACTCTCAATGAGTATGGAGGGATGGAAACAACTGAAGACAGAACAGAACCCACAAATGCAAGTTATGTGATGACTAAAATTATATCCCTTCAGATCTGCAGAACAGCAGGGTACCTGTGGTGACACCATCATGCTATTCTCTTGACTCAGTGCACTTTTGTAAGAAATAAAAATGTATTTAGCTATTACTCAGCATCCTAATATTTGGAATCCAAGGCATTTGGAATTCATGCATACATTTATCACTTTGATTTTGTTACTTGAGTTATGAAGGTACACTTATCTAAGCATAAATTACCCTATATCTTCGGCTGAAATCTCTGTATAACAAATTATACCAAAACTAATATGTTTTGTTAAAATACATCTACTTTTTCAACACCTGACTTCACGGTTGTCACGCTTTTTTTCTAGTAAGTGATTATCTGACCTTTTTGTAGACTATTTGTTTTATTAAAAGTAATTTTTATGGTCAGAGTTATGATTACAATGTTTTCTTATCATGACATGCAAGCATATTGTTGTCATTTTGTAGCACAAGTACCCAATATTGAAATTAAGTGGAGGCTTACAAAGTATGTCTTTTTACATACTTCTCTGTGGCCTGTGCAAAGCATTCCACTCATTTCCCAGGTTCTGGCCATCTTTCTTCTTGCTGCTAGGGGAAGGTGGAGGGATGGAGCCCTGTGATCCACTCTTACCGAATCACAGACTTTTTGCACTGGAACTACCCTGAGATTTGCAGTGATGATCATCACAAGAGGACTGACATTAGCTCAGCCCTGGTCTGTTCTTTCAGTGTCAATTGTTGTCCAGCCGCCAGCCAGATCTCATGTAAAGCGTACCAGTATTTTACAGAAAAGCCTTTCTTAAAACCAGATACTGCTAGTTTGTTCTCCTTGGTCCTCTGGGAGATACTAGTAGGCAAATCTTCATGTCTGCTCATGTCAGGTGCTCTCATTCCTTACAGTTTTGTCACAGTTTAATGCTGAGCCAGCAATTAAACGAATGAGAGATGTTTTCTATTACACCCCTCCCTTCCCAGAAAAAGAAAGGAGAGAGAATAAGCAAGAGAGACTTACGGGTAGGAAACCAGACTACACAGCTTTAATGATATATACAAATATACACAAAACCAATATTGCTCTTCTCCCATCAATAACGCTTAAGTTACCCTCTAGGCTAATACAAGGAACAAATTATACTCGGCTTCTGATAGCCTAGATAGCAGTCTTGAGCTGAACACTTCTAGCAGTGAAGGCTGAGCGCCAACACAGCAAGCACACGACTTCAGCGAGACCTTGGCAAGTGGGCCTCAGGTGGGGGATGACTGAAGAGATGGATGGATTTCCCAGGAAGGCAACCACAGACAAAGAAAAAACTTGACCCTGTGATCCCTCAGATTTATACCAAGTATGATGCTTATGGGATGGAATACTTCATTTGGTCAAATTTGGGTTACCTCTTGGGTTCACTCCTCCCCTCAGGAGGGGTACGGGTGTCAACCCCCTTGATCCCCCTTTGTGGCCTTGGTTCTGTATGCCATTCTCCAGCAGTAACTGTAAACATTGAGTGTTACCAGTCCTAAAGGCAGACGCTGACTGAAAAACATGCAGTTAATTTCAGCAAGTACAGCTACTTAGAAGAGACTTACCTGCAAAGTAAAATTACTAAAAGAAAATTGGTGCTATCCTGGCTCAAATCAGGAAAAGTTTTAAACCATTTTGTCTTCTTAGGTGTCTGAAGAAGGTCAAAAAAACCTATACTGACCAGGCACGCAAAATTTCAAAATCTTATTAGCTGCATAGTTTCAACAGTCAGAGATTTTCATTAATTACCCTTCTGTGCCTCTAGTGTCAGCAAGAAGTGTCCTTTGGGTTGCCCACAACTTCAGTAGCTTGCAGATCACCAAAGATATGCTTATAAAGCTAATACCATAGCATAATCCCAGCTTACATAACACAAGTCACATCAGTACAGCAGTTTTTAAATGTTCCATTTGGGACATTGGGATTGGGTATTGGGATTATCACAACAGTATTTTCAGTTTCAGAAAAAAGGCCACTTCCTATAACAATTGCTGTAAGTTTATATTTTATATTTTTCGTTTTGTTATTCCTCATCAGTGCCTGATTTTCAGCTACTTTTCTCATCACCTTTGAAAGTCGGTTCCTGTTTCTTTCACTAGAACATTATTTTGTACATACATATGCTTTCAGAGGTGCACCAGTGATGTGAGATGGCAGGTCTGTTCAGGAAGGTCAGAACATCCTCACTGGGCAATGGGAAGAGCTAGTTTTGTATGGCAACCCACAACCCTTCACTGACCAGAAGTAAAATTACCACATGGTAGTGGAGGACAGACTGAAATGTCTACAAGTTTATTGGCCAGAGTTTTTGATGGCCAGTCTCTCTAAAAACATTTTCTCTGATATTGCCTGTGTGATCACCTTGAACAAGTCACCTGAAATCTTCATCATACACCATGTATTGTACATCTCTACACACTGCTATATTTGATTGAGATGAAAATGAACACTGAATCTTCCAGGGGTTGTGCTCCCTTATCATGCTCAGGTCAACAACTTTTATTATTATGAAGAAGTTTTAAAACATTAGCACAATATGTCTGGAGAAAACAGATACATTGGGACTTAAACAGCTAAGCACGTCACACCAAGTATTTATGCAAACAGCAGTGGGCAACCATATGTAAATGTATTTTATTAACAGAGGTGTTTGGGAGGACCTAGTTATTGCTGGTGGGGTTTGCTTTGATTTTTTTTAAAAGAAGCTCAAGTCAGAAGATGAACCACTGCAGTGCAAAGTAGAAGTTGTTAGTCTAGTATTAAGGAAGGCTTAGCACACTCAGTTACCAGACATAAATTGATGCAACAGTAGCTGGTATCAAAAAAAGAAATATATGGAAGTCAGGTAGTAATTTCCTAAACCACATAGGTCATGTTACAAGAGCATATCTGACTGCACCTTAACTGAAGCTGGTAACCAGCTGGGAAGAAACACTATCCACTAACCCAAGGGGTTTACAGGTCAGGATTTATAGACTTTCTCTGCCACTTTGCTACAAACTCATTTTGCAGTTTCACCCAAATCACAAACTGTAGTACCTTAGGCTTTCCCAGTGTTATCACCAAAGTAGATCTGACACTTCAGAGGGGAACATTCACACTTTCTTCAACAAAGTTTACATAATATTTAACCATCTTCCAAAGACAAATACTATATAGGAGCCCAATTTTAATACTTGTGGTAGAAGGTTTTGTTCATAAAAGAGAAAAGATAAAAATTTGGCCGAGATACTTAGTAAATATAAATTTGTTTTATATACTATATGGGGTTTTTTTTAGTTCTGTTTTTCACAATACTTTAAAAAAGTTATGGATATTATTTGTTCTTAAAATGTTGTAATGCATTAATATTACTTTAGAGGCTTAGATCTAGTTATATGTCAAAAGTATCAAAATCCAAGATGTTTCTTAAGTAATAAATATAATGACACTACAAAATCAATGTTCAAAGCAACTGCAGAAAAACAGCTATTGGTTGAACTAATTAAGGAAGTTGGAAATGAGAAAATACCTTTCCTCACTTCTTCTCAGCAAGATCCTCAGATTTTCTCAGCAATTCAAACAGCCACATCATTATCTCCTGCTTGATGATGTGTTTCTAGGAAGTGAGCAGCCAAACCAAACCAAACCAAAACACTGACAATTAAGGAAGGACTGCTGCCTCTTCAGGTCAGTCCCAGGAAATACATTAAATCTCTATGACAATCAGGTATTATTTCAGGTCATATAGACAGACCTGAACTGGACTGATTGGCAGGTGTAATGAACTCTCAATAGCATTGTTACCTTAGGCTAAGGCTGCTGTGCCCATTGCCTCACCATGGTGCAGCTGAGAGACTAGAATAAAGAGAACCAGTGCAAAAACTAGTGTCAAACTGAAGGTTAATGAAAAATGTGCAATCCCTCAACCAGAAAGGGGGAAAACTAATATAGGGTGGCTACAATAATGGAAATATAGATGCAGCCATAATAAAAAATAAACATTTCAGATGTAGACAGTAATGGCTAGAGGACAAAGTTTACCTTGAGTAGACCCAGCAGCAGCCAAAGGTATAACAATACATAGACTATTTGCATGACCACCTATCACAACCTTAGGGCTGTGGAAAATCTCAGGTGTTATTCTTCATTCTCTTCTTGTCATATTATGTTGGGTTAAAACATATGAAGACATCTTCTACCCTCAAAAGTCAAAAGTAGCACTAAAAATCAAAACCTGAATGTAATTACAAGCAATGTAAAGAAACATTATTTCAAGTTTGCTCTTGATTCTGGACGTGGTTAATTGTGGTTGTTTAGGAAAGTTCTATTAAAACTAAAACAAATACTGAATGTTTTGTCCTCTGATATGCTCCTATGCTTTGGGTATCAGAGCTTTAGGGTCTTCCTGAAAAACTGTTTGAACCTAGGCCATCTTGCTTAATAGACCTCTTTAGAAACTTTTTCATGGCAAGCAAAATGTCCTGAGTGGTAGTAACTAATATATCCACCACTGCTTATGATAGTCCAGATTATTTTTTCCAGAGGCACTATTTCTTGACTATCAAACTGCATTTTAGTCTTCCTTTTTCTAAGACACTCATTTGTTACTGTAATATACTCATGGGTTTACAGGTGAAAATTTCTCTTTCACTTATACCTCTGCAAATACTGGTGACCAGAAGTCTACAAGCACAAAGCTTTTTCAAGCAGAAAGAGCTTTTGAAGTAAATTTCTATAAAATATTAGCTGTGCAGGTAAAACAGATGTTAGAGACGGCAAGAATGGCAAGTTGCAGTTTCTAGGCAGCAGTACACAAAACTTTAATTTTTTATCATTTGTGTTCAGGATTAAAAAAAATTGATGAATTATACAATTTGAAAAAACTATTGTGTTTTTTGCTGTTTTTCAGGAACATGGATCGTTTTTGAGATTTGAAGTTCAGTGTGTGAGAGAGATCATGTGCAGTTGGCTGACTCAGTATTTTGGAGTTACTTTTACAAAGTGGTACCAGGTAGGAGGAAAACACTTAAGAAGCAGGATGAGCATCAGAACTTTTAAGACTATTATAAGCTTGTAGAAAAATCAGATTATGGAAAGGTTTTTCAGACTTTTGAAAAACGTTCTTGTAAGATGGCATCTTTATTAATGACAGAAGATTTTGAGAGCTAATTCTAAATGTTGTTACTTATGGTTTCAAAGGAGAAAAACCTAAACTCAGGACAATATTGACTATTAAACACTGGAAATAATGAACAAGTCAATTTTGATTCCATATAAGAAGAAACCACTGTATGCACTGTTTTTATTAGGTAGCAGTATGAGTTGGATTTTCTGTTCACTGTAGAACAACAGATCTGTATCACCATCTTTAAATAGTCTCTTACTAATATTTTCATAGTGAGTAACTTTTGTTTTAATGTTTTCCACATGATCTTAATTGAGACTAACCAATATTTCCATAAAACTGTGGATATATATATCACCATCATTGACAAAAAACATTGAAAACCATTTATATTAAACTAGGAAAAAAAACCTTTGCAATACAAAATTAAAGTTCTAATGTGAATTTCTCAGGATCTTATTAAATACTAGGAGGTAATTGGAAAAATAACAGAAAAGTGAAAAGAGAAAAAATATAAGCAATAACTAGTATAGAGATACAAATCAAAGCAGAAAGATAATTTTTTTGCATGAAAATATAAACACCAAGGTCAACTGGAGTGAAGTACTTCTAGATATAACTGGAAAGGTGGAGAGGAAAAACAGATAATAGATAAATGCAAAATAGGTAAACAAAACAGAAATGGCTTTGGCCAGACATAGGCACAGTTATGCCCACACTACCCTCCCAGAAAGGGCCAAGTCCTCAGGGACATAACTCTCCCACCATGTATGAGCAAACCTTTCCGCTGGAAGGGAGTTTGCAGAAACTGGCACTCAATGCTATATAAATCTTCTGCCATCCTCTACAGGCATCTGTCTAGTGTGCAAACATATGACTGATGTCAAGCAGGCAAGCCAACACCTTAGTCTTTCCCAGAGAGACCTCAATGTCACATGCTGCACACAGACACCACCTACACCTGCCAGGGTGGACGCACAGTTATCTCAGGGCATTAGCCTGCTTCCTGGGTCTGAAATGTGGAGATCAACTCGTTGTTTTTGCAGTGCAGCTCATTTCATAGATTCCAAGGATGGTGAAGCTGAAAGAAAGTGTTTGTTCTGATGCAAAAAGGTATCAACATCTGGCCCTCCGTGTGCTGCATGAGCCATGTTTTTAGTACCTGCCCAAATCACTGAAGAGCTATTTGATAAAGTAATGCTGCTAAAATGACTTATGTGGAACTGGTCACCAAAGAGAGTGAGCAAAGGGTTCACTAAATGATACATAGGACTGATCCTATCTGATGGTCACTGTAAATATAATTGAAATAGGGTAATTTCACTCACCATAACAGCTTTTTACAGCACATCTCTGGCACCCTAGAGAAACTCTTTCTGCAGTTTATTGCATTCTAGACATGGGATGGGAGTTTGAGTGTTTATGTATGCATAAGTACTAAGAAAGGTGGAGTCTTAATATTAGCCACCAACCACTTGCCTAATGTCTTTCATGGGGTAGCCAAGGTGCTATAGTGTAAAGCTAATATGGTTGTGTACTGGAATATTTATTCTAGTTAGATTGCATCATCTCATTGCAAAAGTCAGGGTCATTTAATGAGTACAATTTTTCAAACTGTATTTTGTTGAACAGTTCACTTACCCAGTCTTTTGAAATACCAGCTGCAGGATGTACTAGTGGTTTCTGAACACTCACAAAAAAAGAAGGGTGGAAGAAAATCAAAACACACAGACTTAGTTAGCTTTGTACAGCTCATGAATGACATTGTGTTGTAAGTCAAAACAGTACAACACAATATTCATAGAAATCTATAAAATACAGCTGAAGAGGTTATTTAGGTTATTTCTTCACCCTATAGTTCAGCTTTCTTTCCTGACAGGTGTTCCTCCAACCCATTCCTAAAGGCAATCTGACAGATTTCAGCATTTCTCCTGGCAATCTACTTCGGCGCTTCACTGCTTTGTTAAAAGAATACTCCTCATCCTGAAGTCAATTCCTCAATTTAGTATTCCCTGTCTTAGAAAAACAGTAAATGTAGAAAATAATTTTATTTTATTTCTTGTAGTTACTTTTTGCAGTTTTGAATTGGTAACCTATGGGAAGAGGAAAAAAATTAAGACTGTAGGAAAGGAAAAATATTCAGTAACTTCCATGTCTTTATCTGGTCAATCTTACATCTGCATGATTCTATAGTTTATGTATATCCTTTTTAAATTTGTTTGTCATTCATATTCTTATTAAATTCAACACCCATACAAGCCACAGCTCTGTAGAAAAGGCTGTGTCAGTATACTACAGGATGTTATTACTTCATATATATTAAGGGTAGCGCATTAGTTTATATACACCAAAATGTGCTGTTTGCTTCACCACAACACCATGACTCATGTTCAGCTTGTGAGCCATTGTAACCAATATCCTCCTCTGCAGTATTTCTGTATAAGCACCACTCTCTATTCTGCACCTGTACATGACTATCCCTAGCTATGTTTGCAACTCTCTTTGTAAAATTGTGTTTTACTCTTCTCTAAATCATTCCTCTAATTTGAAAAAAAAAAAAAAAAATAGAAAGAAATCTCAAACTCTAGTCCTATCCTTCAACAAGTTTGAAGTTCCAGATTTAGTAAACTCCTAAGTTTATGGAGTGCTCCTCCAAAGATAAATCTTTGCAGTCCTTCCAGATCTTAGTCTCATATTCTGAACAGTCCTTCTCCTTCAAAATTCTGGGAAGGAGAAAAAAAATCCCAAACTGACGTTGTTGCATGTATGCATAATATGACATTTATGTGTCTACCAAATTAAATATTCAAGCATGCTAGAACAATATTTATTGGTTTAGTTCTGAGAACTAATCTAAAACCATCATTATCTAGGCAAAGACATATTTTTTCCACCCCCAAACTACATATAAAGAAAAGTCCTTTCTGATTTTTTCAGTCAGACAGACAGTTCCTTGAAGCTAATAAGAAAATGATTATTTTTCAAGCAGCGTATGGGCTGATGAAGTAATTGTTTGAAAGTACAAGGGAAAAAAGCTCCCATAATGAAAACATGTCACAGACACTTCTTCATTCATATGAGAATTGGTCTCAGTTTGTAAAAGTAATCTTTTTCAGACAACTCTCATTCAATTTAAGAGTAATGCTTTCCTTTAGGTGCCAACAGGAGTGTGATTACTGAGGATGACAACACTTTCAAATGAGAAAAAAAAAAAAGTCTCTTAGGTGTTTAGAAGCAATGTTACATGGATGCTTGTCAGCAAATGGCCTAAGGCAGATCACAGCAAGAAGGTAAAGAAGCTTAACAGTTATAAAGGACGAAATATTATTTCAAACACTTTCAGGAATAAGCAAAATATTTTCTTAGACATATAAGGCATGTACAGAAAGCAAACAATGCACTGTATTGTTTTATAATTTAAAAGTGTGGCTTTCTTAACAGTGAGGGATAAATAAATTCTTCCTGGATCCCACTTCCATTTTTTATACGCAGTTCTATAGATAACTCATATTTGTGCTATTCCTCCACAATCCCTTTTTCTGGTATTAATAACATCAGTAGAGAGAAGTACTAAGCTGAAACATTTGTTCCTCAAGCTGCAAGTAGAGGATCCTTGCATTCAGTGCAGAGAAAACACACATGATCCTGCATATGAATGGAGTACCCTCCAGAACAAAGTCTCGAAAGTTGACTCCAGAAGTATCCTAACCATGGTTAGTTAATTTGAAGCTAGTACTCATGATTCCTCTTTAGTACAGTCTAACTCATTCAAAGGAATAAAATTGTCCTGGACAATAACAACAGCAGGATGGCCTCTTCAAGTGGATAACTTGGATGTGTTGAGGACAACTGGGCCTAAAAGAAACCTAAAGACAGAAATATCTGGATATTTCTCCTTTATACACAAGTAGTGACAAATGCAAGTTTTGCGTGAAGGTAATTCATGTTCTCTCTCCATTGAAAAGAACAAAAATCCTTCTTCTCTTGGAAAAAAAACTCTGTCTTTGCACTCCTGCATTATCATCAGAACTTCTGGTGAGGTGGTCATGGTCAGAGCAGGTGCACATGCACCACATCCTGGCAGGCTGCAGTGAGGAATACACTTCAAATCAAGTCTTTCCAGCAGGGATATCTAGGAGAGACACGAGCATCACTGAAGTCCATTACTTCCTGAACTTCCCAGAAACATCCCAAAAAACTACTACCTTCAAGCTTAACTGAAAGTTACTGTGGCAGCAATATTAATTTTGGGAGCACCTAGCATTCCTTGTAACACTTTGGCTACACTTAAGACTCTAACACTGTAAGTGAGAAACATGTCTGTTTTTAAAAAATAGTAAAAAGTAATCACAGAAAGGATGGAAAAAGAAATAATCCTGAGGCACAATGAAAGCTGTTATTGGCTTAATGCATGCCCCTTCTAAAAGCTCCTTTTCTTACATCCTCAAGAAGAGCATATAGATGATATCACATAGTCATGAAAATATTTCAATATTTTCAAGGGGTGTATGGAAGACAAAATGAAGCAGCTGTAACTCTAAATCCTCATAATTTAAAAGATGTTGCTCTGTCATTATTATAACTCATAAAAAATGTATTGTTGCCATAACAACCGCCTCATCACATGTTGAGACTGCCTGAAAAACTCAAGCTTTCTTTAATCAGTCAGATACATGGACCCAAACGTTAAAATAATCCACCAATACATTCATGACACTTTCCCTCTTTCTTGTAAAATGAACTTTAATGTACACAATTCCTTTTCAACAATCATTATTTTTAAAAATCTATAATCAAAAGAGTCTAATTGATTCTCTTTTTGCTCCTAGGCAATAGACAATTTGTGTCTGGGAATGACTGCATTTCTTCAGATGGAATAGGGCTGATGAATGTACATTCTCTTCACTGCCATTATTTTCCTGAGGCTCCACTGTGTATCGTTTGAATAACACTCAACATAAATCCCAGATGGTGGCAGGACTTGCAAATGATCTAGTGTGGCAGCCCCTGCATGCGTGCAAGGATTCATTGAAGAGAATTGCATTTTAATAGCAGTAGAAGGTATGCCACCTAGCTCCATGTGATAAAAAGCTTACAGTAATGCAACCACATTTCCCAGACCTGAGGGCCTGAGACAGATGGCTGAGTACAGGACTTGCTACTGAAGTTGTGTAGACCAAGCAGAAACATCTAGTACATCTGGCCATGCAAAAGGATGGGCAGCATGTCCTCATACCCTACGGCATGCCACCCAACAGACTGCAGCAGGGCACAGGTATCTGGTGAAACAGGGATATAGTGCAACCACGCTGCTCCTGGCTGCCCAGAAGTCATCTCTGCAGCAGCAGCCACTTCATTCCTGTCCCAGACCTCCACAGAAAATGGTTTCCTCAGACTGTGACACACTTGGGCTGAAGGCCCCAGCTCAAAGCAGACTGTAGAGGGATTTGCACCTGAAGTCCCATTCCCAGGTAGCCTAATCACCAAGTTAGTAGGTATCTGAGAGCATCAGTTGAGCTCAGAAGAAAAATTTCGGCTTGGGCAAAGCAGGGGTTTGTCACCCGCTCCAAATTTTTGTTTTCACAAACTGGCATTTTCCAGAAAACTGCTATTTTCTTGGATTTTGGTCTGCCAGCTCTCCTCTGCAACACAAATATGCACAATGTGCTCCATTTTATAATAAATGTAATATATCCCTTCTTTCCATATGGGTATTTTCTTCAGAATTTGCTCATTTGCAGCCTGAAGTCCTCTCAAGTGACATTCAGCAAGTAATTACATTTTTCTCTATCATATTTTCATCTTGTCTAAACATGGTTAAATCTGATTTTCAGTTTTGGAAACATGCTTTGAGTTTTACAGGTTTACCTCAAATCCCATAATAATGTTGCTTTCTGTGCTGCTGCTTTGTGTTTCCTGAATGATCTTGTGCTCATTCACTGAGGGTAAGTGCTCAAACTAACTTTATAAGTGGAAGGAGTGTTGTACACTATTCATTATACAATTCAGGCTTTAGCAAACATCCCATTCCATGCATTTATTTATGAAGGTGGAACAGCCCAGAAATATGTTTCTGCTTCAGCTGAAATCTTGTTGTGTTCTACTACTACATCTTTGTTTTTATACTTGGACAGACTACATATAAATAGACTTCTAAAAAGGAGGAAAAAACAGGAAAATAGTACAGAGAATTTATATGGTTCAGAGGAATATATATTTGAGGTCACAGGATGGTGGATTAGAGAAATCAAGGGTCTGATTCATTCTGGAAATTCCTCTATTTCCTCTATTATTCAAAAGACATGTACAAGGAATTGGGTTGTGCAAAAATACCGGTCTGGCACACAGCTGCCTCACTGATAGCTTCCACCCACAGAGCAGGTGGGAATTAGAAATTACTTTGGGAAAATTTTACAGAATAGAGGAGAAGAAAAAAGAGGAAGATAGGACAAAGCCATGAGAGAATTCATCCCGCAGGTTCAGGGAACGGATAAGGACAGAGTAAAGAAGAAGGATGCTAGTCTAAGCCACCAATAGATCATTTCTCCCATGAGTCACTGCTAGAAAACACATGCTGAGTCATAGGGACTATAAGCAGTAATCTTAAGAGAGAAGACCGTTTGCTAGTTGAACTGCTATGTGAAAGGTCCCTCAAAACATTAATTTGCTTTTTGAAATGTTTTAAGTCATTCAAGAAACTCACAAAAAAAGTCTTACCTAAAACCCAGCTCTCTGTCCAGTCAGTTCTGGATCACAAAGAATTAAATGTTTATTTTACTCATATTCCTATTAAAAGGTTATATGTTAAACTCTGTATTATTGAGAGGAAAAACAATGGTGTTCAACCTTCAAATGAATCCCTATTAGATTTTTTTGGTGTTAAATGTTGAGATTCTTATGCAACTGTATTTCAAATTCACACACAGGCACACTGTGCTTTCATGTTTAAATAGGCTTTCCTATGCAAACCTGCTTTCTGTCTTACAGACTGAACCATTAGCTGAAATGTCCCTCTGGCCACATTTAAAATCTTGATTATAATCCTTGATGAATCAGGGAAGTGAACAATCCTTGGATGTAATCAGAAGGAGTTAAATAAATGACCTTTCCTGGTAGATTTATTACTTTTCTTATAGATGAAGTTTCATTGGCTAATCATATGAAAGCAAAACAAAAAGAAAAAAGTCTTATATAAGGGTGGTGGCCATAATGTTTTAATTGAAAATAGTACGTTCCTGATATATTCCTAAGAAAAATGGGGTATGCACTTTTTCTTCACACTTGTATGGGGACCATATAGGAAGGGGTAAATGCAAAGTTCAGAGCTGAGACTCAGCAATGAGGTAGAGATGAAGCATAGTGCCAAGGGTGGTTTTAGTGAATATCAGTCCTGCACAATGCAAGGAGATAGGCTTTATTTCTTTGTCATTGTATTCACATAGCGACAGAGGCTGACTTTTTCAGCATCACTGTAAAATGTACACCCCAAAAAAAGTTTATTTACACATACATATTTAGGACCATACATGCAAAAAGGTAATATTGTCCACTTAAACCCAAGTAGCTGTTGAACAGCCTTCCCTTTTTCACCAGGTGAACCACCTTAGGGTGGAGTTCTCACTGATGCAGAGGTCTTTCTCTGCAAGAGAAGACAAAGATTCATTCCTGAGCTGCAAGAAGGATCAGACAGGAGAGCTTTTCTCCTCAAGATCCCAGCCTCTCTCAGACTGTGTCTGAACAAAAAGTATGCCATCTTGATGCTTGCCTCAGGGCTGTACCATTGTTTGTGAGGGTCTAACTGGAGTGTTCTGTGTTTTTTCTCTTTTTTCTTTACCTCTATGACCCCAGCAATGTCACTTTCACATGTAAGGCTAATGCCCAAGCTGATTCACAAATGCCTGCTGTTTGGGCGATGTTTTCAGTTTAGTTTTATCTTCTCTGTAACAACACCAGGAGCATCTTTGTGGGTTGGGCAAAGATTCTTTTCTATTGCACACTCAACACACTACCTGAAACACTTATCAGTAGTTGTCTAGGTCCTCGATTCCTGAACTGCGGGTTCAAAGACATAAAACTCGGGTTTTCTATGCAAATTCCAAAATGTGCAGAAAGACACCAGTATTTGTCTTCTGAACTTCTGGAAAAAGTACAAAAATGCTAAAGAATTATTTTTAATAACAGTTCAGAGTTGGCTGGTAGCAGAACAGGAGCAGGCATTTCCCAATGCGAGGTGACAGACAGTCCAAGAAAGCTATGCATGAACTTTGATGGGCAGTAGTTAGCAACAGGACCGCAGACAGTGCAGCAATAAAGATAAAGGAAGTTCAGGGCATGAAAGGACATGGAAATCTCTATATCTGAGAAATATTAGTTTCCCCTTGCAATTCTTTCTCCTTTATTTTTCTCCTGACAATCAGATCAAGTGTGGGAGGCCAGCTGTCTGCAAGGGGAAGGCAAGAACTGCTCTGCAGTCCTCAAAAAGGGGGACTCAGTCACTGCTTCACAAGAACCACAGGTCTAAGCCAATTGCTGGAGATTCTGTACATGCCACACACTTGCTTCTTTATCCTACTTAAACAGGAAAGTATTTTGAAATTGAACTCTAAAACTTTGTTTTCTGGCATCCTTATGGTGTGCTTTTAACAAAACAGAAGAAGAGACATGTTTAATGTTCCTACTTCTGAAATTTTGGTTGTTCATACTCAGTCATTTTAGACAAAATAATCCAGGTCCAAGCACATGGATAAACTTTGTAGACATGTCTTCTACAGACACTTTGAGTTACAGATGCCTTGTTAAAAGAAGCAAGTAATGTTGTCATCTATTGAAGATAGAAGTTGTTCCAGACACTGTCCTCCGGCAGCAAACTCAGGCATCAAAGGACTTCTGGTCCAGTGGAACCCTCACAAGCCTGATCAATAAATTGACTGGATATTGCCTGGCAGGGCACTATCTTCTGACTTTTTTCTCACTTCATGAAACAACAGGTGAGAAAAATCTTCCATCCAAAAGCAAACCAAGATACATAGTAAAATCGATGGTGAGAAAGCAGGGCAACTGCTTCATTACAGAGTAACAGGCTATCAACATTTGACTGACATTCCCACAACAAAAAAACAAATAAGCTCTGGCTACTAACATTCTTTTTTTTTTCTCCTGCATATCTCTTTCAGAAATTATAATCCTTTGATAATTACTGCTGGATTCTCTCTAAGAAATAGATAAGATGAGGCTCCAAGCACACTGTGCAAAGGCAAGCTCAGTAGAAACAAGAGGAGTGATATTAAATTCCACAGCATTCCTGCTTTCCTTTTGTCTCAGTTTGCTCCTTCTGGGTGATTACGGTTTCAGTGTAGCCTACATGGAGAATTTAATTAAGGAGGACCAATAGAAGCAAACCTTCCTGTGCCCAGCACACATACTCTGATTTCAGTTTTAGAAGCTTGCGTGATTACTGCAGGAAGCAGCTATACAGAAAAGCAAATCTTGGTTGTTCTTCATTCTTAAACTCTGACTACATCTGGTAAATGTTGTACCCTAAATCTTTTAATAATTCAGCTTTTCCACTTTGAAATACTGTTACTGCTGTATGAAAGGTTACCTGGAGGGCCAATTCTAATTACGGAATATATCCTGCAATAAAATATTCAAAATTATTTCCACATGTTTACCAACCACCGCTTCAGAAATATTCTTTTACAAGGATAGTTTAATCACAGTGTTTCCATCTAACTTCATTTATTTTTCTGATTTAAATGCTAGGCTACTCCAGTTGTGGATTTCTGGATTTTTTGGAAACAGGTGGCTGAAAACATAAGTTCTGTTTGAGAGGATATTATTAATCAATATATTGCAATTTGCAAGACTCTTAAGACTTGAATTCCCCATTAAATCCAAATCTATTCTCACAAGACACTAATTATGGAAATACATTCATATATTTCAGTGATATTAGTTACACATCCACATCTGCCTCAGACAGACAAATGAAAAAAAACTGCTGTGAGTTAAATACGGAGCTCTTAGGCACATGAGAAGGTAGATGCAGCCCTGCAGGCTGCCACAGAATTTCATTACAACAGAATTTCATAACTGTATAGTTATGATGATTCCATAGCAAATAGATAATTTTCAAATACAATCATGAACAGAAACAGATAAAAATCGGAAGTTAGTTTTAACATTTCAGGATAGAAACCTCTGAGTTTTACACTCATAACAGTCCCTGACTGAATAAATATTCATTCGGAGTCACTAGACTACAGCCTCCAACATTTTACATGCTGTTAATTTTTGTAATAAAAAGTATAGCAAGCATAGCAATATCTGTCATGAGTATTTGCACAAACAAGATGCTCAGTTTCAACAATTTGGTCAGTTATATTATTAAAAACAAAGTTCTATTACTATATCTATAATAAATAATCATCCTTGCAAGGATTTTTAAAAAATTACATGACAGTCACATGGATTAATAACTCTTGAGGTATCTAATGGGGGAATAATATCTAATGTAAGCAAAGCCTTCTGGAGCATTCGCTTACAAACTCCAGTCATACAGTGACGACAGTGCAAAGTTCACAAAGCTGGGTGGAAGGCTTCTGTGAGCTTCAGGAAGGATTGATCAGACCACGACAAAAGCACTTCAGTCAAACATAAATAGAGCTCACATTCGTTCAATATTGGTACATCACTGATTTAAAAGATAAAGAGATTTTCTGTCTTCTAAAAAAGAGTATCTGCATTGAAAGTGTGACGTAAAAACCCTTACAAATCAAAATGGATTTTCGGTAGGCTATAGGGTCACACACCTGTAACCCAAGCTCTTTGGTTCCCATGAGATTTACAGTTTCTGTTCCAAATTATGAGGCACTTTCCTGTTTAAATTGCTTCAATTTTAGCACTGCAATAATATGGGTGGTTTGAGCGGAGATCATTTTCTTCACGGAAAAGAAGATCTGCTACAGCTTAAACCTCCAGACAAAGAAAAAGTTACCTGGACTGACAACAGGCATGCACTATTTCAAAGTGAAAGGCAAATATTTGACAAGGTTATAACAGACTCAAGTAGACCTCTCCAAATGAATGCTATGTGCCTTAACAGCAACAGGGCTCTGCTATAATAAATATATCTATCCATTTTTTCAGGCCTCACAAGCATGGTGGGCCTGGGGTATAGATGCGAGTCTCAAGCTGAGGTCTCACCTGGGGCTGAGGTCTGATTTACAACCAAGTGTGAGCATCACACACCCAACAGGTACCCATGACAAAGATAAGGGGGGCTCTAACACTGACACAAGCACAGAATCTGACACTTCAACCTTACTTTTGTTACAATTTCTTGACAAAAGAGAATATACGTGACAACAGTGCACTGCTGTCTGCTGACCTCAGCTATACCACTGCAATGAAAGATGCAGTCCCTCTCTGTTAACATGCTGTCAGACTGCACAACCCTTGTTCGATCTGCTTGTTGGTCTTAAAATATGTTATTAGAAAATACTTCATTTGTTTCCCACAGTTCACTCTATAATAACCTCACCAGCTGAGGCAGATTTAAGCTTTCATATAAAAGAAATAAAGAGAAACAATAAGAAAAAAAATCACAAAAGGGGAATGTCTAGGTTTTCTGCCTATGAAATTAAATTCCCTACAGTGATTTGATGTTGCTGAGATTCCTGGTCAAAGAATGGACTGTCCCAGAGGTATCTCTAGAGACTATTCTGAGCACCAGAGATGCAATGGGGGAGAAGGAAGTTCTCGAAATAAATCTTTGCAGAAGCCCCAAATTAAATGGCAACAGCCACTTCTTTCTCAACATACTTTCTCAGATGGTCCCTCTCCAAAGTAAAGGGTAAAGAGGAAGAGAATCCTCAGCCACCAGAACTTTTTGGTGAAAAGCCCTTCTGGTTTTGCAGGCATGAGAGAAGCCAAAATTTGTGACTTCTAAGGCTAAACATCATTTGATTATTAACCTCAAAATCTTTGTTGCTGTAAGACTTCATCTAGGGAAATCAAAAGCAAATAGGAAATGAGGATGAATGACACGCTTCACTGGCTGGACAGTTTTAGAAGAGTTTCCAAAATACTCCATATATTTGAGGGTGCTGCTGCCACCAAAATCTTTTTGTTTTATTCTGATGTTGCTTTGCACCTAGGAGGGTGAACATTCAGATTTAGAACAAATATCATCTAACATGTGAGGTTCTTTGTCTTCCAAACAAAGCTTTAGATTTTTTTTTTCTGCAGAAATTCAGCTTGATGGATATTGGCATTGAAAGGAGTGTTAAATAATGCATGAAGAGAAGGACGGACACAAGAAGTGTCAGTTTTCCTTTTTATGCCCTTTTCCCCTGCAGCCTTTGAAACATATTTTATTCAGTTGCTTTATAAATCATACAAATATATAAAGGCTAACCCTGTACATTAGACTCTGATGAATATGCTGTGCAAATTCATATGCAAAGCAGATGTAACCCTCAGGTCATTGGCACATGCCCAGCTGCAAAAGAAGTACCACCATGTCATGCAGCATTTGGTTGTTTCTGGCAATACCCCTGAATTTAAGTTGGGAATTAAACTACGTGAAACAAATAAAGGCCATCTATTTCACACTCCTTTACAGCAAAAGCACAAGCACAGATCAGCATCCTCTCTCTAACCTTGTGGATTTTTAGCTGTCTCCAGAGTAAATAAAGCTGCTGTTGCTATTGTTCCTTCCCTTCAAAAATATCCAC
This sequence comes from Aegotheles bennettii, assembly GCA_013398125.1. Lineage (NCBI taxonomy): Eukaryota > Metazoa > Chordata > Aves > Caprimulgiformes > Aegothelidae > Aegotheles > Aegotheles bennettii. The sequence goes on along the minus strand of VZRW01011519.1, from coordinate 36,139 downwards.
AGTTTTGTCAATGATTTTAAAGTAAGACATTATCTCAAAAAACTGATTCCATACATACAACAAGCAGCCTTTATTTCAAACACATATTTTCTTGCTTGCTCAAAACTACAGTATGACTGAAACAAATGGATGAGCACATTCAGGAAATCTTTCTAGTCGTACATCTTGGCATCATATACTTTGACAAAGAAAATACCTTAGCTTACTAAGAATCTGCTGTAGCACTAGCATCAATAAGGAACTGAAAAGAAGTATCTTAAAATATTTGCTCCAGCATGATCCAAAGCCAATGGAAATCATTAGAAAGACTTCCACAGTCTTTCCTGAACTTAGTCCTTTAATTCCCTCCAGTCATCACAGTCTATCATGTATCGATGTAACCATCTAAATAAAGCTGAAATATGTGTGCATCAGAAAACAATTTCTCTGAGAAAAGCAAGAACAAAACAATACTTTCAAAGAACTAAAAAATTAAAATTAATATTTTACAACTAGACTAAAATACCAGAGAAAGCAGAATATTATAATGCTGAATTGTGACATAAGAAATCCATAAAAATCCTAATTAAAGTGCATTCTGCAAAACAGCAAGTCTTGGCCATGCAAGTCATTTACCAAACTCTATGAAATGCATTTGAGATTTGGAAAGAGCATGCACAATTCTTCTTTTTTTTTCAAGAAGAAAAGATATAATTTAGCTCAAGAGACAATGAAGTTTAATATCATTTGATTCACTCAACATTTTAAGTTTGCCTGAAATTAGACATTCATCATATAATCTGATCCTTATAAATATTATTTATCCTACCCAAAACTATCAGGCTATCAAGCTTGGGATCCCAGTAAACTGGTACTGTACAGACATAGACAAGCCACAGATTTTTCCAGAAGGGCTTAACACTTGTAGCTCTGATCCAACAAATGCCCTCCACCATAATCTTTTTGGCATTAATAATTTATTATACTTAATGAGACTTCTAACATGTAGAAAATTAGACAAGTCATTATGTCTTCAAAGGATCATTTCCTGCCAGACGAAAGTAAGAAAGCAGCAGAGACAAGGTAGAGGAATGATCATTCTGGCTTAGACAAATATCTACTAATTCTTTTTGTAAGGTATGAATTAATCACCTCCAGTTACCTCTTACAAAATATTGTTACTTAGTTTTTATATATAACTGTATGTGTCAAATATGTTTTTAAGTGTTGCACATCTGTCAATTAGCATTAATGTGATCCAAGGCTCTGCTGAGGTCTGTTTGATAGGCTTTTTAAAAGCTTAAAGTAGTTATTTCCTCTCAAATCGCTCCTGAGTCCCAAGCCTAACTTCAAATCCGTAAAATCACTCTTCTCTTTCTGAAAACATTTTTCATTCATCTCTTTGTCAGCCGTAATTCTATTTGCTTTACACAAATATTTGTATTTCTTGACACCGTGACGGCCAGCTTGCACAGCAGTAAAAATATGATCCTTCTCCTCTTCCACTGCTTATTCCTTTCCTTCTAATCTCATGTGCACCAGACTGGAGCTAGATTTAAAGGATCTTCACAAAAAGAGACTACCTCAGGCATCTTTCCTGGGTAAGGCTGGCTCGTTCAGATTAAAACCTCAGATTCAGACAAGCTCAGAAAATTTCACTTGCTTGAGCCAGATCATCTCTGCCACACATGAAATTGTTTTTGTCATGTAGGAAGGGTTATTTCACCCTTGTGAAGAAATTTTAAGAACAAGGAGATTGAAATATCCTACCCGAGTCAACATCTGTTCCTAAACCTTGAGCCTCTGTGGATATAAGCAGGAACATAATTCTTCTTCTGGCTCCAAAAGCAGATGCTGCTAAAGGCTGGCAAAGCAGCAAGCACGGGCACTGCAGGGCATTCTTTTGACTCTAGATCTCTCTTCCCCTGAAAAACAGTGAAATGGAGACATTCAAACTATTGACTAAGCTGAGATGCAAAAGATTTCAGTACAGATCTGAAAGCAGCAAATTACACTTGCAGGAGAGATCTGAAAAAGATGTCAGCAAAGGATGTTAACTTTAATGGTTTTGCAAATACATTCCCATATTTGTCTGCACGAAGTCATTGTGTTGTCTCAGTTTCATTTTAGTTTTATTTTAGAGACAAGACAACCATACTCAATAAACCAGACAAAAGGAATCCATGAGAAAATGGGAAGATGTTAACGTAGGGTTGAGGTCAGCAAAGTACAGATGCCAATGCAAGAGGGTAGGACAGTTTTGGAAATAATAGGATATAGATTTACAATGGGATTAAATAAAGCAGATGGGTACAAGACACAAGTGTACGGATCTTAGATTTTTAGCCCTTTCTTACAGAATCATAGAATCATAGACTCATAGAACGGTTTGGGTTGGAAGGGACCTTAAAGATCATCTTGCTCCAACCCTCCTGCCATGGGCAGGGACACCTCCCACTAGGTCAGGTTGCTCAAAGCCCCATCCAACCTGGCCTTGAACACTTCCAGAGAAGGGACAGCCACAATCTCTCTCAGTAACCTGTGCCAGTGTCTTACCATCCTCACAGTAAAGAACTTCTTCCTAATATCCAGCCTATTATCCTTTCCTTTAGTTTGAACCCATTTCCCCTTGTTCTATCACTACATACCCTTATAAAAAGCCCTTTCCAGGTTTCCTGTAGGCCCCCTTCAGGTACTGGAAGGCTACTGTAAGGTATCGCCAGAGTCTTCTCCAGGCTGAACAATCCCAGCCCTCAGACTGTCTTCATAGGAGAGGTGCTCCAGCCCTCTAATCATCATCGTGGCCATCCTCTGGACTCGCTCCAACAGCTCCATGTCCTTCTTATGCTGGGGACTCCAGAACTGGACACAGTACTCCAGGTGGGGTCTCACAAGAGCAGAGTAGAGGGGGAGAATCTCCTCCCTTGACCTGCTGGTCATGCTTCTTTTGATGCAGTCCAGGATACTGTTGGCTTTTTGAGCTACAAGCACACGCTGCAGGCTCATGTTGATCTTCTCATCAACCAACATCCCCAAGTCCTTCTCCTCAGGACTGTTCTCAATCCATTCTTCACCCAGCCTGTAACTGTTCATGGGATTGCCCCAACCCAGGTTCAAGGCCTTGTACTTGGCCTTGTTGAACTTCATGTGGTTTGCACAGGACCACCATCTCAAGCCTGTCAAGGTCCCTCTGGATGGTATCCTTTCCCTTCAGCGTGTTGACCACACCACACAGATTAGTGTTGTTGCCAAACTTTCTGAAGGTGCACTCGATCCCACCATCCATATCACCAACAAAGATATTAAAGAAGACCGGTCCCAATACCAACCCCTGAGGAATGCCATTTGTCACTGGTTTCCACTTGGACATCAAGCCATTGACCACAACATTTTGTTGACCATATGTTCAAAAGAGATCATTTTTCAGAGTCTGATTTGCTTTTTACTTTTCCATTCAAATATCACAGATCCAGGTCCCACTTCTTTATGCTCTGGAACCAGTCTATGAGAAAGGAAAAAGATGAAAGGTGAAAATGGTCTTTACCCATGCTAGAGACTAAATACTTGCTCAGAACTGGCCACTGTTTCCTTAAGGAACCTTGCAAAAAGGAACTGCAACCAAGATACAAGATTCAGGTGGTTTGTTTCAGCATCTTATGCTGCTCCAAGACAGCAAAATTTAGAGCATATACAGAATTAGGGCAGATCTAATCAGTCACCAACTTTTGTTAGATTTTGTGACCAGTGTGGAATCAGTGTTTCACTTNGGGAGAGAGTGGGGGCAGGGATTTAGAATCTGGGATGGTTTTTTGTGCAATGATGTTTTTTTAACTACTGCATTTGCAATGTACCAGAAAGAATACAAATGTCAATGCTTCTTGTAGTGTCTTCCACATTTACCTTTTCTCATTAGAATTTATCTTAATAACCATACATTAATCTGAGGCAGAAAAAAATATGTCCTTGTTTCTGTCAGAAATATTGCATTTAGTATGCAAAGTTGTTTTTAATCTTCAGATTGGTCTGCATAAGTATAGATAGCGCCTTACAGCATTGTTTTTGCAGCCTTAATGGGGAAAATGTACGCACTGGGGCAAAGTAATTGGATTTCAGCTAAGAAGCAGCATTTGAATGAAATCAATAAAGATTCTGTCATCTAATATTTTAAGTTTGATACAATGTGTATACTGCAGGTCAGTGTAAATTCATTAAAAAGATCAATGTGATGGAATTTGTCTTGGGTGTCTTGAAATATCCTAGGGTGACTTGAGAGGAAGTTGCCAAGGAAACAAGACATGCAACTCTGAGAAACATTTAGGTGTTTTAAGTTGATGGCTGAATTCTACTGAGTTTACAAGGTATTATAATATAGGAAGTTGTCATGGAAACAAAATTCAACAAATGGTTAATGAATAGCCAAGCTGAGCAATTACTGCAGGTGGCTGTGTCAAAACAGTGTGGGCTAGAACACCCTTAAAAAATGTGAACTTTCCACAGGTTCTTGGCTGGGTTTTTTTTATCCCCGATAAAAAGAGCAAATGGTTCTTAGGTACCAAAATGCCAGATGCATTAGCAAAACTATTAACAGATAGACATCTTTATAGCTGGGTTAATTTTGGATATTACAAATCACAACTCCTTAACTAGCATCTAGAAGCTCCACTATAGTTAATAAACCTGCTTTGAATTTCAAATATACTTTTGTTGTATTACTGTACCTATCAAATGAAACATTTTAATTAGAAATACTTTAAAAACTCAATTTGTGTCTTGATCGCTTTCTGCTCTCTGCCAAAGGCTTTTTGTTTGCAGTGTTTTGTTTTTTCTTTTTTTCTGGGTTTTAGTCCCACATCTACTTTTCTTCAATAATAAATCCTTGCTGAAGTTATTTTAATTTCTGTAACAGAACATAACAGGCCTTTTCCAGCATCATGCAGGCATTAATGTTTTTCTTCCTTTATCATTCCATTTCAACTTCTCAATTTCCTCTCTTATTAGGGATGATGCATTTCCTAGCTTCTGTGCAGTGCTTTAGGATCTCGACAATAATGTGAAAAGTCTCACAACTTTATATCAAATTCAAAGAAAAAATCCAAGTACATATAAAGTAATATGCAATAAATTTTCCTTTTTAATGTATTAGAAGAAACCATTACATTCTCATTCTCAGGGAGATTAGCTGATACAGGCACTAACTGAAGATGTTAGAGGGTGTGCTTTTATTCTTTTAGATACAAACTACATCTAATGTCTAGATAAGATAGATAAGGTAACACTTCTGCACGGAAATTCCTTTTCCAAAGCTACTCATAATTTATAATAATTTTATTTCCCCCATGAAATCTGATTTTTAACCCTCAAATACTCATTTCTGGGAAGTTTTTCCTATCTAACTCTCATCCTAAGAACATCACGCGATTTGATTTGCTTAAAAGCTCCTGGCCATTGTGTTCTAGATCAGCGTGTCACTTGTTAAAAATAACAGCTTTTTGAAATGTTTCACAAACATTTTTTCTGCCTTAAATAGCAAGGAATTAAGATGCCAAGTACTGTAAAACAGCATTTGTAGCTACCTTATCATTTCAAGCTATAGATACAGTTATAAATTTTACATTATGTCATTTCCCTCAGCTATACACACACATTGTACATTTTTAAGTGTATCTCTGCTTGCACAGGAACAGGGGAAAAGCTTGTGTCATCCTCTTGACCAGTAGAAATGCTATAAGTCTTTAATGAGGTTTAGCTTTTTCCTAAACATACAAAAACCTTCCCTTAGACCCTTTCACCCCCTCCTCCCCATTGTACCCCAAGAGTGACATACATTGGTGGTGTATCCACACAGCCTATGGTCCTGTCTGCCCTCCGCCTGCTGCCCCAGGTTGCCTCTCATCCAGTGCAGCATTGACTGCAGCTGCACTGATGGCTAACAGGAGGAAAAAAAGGACATCCAGTCCAAAAATGCAAAGCTTTCTAGCTCAGCAAGACCTCCCTGGTTTCATGTACTTGGTTCTAGAGAAAGGGAATGTAAGATGGAATGTTACTTCCACATTTTTCTGCAAATCAGTCTCACACAGTCCAGATGAATGTTTGGGCAGAAGAAGAACAAGAATCTAGCTCTTATGATTTCATTAAAAATCTTGAAATTCCAGGACTTCCCCAGACCTTTGAATAATGTTTTCCAGGAGAATCTCAGCTTGTATATAAGTTTCTAGACTTCATGGTCATGGAAAAAAGGTGTTCAAAATCTTTAGAAAGAGAGGACAATGAAGCTAACATCTGTACAGGTTTTTTGGTATGTTTTTTTTTCAACATCTTCATATTTTTGAGGAGCTTAAATCATAATACATGAATGGTTGGGACTGGTCAAGAATCACGACTCTAAATGTGGATATTTTTAGCATGAATGCATGCCCTTGGAAACAACACATATTTTTTTTACAATCATTCCTCCTAGCAGAAAAACTAAATAGAATGAGGATTTCACTGAGCACCAGATGCTGTCCCTGAGCTTTGAACGGTACAGTAAGATGGAAACAAGCAAAAAAATTCATTGTCATTTGCGATGTTCTAGTTGAGCTTACCTTGCCCTTAACTGTATTTTGTAACCTGTATGATTCTGTAATTGTACGGCTTTGTGCTAGAAATAATAAAGTAACCTTGAATTGTGCTTCATAGCAACACAGTCAATTAACTACTTACATATGGACAAATACTTGAATATATTGTATTGCACCTGGATGCTATGTTATACCTTCTCTCGTCTACTGCATTCAATTAACTCAAGGCTGTTGCTAGTTCCTGAGCATGATGCAGAATAAAGTCCTTCAGAGAAAGGGCATTTGCCTCTTGTGCGACAACATATTCAAAGTTTCAACTCGAATGAATCCTCTGGAAGTTTAATTTCAGCACTCTTAGTGCTAGAAATTCTCTTTTTAAGTCCTGTTGCAGTTTAAGACAGCTGAGGAAGCAGATCAGACTCTGGCTCATTGCTCGTTTCCCAGGGACGGTGCAGTCACCTGGATAAAGGCAAAAATGTGTCTTTTTGTTTTCCAGGTTTGCTAAGAGGACAAATGCCAGATGTTCTCTGGTTTTTTTTTTATGGAATTTATTAGAAATTATTAAGTTCTTGAGATCTTAAGTAAAGGAGCATGGGAATAAGAAACCTTCAAGTTATTTCTTTCTTTGTTTTCTCAACTATTTGCATTAACAAAGTAACAAGAAAAAAAAAGCCAAAAAACTCAGTTGTATCAACAGTATTTTGTTTGATGCTATGCAAATACAAGAAGAGATATTGAAGCCCTGGGAAACCTGGAATACACAGTTATGCTAATTTAATAATTGCCTGTCCTTCTTAAATGTCCATATGAGTTATCACTTACTCACACAAGAATTACTGGCATTATTTGACTTCTTGCATACTTTGTAATCATCAGTACTACTAGGTAGCACTCTGAGACAACAAATTGTGCTTTACCTAACTAATACAACATGCATTTCAGATTTTGACTACTCACAAAGGGCTGTTTGCATCCCTCAAAATATATTCATGCTTAAATACATGCAGAAATTTAATACATGTTCCCGTGAAATTTGCAGTAGGTCTATAAAAAAAAAAAAAGACAAAACTCCTCAAATGATTCCTTATGACTGATCTTTCCAACTGTAAATGTGAAAACTGAACCTTAAAAAAATCAACAGTCCTTTTTTCATTAACATAACTTTCAAAATGAACAAGTTTGTGAGCTTTTGATTCTTGAAAAATGTAGCTGAACCAACTAGAGAGGCCAGAGTTGTCTTCCCAGAGTCTGTTAAATAATAAATAAAAAACACAATAACTTTCAGGCAATTCAAACCAGGCACAAAATACAGAAAACTCACAGTAGTTAGTCAGTATATCAGAACCAGGGATTCGGGACTTTTTTATTTGCCTGTGCAACTTAAAGCCATTTGTTTCTCACTGAAATGCTGTTCATACAAAGCATCCACAACAGAGAAACATTTTAAACATCCTGTGTGGAAGCTTTGTGATATGGCAATTAAACAAAAAATTAATTAAATCTAGACATAACCTCCCAAAGGAGGGGCAAAGGAAGGTTTTGTCTTCCAGTGCTTTGGGGAAAATCCTCCCATTGCTTACATACTCCTTCAGAAGTTTTCAACTCTCTTCTAATGTGTTGGCCTTCCTGCATCTTCGCGGTAAGGATTCATGGGCAAAATTAAGCTATGGCCAGAAGACCCAGCAGGAATCAAGCAAGAAAAGGCACTTAAAAGTGTGCAGATTGGGACGGAAAATCCAGTCAGTCCCTTGGTTAACATCGAGACAATGGTCTTGCACTGCAGGACATGAGTGTGCACACCCCTGAACTAAGTCTGTAGCACAGTCAGTATGGTCTCACCTCGGTGAATGGCAGTGGGGAGGGAGCACTGAGGAGAGGCTCTTCAATGCCATTTGAAACTTGCTGAGAGGCTGCAGTCTCCTGGGTGGACACCTCCAGCAGTGGCACCAGCTTCTCCTTCAGCTGAGAAACCAGACCACCTGGCATCAAACCCATCTGGTGCTGGGTCTGCTGACCCTGCCAGTGGCATCCTTGGGAAGAGAAATCCCAATGTCTTTTATTCTCTCCCAGCACTTTGCAGCCATTCTCTGCACCAGACTGGGCATGGCACAGCTGCATTGCCAAGTCGGACATTCAGGGGCGGCCTTTCAGCAGCACCTTGGCTTTAGCCTGTGCCTAAAGCCAAGGCACTGAGCCAGCAGACATCTGTTCGGAGTTCAGATAAGCCCAGGTGAAAAGTTTGTGTGCTGCTGACAGAGAGATTTGTACTGAAATGTGTATGGGAGCCTGAGTGAAGCCGGCAGTGAAGACATGCTCTCAGTCTAGATGATACATCACAAGAGTGGCAGATCCAACATGCATCGATGCACGTTTACTGTCCTAAATCACACTGTTGCTAGTGACAGGAAAGAAAAACTAACAAAGCAGACAGAAAATATCAGGTGAGGACAAAATGCAAACAGTAAAAACATGCATGTACATCCATAAGCACATGTGCACACCCCACAGGTACACTGCATAATGTAATTACATTTCCCCTGATAACACCTTCAGGGAGATAGTTCCATTTCAGCCATAAAATATAGCTCCGGTTTTTTGTGTATGTCATATATTTTGAGGACTGTAGTTTCTAACTACCAGTTGATAGTTTGGGGTTGAAAGAATCATCTTCATGTATTTCAGAGAGTAATCATGACATGCAAAGCTGCTGATTAAAATGTTAACCTAAAAGAGGGCCAGAAGTGAGAGAGAACCTCTCTGCTCCCTCCTGCCTCTACTCACTTCCTGCTCCTCGGCACTGGATTCCTTAACCTTTGCCACAACTTGCTGGTAAATAGTATGGGCTAAAATTAGATATATAGCAAAGGGTAGGTGTTACCATCTGCTGCATGTTGTTAATTCTCAATGGCCTGATAACATCTATTTTTGATGTTCTTTATTATCTTTCTGAGCAGGAGAATAGAGGTATAGGCCTCTAGTGCCACCATCAGTGGTTTTCAATATTTGCTGCTTTCCTTCAGTTGACAGCCAGCTTTGCCACAGCTGATCATTTTTAGAAGAACATGCTAGATGAGACAGGAGATCATGGATAACCATCTCAAGCACACAATAAAAGAACTGGCAGTGACTTCTGGATCTGCTTTCAACTAATTCGATAATCAGCACATCTTCTTTCATGCAACTGTGAACCATTTTCTCTGCTGAAATCTTCTTCTTGTTGTAGGGAATAGCCAGATTACAACAGCAATAACAGACTGTTCATCCATCTTGGTTTTCTAGCAAGACAAAACTTCTCCTGGATACTGAGCACAATTGCAAACCTATGCAAACTGCAAATACCTGTTAGGTAAAATAAAGTTATCAAGCAAAATAAGTGTTATTCTGTTCTATTAATTGGCTGAGGAAGTACTAACTGTACCTGCTAAGCATTTTTATCATTTAGAGCTAAAGAAATACAATACTCTTGTATCAGCTGGATTTTCAAGAGACAGATGACTATGTTTTGTGACATTGAAAATCACATGGGAGCATAAATAGATCTTAAACAAATCTAGGTCTAGCATGACATGAGACCACCATGAGGTGACTACCACAAGGTACCACAATATTGTCTAATAGAACACTGTGCCTTTAAATTACGTTATTTTAGACATTATCTTTCGCTGCAGTGTTTTGAAACCAGCACTTCTGGTTTTTCTCATCTTTTTCTGGACCCTCCATTTTTATTCTTCACCTACAATCATGCTCTCAAAGATGGAGTAAATAAACCAGAAAAGTGACTTAGCACACATGACTCTGAGCCTCTTATTCTGTAAAGAGCATGTGAAATGTGGCTCTTTAAAAACAACAGCTGAAAGCCTGAATTGCCTTTCCAATCTTTTCCATTATACATGGCTAAGCATTTTGCATCATGCCCGGCTGAGCATACTGCCAACATAAACTGGGAGGAAAAAATAACTCAGAAATTAGCTCAGACCATACAAGCTAAACAGAATCTTCATCATAAGTAAAATTTTCAAGAAGTGAAAGATTCATTAAATATTTTAAAGGTCAGTAGTGGACACTTCCTTTTTTTAACACAAGCTTGGCATTCATTACAAGTTTTCACCAGGAATACTAACCTTTATACTGACCCTTTATTTTGGGATTCGGACTTTAGGTAGACTTCTTTTCCTTTGGAGATCCACATAAAAGCTGCCTCATTGCATACTACCAGTCATCTCTTCCTGGAGTCCCTGCTGGTCATATACAGCAATTCTCTTTGTTCTCCGAGGTGCTAGAGATTCATTCTGACACCACAGGTGACAGCTAAGTGTTTCCTGCTCTAATGAACCAGATGATACAGCAGTCCAGCTCTCACTCCTGTTGAGCTGCTCTCCTGGCTGAGTGCCTCTGCCATCCTGACCTGTCTGCCCAAAGCCCTTCCTGAGAAGGCTTACTTTTGTCGTTTCAACTGCCAAACAATCAAGCACCACTATCGGGACTGGCAAGTATATCTGTTTTCAGCATCTCTGTGGTGAGTCAGTGAGACAGATGTACTCTTCAGGGCTAGCTAAGTCATATTGCCTTTTTATGAATAGCTGAGGTAGTCGAAACTGCAAAACGGCTTCCCAAAGGAGACGAGTGAGCCTCAGCCTGAGATGGCTCGGGTCCTCCTGGAAGTCTCACTGCCTGGAAACGTTAGAAGGTAAGAAATGGCAACAGCAACTGTAAATGTCAAAGAAGAGGCTTACTACTCACAAATGATATGCCAAAAATTCCCATCCAGTGGGAGAACTGTATGCGATTTTAAGTGCTCCCCAGACATAGAGCTCTGTTAGGTAGAGTTGGAGTGTTTGTAACCGAAGCTACAGCAGCTTTGGCTGCTTTTAGAAAGCCTCCTGAAATATCTGGTCTTTTTCAATCTAAACAGATTTATATCTCAACATGAACAAGGTATAGTGGGACAAGCAGATAAAAGAGAATGTCTGCAGGTGAAAATGTTACCATAAAAGAGAGAGGATAGCTCCAACACACTGTGTGACCTAGAAGTGAGAATTGTTAGACACTTAGCCCAGTATTCCTAAAACTGTTCTGTGATGTTTCTAAGGGTCAATAAACAATATAAAAGATGTTAAAAATGTTAGATAGCAAGCTGTAGTTCATTTCTACAGGAGGTGGGATACAAATGCAGATTATAACACAAGGCTGCAACATTCACAAGACAGAGAACTGCAAATACCCTTAACTGCTAGCAGCAGATCAGTTCCTTCAAGCCAAAAGATTAAGCATGAACACATGCAGTCTGCAATTATGGTTTGGTTTGATGCCCCCGCAAGACACTGGAAGGAGCTACTTCTGATGCAATGGGTAAGAAGGCTGGGGTCACATGGAAAAAGATGAGTCAAAAAATAATCACTGATGGTTTAGAAGAAACTACACCTGCCTTATAGGGAGCTGTCTATTGTTCTGTACAGTCCAAATAAGCTGAGAAATTCACAGAAGGGATCATCAGTCATGGGGGAAGTGGATACCGTGAACTATCAGGCAAAGGCTATAGCTTCCCTTGTGTAAACTAGCACAATTTCATCAACTTCAGTGAAACTTCCCAAGTTCATACCAGCTGAGGACCCTTACATGAACCTCCAAGAAGTGTTATGCAGAAAGGTGGGAAAGAATAAGGGTCTTGCAAAAATGACGTCACCTACATTACCCCCTGGGAGAAAGAAAACTAAATATTTCTATCTGTAAATCTTACTCACATACTCTTTTCTCTCACAAACACACAGATTCAGAGTATGCAAAAGGACAAGAACTGTTTGCTAATCCCTGGCTATTGCAAAGGAAGATAAGTAATCCTCTGTAATTAGATCTGTGTGATGCTTCCATTTTTTCATAATAAAACATTCATGTTACAGATACCCTGACAGACTTTACCATCTTGCCATTTTATTGATTCTTAAATAGGAAAGCTATCATACTTCTGACTGCTTCTCCTGAGGAGACTAATTAGATTATTTCATCATCTGGTTCATCAAAACAGGAAATACTTAAGTGTCACAGCTGGTCTCAGACTAAATTTCTAGTACCAAGATTTTAAATGAAAACTACTACATCTTCACTGGGTAAGCATTTCATAAATGGCTAGACAGTAAAAAATAACGAAGACAACAGATACCATCTCACATCTCCACACTGCAAAGGGAGTCTTAAACCTACCACTGCCTTTAGATTTATTTTCACTTGCTTTTGCTACTACCATCATCAAAAAGGCTTTAGTAATGATAATGATTAGTAAAACAATGATCAGATGTGAAAAACTCAGATTTCTGGCAAAGATTTATTACTGAGAATTAAAAACTCAGAGGCAATATCTCCATTTTAACTGAATTCCCTGTTATTGACAAAACCTATGCAAGCAGAGTACTCACCACTATGGAGGGATCAACTACAAGGAAGCGCATCCCCCACAGAGAGGACAAATCCCACTGTCTGATCACTATTCACTGTCCATCATTCCTCTCTGAATTTGTGGGATATCTTCTTCTTTTGTGCACACTGCTTGTACAATAAAAAAATCCTCCTGTAAAGAAACATGTGTGACAAAGCCAGATGCTCAATTTTATTGTGCATCACCTTCTCTTATGTGTATGCAGGGCACAAGAATAGACAAGCTGCTCATTTAAAAGAAGAACTTGTTCACCATAGTGATTGAGAGTGAAATTGCCAACTATCACCAGCAGTTAGCAAAAGCCCTAGGCTTTGGAGGTCTACTTAAGACCTCAAAAAATGCAGTGTGATAATGAATAAATAATTTCCTTTAAAAAGCATTCTCATGAAAATCATATGTAAGAGCAGAGCCTTAGTATTAGTATAATGCCAAAACCTCAGTAACTTTGTTATAGAATAATATAATCCTGTTTCTCTTACAGACCTATAACGTCATTATGTAAATGGCTATACAAAGCCATGATTATATCAACAAAATGAAATTGTTGTGTAAGACAGTTCCCAGTCTCTGTAAATTAGGCTTTTCAACACTATAAAAACAGAAAGTTTCCTTCTATAATGTTAGAAAGGAACATTAACATTGTTGATTCCTGTTGCATTTTTTACTTTGAGGGTTATCACAACTAACCTTGAACATCACAGGACCAACAAAATAGTATGTAGTGTGAGTTGCATCACACAGTGAAAACTGTAAGAATATTTACATTCCTCTTATGTTCTACACTTCCTTGACCTTATTAGAAATTCAGAAATCCTTGTAACTTTGCCTGCCTGTTAGTTGGTCAGAAATAGCTCTTTGTAATCTAAACCCTCTTTGTTTTTTTTTTTTAATGAGTTAGGCTGTGGGCCTCATAAAATTTTAGACGGAAGTTTCAGCTGGGTCACTTTGATGTGGGAAAATGTAGTTTTTATGTTATAACTGTCTCTTTGAAGTTAGATGAACCAATAGATGAACCATGAACCTTAGAAAAGGACACATACTTTCCTTCTGAACTCAGCCCAACTTTTGGAGTGCACAGAGTAATGAAAGGTACAAAGGTCACCTAGTTAAAACCACACATTGAACAGTTCAAGGGCTGTAAAGTGTCACAAAAATATTTTCAATAAGCTGTCTCCTGAACTAATGGCATATAACTGTTAAAAAACAATATTATAAAACAGCAAAATTTAGCTACAAACTTCAGTTAGTTATCCTGTAAAATAGTGACCTGCCTTGCTGATATTTTTAGCCTATTACATTATTAGAAATTCTTTCCATTTCTAACATATATAATAATTTCTGTTTCCTTTAGGTGGACAAGAAAACTATGACATTTTTCTCTTTTTGACCCTCATCTTGCAATTTGCATGAATAATGCAATTGTTTACCTGGATGCTTCTTCAAGCAAAACAGGCTTTAAAAAAGAGAAAGGTGATACTAAAAAAAAAGGTCAGAAGTGAAATTCAGATGTTTGTACTTTCTGCAACTGACCTCTAACCAGCAGTGTGCAAAGTCCACTGTGTTATGATACCAGCCAGGGGAACTGCACTACCCCTTCTATGTTGAAAAATGCCACCATCTCCAAAAATGCTAAGAGATTAATCCTTACAGATTGTAAAGTCTCAGACATCTGCATGACCTAGTCCACTACAGTGGCTCAGAGAGCCATGAGCGTTCCAGCCACACTAGCTGTGGACTAGACTATGAAAGTGTACAATGGTCTTCTCATTATTCCACTGAATTTTGGGCACCAGTTTCCATTTTGCCTGTTATTTCCTCTTTACAGTCCCTCTTTTTCTTACACATTAGCTGTTAAAGAAGTACTGTTTGAGAAAGGAAAGAGAAGGGAACAAAGAGGAGATCTAAGACAGGGCAAGATGAGGAATATCCCACTGGTTTCGCGTGCTTACAGGACTTTCAGCTTCACAAGGTTTAATCTGAAGCAAATAGAAGCAATATTACAGACCAAATGAGAATATCTGACCTCTCTCTCCCTCAGCAGATGTTTGGTTTTTACAAAAGAAAAGGAAAACTGAACAAGGGTGCTCAATATTCCAACTAGCGATAAGCAATAGTACTATTTTATTTTAAGACAACTTACTTACTGACAGGGAACAAAAGAAGGCATGCCACTGCATATTGAATGTCAGGGGAAAAAAATCTTACTCAAATATTTGTCTTCATAGCATTTTATTAGTAATATGTTAACCATGAATACCATGTCCCTAGCTGATCTAAAAAAGTCACTTATATTCAGAGGCAGGACTATCATTTGCTTTAGGGTCATCAAGTGAGGCCTCACTTTGTTCTTTTGTTATCAAACAGGCAGCACCAGAAAACCGATAAATAAAATTCCAGTGGTGGAAAACAATCCTTCTACAGTACTGTTGTTCTGTTTATCTTATTTACTGCTGATTCTTTGCTATCCTTCTTGCTACAAATTGGGAAACACAAGGATTAACAGAGAAATCAGAGTTTTCTCTCATGTGGCTTGCACATTTTTACATCCCTGTGACAGCAGCCGATTTTACTATTGCCACAATTCCAAATCCTCAACTCCAAGAGTGTAGCCACGTGGTACTTCAGATGCCTCAGGAAAGCTGAGGCTGCACATTCAATGATGCTGTTGCTTGCGTTTGCTAAGCAGCCCCTCTTTCTTCCCTCACCTCCAGCTATTTGTTTCCAACCCCATGGTACACTCCGTTATGTACAGTTGTTTGTGAGTAACAGGTAACAGACCAATTCAAATTGTGTTTTCCTAAAGCACATAATTTTATGGCCAAGACTTCCCAACAGTTACATGAAATCTAGGGCAATTCCAGTAACACAAATAAGACTCCGATGTAACAAAATAAAGTTATTGATATATAAATGGATGCTTGATTGAAGCAAATCAGTTGAGAAACAGAAGATGGAAAAGGAGAAAGGAAAAAGACCCAAACAACAATAACCAGGGCTTATGGAAAGTCATACTTATTTTGTCATAAGTAAATGGCAAACTACTAACTGAAATAGGTAAATGTTCTGAAACAAGTAATACAAATTTCAAATTTTCTCATCACAGGCAAAAGATTCAAAATGCCACATTTCTTAGGAAAAGCAGCACTGGCATTCCAGTGCCAAGACCCCAGTGTCAGCAGTGCCTCCCAGCCCTCCTTATCATAGGACTGATAAGGAGCTAGAAAGCTGAAAAGTCAGAATGGAGGACCACTGAGGAGGGTGGAAGTGTTCAAGATGCATCTGGATGTGGTGCTGGGTGATCTGGCTTAGTGGTGATGTAGGTAGGCAGTTGGACTGGATGATCTTGAAGGTCTCTTCCAACCTCGATGATTCTATGATTCTATGATTCTATGGTTGCCTGCAGTTTGGCAGTCAGAGCGTTTCCAAGAGAGGATGCCTGGAAATGCCAAGCATTTTGGGTCTCAGCCCCACAAAGCAAGGCCCATAACACTTTCATCCCACATGGATTAATATCTTTAATGCCTATGGGGCAGGCCTACATCCAAAGCCCAGGCTCTGCAGCACACCAGCACAGTTCAACAAGTTTAATAAAAAAATGTTTGCAAGTGAAAACTACTTTTTTTTTAAAATTTTTCAATCCACCCAAAGAACAACCCTGATAAGGTGATAGCCTCCTGTCCTGTATGCCAGCAAAGAAATTCCTCATGGCTAGCCCCAACAAGGTGACCCAGCTTAGTTGGAGCTACTTTGATGTCATTTTAGTGATGCTGAGGCAAATTGAAGCTGCCATAGAACCAATGAAAGCACCCATCTGCCCAACGTTCCGTGCATTTCCTGCACTGTCTAGATGTGGCCAGGGACATGGGAACTCATCTCGGCAGCTGCTCTGCTGTTCACTTATCAGTGTCAATGTTAGGCCTTCGGAAAATCACCAAGCAAAAATTTATCTATCATGCAGTCCCCAGTCAATCTTTTAAACCATGTGTGTTATTTGGGCATCTCTAACAAAATAAAATGTTCTTTTCCCCAAGAATTGATACTATTAGGGCACTGACAAGTAAGACTGCAAAGGTATTAAATTTCTAGCTAAGCCCTCCCACATCTGACCACCAGGCCGCAAACAGGATTGTACCTGTTTTCTTCTCAGGTCATTACCATTTAGTTTGCGGTACCCAAGATGCCTTCTCAACAGCAAAGAGCACTTGTGGTTGAGCCATAGAAACAGCTTTCTGTATGAGAAGATTTCCATCGTACTGTTCTGTATGAATCTCCCTGCTCTCCTTCAGAACAGCCTCTAAAATACAATTTATGAATGCTGTATTGCAGGAGCATCCTCTTCCAAAGGTCTCTAGTTAGACTGGTCCATGTAAGTTGCTTCTGACAGTCAAGATCTCCACTCACCCCTCCCAGCATGGTGATTTTTAACTGCTTAACAACTGCAGGCTCAAGCTTGCAGTTGAGGCCCAAGCCTCCGCCTCCTGGGAATCCTTCCTATGGAGTCAGGGTGCACCCAGGGCACACAGCTAGATCAGAGAAGCATTTTTCAGGTCTTGAAGTTTAGGCATCGGCTCTGTGAAATAGCAGCTCCTTTCTGCGGTCATGTTGTCCGCCAAAAGCCCCCAGGTGAGGACCCACCCATGTGAGGACTGAAGAGCATGGGATAGCAATGTGCTGCTGCATTAGGACACTCCTAGTCCTTGCAGCCCAAACATGTTACTGTAGCAAAAGTTGGTAAATCGAGCAAGATCCACTAGAGTGTCAGACCACTTGGAGAACATTTAACAGTACTGTTTAATATCTTAATCAATGACATAGACAGTGGGATTGAGTGCACTCTTAGCAAGTTTGCAGACAACATGAAGCTGAGTGTTCCAGTTGACACATCTGAGGGACAAGATGCCATCCAGCGGGACCTGGACAAACTCCAGAAGTGGGCCCATGTGAACCTTATGAGGTTCAACAAGGCCAAGTGCAAGCTTCTACACCTGGGTCAGGGCAATGCCTGGTATCAATACAGGTTGGGGGATGAAGGAATTGAGAGCAGTCCTGTACAGAAGCACTTGGGCATACTGGTGGATGAAAAGTTGACCATGAGCCAGCAATGTGCCCTGGCAGCCCAGAAAGCCAACCGTATCCTGGGCTGCATCAAAAGAAGTATGGCCAGCAGGCAAAGGGAGGTGAATCTGCCCCTCCACTCCACTCTAGCGAGATCCCACCTGGAGTACCATGTCCAGCTCTGGACAGGAAAGACATGGAACTGTTGGAGTGGGTCCAGAGGAGGGTGATAAAAATGATCACAGGGGTGGAACACCTATGAGAAAAAGCTGAGAAAGTTGGAGTTGTTCAGCCACGAGCAGAGAAGGCTCTGGGAAGACCTTACTGTAGCCTTTTGATATATAAAGGAGGCTTAGAAGAAAGACAAGGCCAAACATTTTAGCAGGGCCTGTTGCAATAGGACAAGGGGTAATGGTTTTAAACTGAAAGAGGACAGATTCAGACTAGATACAAGGAAGAAATTTTTTACAAGGGTGGTGAAACACTGGCACAGGTTGCCCAGAGAGGTGGTAGACGCCCCATCCCTAGAAACATTTAAGGTCAGGTTAGATGGGGCTTGGAGCAACCTGATCTAGTTGAAGATGTCCTTGCTCACTGCAGGGGGGTTGCAATAGATGACCTTTAAAAGCCCCTTCCAACCCAAACTGTTCTATGATTCTATGAAAATACCTGCCAGCTGGGACAGCACAAGACTTCTATCAGCAACTTGAACTAACCTCATCCCTTGTCTATTCTCTATCCATCTTCCATCCCTTTACTGTTATGTTCAACCCAAAATAAGCAGTAGGTAAGTCTTTAATGGTATTTGAGGCTAATGAGCGCAAGTCTCAAGGCATAGTAGCATTTTCCTCCTGCAACTTTATAGTTGCTTATGTAGTTTAGAAATCGATTTTCAAAGTCAGTTCTTTACTCCTGCTGACACCTACCTGATCTGAATCCTATAAAGAGGTAAGAGCTGTCTACTTCACTTTTTTAATATTGTTTAATCTTGCAAAAGAAACTTTCCTGTTTCCACAGGAGTTCATGCCTAGCAATCACTATTCCAAAATCATATCTTCCTGGTATGATTCTTTTTTACTTTATAGAAGTTTAAAAATACAAGTAAAGGTCATATGCTAATCTGACATTTCAAAATCATACTCAAACCTGAAGCTTCATAAAAGTAAGTTCGATTATGACACTTGATGTATTCTACATATAGAAGTAACATAAAATTAGTTCTTATGACTTTATGGAGTTTTGCAATAAGACACAATTTTAAAAGTTCTTAAGTAGTGTCCTGTTAAAATAACAGCAGATGTACCAAATAAAGTACTTTCTGAAAATTCTTGAGCAATCACAGTTCTCACTTCACCAAACTACCACAGACAGAATTTAGAACTGAGAAAAACTTCTCTTTTGCCAATGTTGTTAGTAAAATACACACTCCACCTATTTTTCCCTGAAAT
Source organism: Aegotheles bennettii (assembly GCA_013398125.1). Taxonomy (NCBI): domain Eukaryota; kingdom Metazoa; phylum Chordata; class Aves; order Caprimulgiformes; family Aegothelidae; genus Aegotheles; species Aegotheles bennettii. The sequence goes on along the minus strand of VZRW01011519.1, from coordinate 16,667 downwards.
GTGTGAATTTTAACATATCAAAATAGAAAAGCAGAAAATCTCTTTAAAAATGGGGGAGAAAAACCTGCAATTTCTTAGGAACACTTAAGATGTGCGCAATACCTATGCTGCTACTCACCATACTCACCTGAACATCTCATTACTCTCCATTATTCTTCCATCCTTACTCTCTGCCTTGTTCTTTCATTCCTTACCAAGTTCATAAACTCTTCGAAGCAGGTTTTCTTTTTCATGCAAGGCTCAACACAACATAGGGCATCTTTCCACCACAAAAGTAATACACAGCAATTGATATAGATAATACTGTCCTTTTACAAAAGGAAACTGGATATTAAACTGTCCTTTTTTATTAGCTGACTTCACTCACCACTGATTTTTCAGTACGCTTCAGATTCTGCCTCAGAGGCAGTGTCTGACTGACACTGAAAGATCTGATGGCTGGCTGGGGATGGTGGGTTATGCAGCTGGGATTTTGGACAGCTAGAAAAGCGTAGGATGCTATCTACATTATGAATTAAGCATAACAGGCCAATAATTATGTTTCAAAAATCACCCTGATGCTATCAACTGATAATACCACCATGAGATTTCCAAGTTGGCAACAAACTGAGATATATTGAACCTCCTGCTGAAAAAACCCAATAGGTTCAGGTTGGCTGCAGGTGTAGAGCACCACTTCTGTCATATTCACAAGGTTTTCTTCATAGCCAGAGTGCTGGAAAAGCAGCAGAGCAAACAGCTGTCTGAAGGTCTGAAGCACAATTTTGTAACTATTTATGACAGGATCAGGCATTACTTAGACTCCAATCTTCAACTTTTGATTTCCAATCTGAGAAGCTTACAGCCTTGCCTGCACATGCCTTCTCATACAAAACAGACTCAGGAGGCTGGATTTCCAGCTGCTGGAATTAACTGCCCAACTTCTGAGCACAGCAGCTCAGAAGACGAGGAAAAGCTAGAAGGCTGCGACTTGCAAAGGAACTCCACAAGAAAAGACAGACTAAATAGGTCATCAATTCTTAAACAGCTTGAAGAAGGCCATGCCCTTAGAAGGGTTCTGCTTGCTTCGCTCAAAGCAGGACAAAGGTGGTTTTCTGATCTCCGAGATAGTTCACCTCTTTCATTTACTTGCAATTAAAAGACAATCTAGAGCCATCCATAGCAGCAGATGTAGAACAGACAATATCGTCATTTCTTGTGCTGTTTTATAGAACACAAAGGGAAAACAAGATATATACAGCAGTTATTATTTATTCCATAATTGAGTCTCATATACTCACATTTAGTACTGGATGAGATCATCTTGGGAGGGGAAGTCTGCCTGAGAACTCAGAAGCTACAGGTAGGGAATGTCTTGCAAAACTGAAAGCATACCAAGAACCTTTTATCTCTTACAGTTGTGGGGAAAGCTGCTTAACTTACTGACAGTTTAAAATGTAGGCTAAATAAAATCATGCAGCAAGAAGCGTTTTGCCTGGTAACTCCCTTCATTGTTACATTATTCACTTATTTTGAGTATATGTGTAGCTGTTAATGGGGGGAAAAAAAGGAAAAAGAAGAAAGCATTTTCCTTGTTTTGTTAACTCTACTGCTTCAATAGGCTTCATGAAATTGAATAGTAATATAGGAACTGAGTCTGCAAATAAGGCACTGACAAGTTTTTATTTTAGTTTTTATTACAAAGTTATTACAAAATAATCTGTTAACACTTCAAGTTTAATTTAAAAACCCTCACAGCTCATCAGACTATCAGAAGGGAAATGAATGGAAAGAAGGTATGCAACGTATTTTGTTCTCCATTATAGACAGTCAGAATTCATAAGTTTGTCATCAGCAAAATCAGCTTGTCCAGCAGCTCTACCTCTATTACTGCAAATGAGTAAGAGGCAGAGGCTTCATCAAGTCTCTTTTTTTATTATTTTTCAAAGCCAATCCAAGGTCAGCAATGGACACACAAAGTATACCATTCATAAAATAAATTTTAAAAAAAGTTATGCTAGCTCACTGGCGTGGCTTTTTAATGTTCCAAAAACATAAGGAAATAATTTTTTAAATACTTAGATCCTGTTAACATTTCAGTTATATCTAAAAGCTTCATATGCAGAATCTGTTGAGACCAATAATTTACAATGTATTCTAAGAATTAACACCATATACAGAGAGACAGAATTGCTGACTGTTTTGTAAGAGCAATTTGGGACAGAATGTGGTCAATCAACAATTCATTTGCCAGCTAAGACAAGCATTGCTCCTTTTATTTCCTCTGAGGTAGACTGCCATGAGGTAGATAAAAACGTGTAGGAGAATACACTTCATTCATAATTATTTTAGTTCAAAATCCACTGTTTCACAAAAAACAATCTTCTTTAAGAAAACATATGTAATTCAGACCTGTTTGCTTCCATTGACGCTCTTTAAAAATAATACATCATAATTCTTTAAAAATAATACAACTGCAACACTGCAGCCCTTATGATGCTCAGATTTGATAGCTGCACTGAAAATACTTTAAAACACCTTTCTTTTCTTGAGGTTTGAATAAAACAGGGACGGACTTACACTCTAACATCAGTATTTAAACATCTCAAGATCATCAAAACAAAGAACCAGCTTGTATAAATGGAGATACCATTAAACAGGTAACTTGTCACTTCAAGAATTGTAACTGAAGTGCAATTGGTTTTATTTCCTTTACCTTCTGAGAAACCACCAGTAATAAAGGCAAGTTTGAAAGCCTGCTGGGAAGGCACAGAACTTCAGAATTAAGCTACAAGACCCAACTCAGCTTTCATTCTGCAGAAGAGTGAAATAATCAATGTGCTGAAACTTCAGAACCTCATTTCCCCAGCTGGTCCAGCCAGGCTGCAGGTTGCGAGCAAACAACTCCAAGCATTCCACATCTGGCTTGATAAACTCTGCCAGAACCGCTGTTTAAGAAAAAAAAAAAGGAGATAACAACAGTGACAGAGATACAAATAACAATAGTAAACAAGTAAGATCTCCCCTGTGCTGCTCATGGATTAAAAAATGAATTTTTCATTAAACAAAGAGACACAGCAAATTAATTTCAGGGGTTTCATCAAACAGCTGAACTATTTATAGTGAGAAAGTCATTTTAAGTAAGTGCCCTTGAGATTCTGAACAATACTGACAAGGCCTTCAATAGCCTTGATTTATTGGTTTTCATTTAGAGAAAGAAAATTAGGATTTATTTCAGTCTCTACATAGATGAGTTCTGAATTTTTCACTAATATCAACCAAACACCTCCTAAAGACTCACTTAGCTACTTTAACAAAGGGGCAACATTTCTGAAAATAAATAAATAAAACCTTTCCTTAATTAAGATCACATTCTTTTCTTCTGAATCTTAAAGGAGGTAAAAGCATTTTTTATGACAACTGTTAAAAAGTAAAATAAGAAACACCAGTTAAATAAGCGTAATGCTAAAAGGGCTATAAAAATACAGGGACTTCTTTTTCCCCCAGTACCAACCTGGCAACTGAAGTAATATTTATAAACCTGTGCTCCCTCATTCAGCAATATAAATCTCAAATTTCTTCTACAGTTGGGCATTTTTACTGCTCAAATCCAAATAAATAGATGCCTGTCATTAGTATCAATTGTGCCACTGATTATGACTGGTATTCTTGAAGTGACAGAAAAAGATCTTGCATTTCACATTAAAAGTATTATTGCATACAGTTTCTCATTAAACAAGTTATTTGTCATACAGAGCAATTTAGTTTGTGGCTAAGTCAAAAGAAAGTCTTAATTAAGTTTCAGGAAATAGTTAAAGATATTACATATAAAATTAAACATGAAAAAAGCAAAGGTTTAAGGAGTATCCAACTTTACAAAGGAGGCAGAAAAACTGAAAAACATATCTATACTAAAAATTACAAGTTAAGTTTTAATTTGTCACTGAGAAGAAAAGAAGCTGAATTATGAAATCATTTCCTGTTCCAAAGGGTATCTTAGTCATTTTTGTTCAGATCTCCCAGTGGTTTCTGAATTTCTATAGCTTAAAACTACAGCTCACAAATCCAACATTACGTTCCTTGACTCAGTCTCTTCAGATATGATTACTGCAGGAAAGCAAAAATACATCCAGTCAGCATACATCAGAGTAAGAGAAAGAATGGTTTGAAGTTTTTTTGGTGCAATCCAAGGTTTGACTTTTTGCATTAAGTTTACCAGCCACAGACTCCCTGTGCAAGACCCCATATGATCCCCATAGACCCCATGGACTGCTCCTGCTGCAGAAAGATGAGCAACGACTTCACTTTCTAGCAGGTATTAACCAAACCAAGATGCATTTCCTACCTACATGATCACCTATTCCAAAGCTTCAATCCACTCAAAACTCTTTTGTAAATGCTTTGTAAAGGGTGTTTCCAGATCTTGTATTTTGGCATGGCATATAAATCTATTCTCCTTCCTCTAATCTTTCATAAATGTCAAATGAATGTCTCAGATGGGTTATCAAGGCAGCTTTTAATCTAAAAAATACTGCTACCAGCAGGAATCTTATTCTAAAAACCTGCTTCTTTTAGAGGCAATCTAAAATATTTAAACAAATCAAACATTTGCAGAGAAGAGTCTGGGTGGTTTAGAGGGAAACGTACTTTCTGACAGAAAACTTGCTGCACTGAACATTGCTGTTTGGTGTCATGGGAGTTCATCAAATTAGACACCACTTATAAGTAGCTGCTTTTATACCATTATGCAAGCCCACCATATTAAAAAAAAATATGGCAAAATTTATTGTTCTTCTCCATACTCTATTTAGTTAAGGATTTCTTGTGCACAATTTGTTGCCAATACGATCTGAAGGTTGGAACACCTCACCTATGAGGAAAGGCTGAAAGAGTTGGGGTTGTTCAGCCAGGAGCAGAGAAGGCTCTGGGAAGACCTTACTGTAGCCTTTTGATATATAAAGGGGGCTTAGAAGAAAGATGAGGACAAATTTTTCAGCAGGGCCTGTTTCAACAGGACAAGGGGTAATGGTTTTAAACTGAAAGAGGACAGATTCAGACTAGATACAAGGAAGAAATTTTTTACAATTAGGGTAGTGAAACACCAGCACAGGTTGCCCAGAGAGGTGGTAGATGCCTCATCCCTGGAAACATTCAAGGTCAGGTTGGATGGGGCTCAGAGCTACCTGATCTAGTTGAAGATGTCCCTGCTTACTGCAGGGGATTTGCGCTAGGTGACCTTTAAAGGCCCCTTCCAACCCAAACTGTTCTATGATTCTGTGATTTTAACAGAGGTCTTCCAAAAATCTATTCTCTTGATCAGCTAAGAAAGCCCATGTTGCAGGAGGTTGCACTTTTTTCACAGAAAAGAAGGGACAGATTGTGGAAAGCACAGCTTCAAAGCTTTCAATAAGCTCTCTGTCTGTAGCCTTTTGATATATTAGGATTATCTTTTTGACCCTAATGGGCATAAGATCATGCAGAGTTTACTGCAGAATCAGGCTTTATATGATTTTTTTTTCCCTCTCCATATAAAGACAAAATAAAACCATTTAAAGTTTTATGTAGGCTTCTAAGTAGACAAAGCAATTATTTAGTTGACCAAATTTCATTAAAAGCACATTAGTAATGTTGACATTTATTCTTAAAATTTATAGATTAAAAACATCATCACAGCACTAAGTCCAGTAATCAAAAGCAGTTTTATCAAGCAGCAAAAACTTCCATGGCTAAGAGAACAAAATTTAAAAGCACAGTTAGGAGATTTAACCAACCTCAAAGATTGGTTCACCAAAAAGAAAAAAAGCAGTAGCCAAAAAATGGGTCAGTTCAGCAGAAGCTGGAAGCTTGTGCCAATCAATTTAAAAGGAAGTCCTGGAAATTCCTGTTGCCAGAGAGAGATATCATTTTTTAATTCAGTTTTTTAAAAAACAGAGACAAATTACAAATAATTCAAGATCACCTTATAGTATGATTTTGCATTGCTAGGTTGTAGGTATTTACATAATTACATCAGGCAGTAACTTGCACTGCAATGGAAATTATCATATCAAGAGGGCAATAATGCGGCTGTATTTTGTTGTCATAAAATGTCATTGCACTGGTTTCTTTAAAATAGGATAAGTCAGTGTTCAAGTTACAAATTGCAGCTTCTTTGTTAAGCTTTTGTATCAACAGAAGGCTATCTTAATACACCTGGATCTGACTTGCAGCCTTTAAGCAAACTCTGGAGATTTTTCCTCTGAAAACAGGTTAGAGGATCTACACCAGTAGAAAGATTTAAATATTAAGTATTTCTACTATAGGAATAGATTTAAACAAAAAAAAACCAAAAATAACAGAATTACTTATATCTGCTTACAGGTACCACTGTCAAAAATTAGCTTAAATAGATTATTCGTTATCACTTGCAGGTGTCAAACACCATGACAGCAACTCAGGTACCAATATTTGGGCATTTAATGCCCTAGAACACACAAAGCTAGCACAAAGCTGGCTGGTAGATATAACACTGGTCTGCCACAAAGCACACTTCCTTCTGAAGCGTGATGTGGCAGTCAGGCCGGATACCTGCCATACCTGCCTACTCTTAATCCCAAACATGTATTGAGGATGTGTGCTGCTAAAACTGTTTAAATAAACAAAAGGAGGAATCATTTTTAAAATAAGCAAGTTTCCCCTTATCTTTTGAACTTCCACTACCTAAATAGCAAGTTCTGCATGGCAAATTGGATACATAAGGTGAAAATAACTTTCAGCTTTTCAGGGTCTGATTTGTGAGCTGTGCAAAGCACAAAGCACATGACTGAACTCATTTCATACTAACCCTTCAAAAGAGTTTTCACATTACTCAGTTGTCTAGTCCCTGAACAGAGTAGGATCAGAATCAGATGTGAAGCCATCTTTGTGCTGAATTTCAGATCTCTACGTCTTTTCTGAGCCATGCACCTATCAATTAGTCTAACAGTAAGGACTCACAAAATGCATAAGGGAACAAATAGCAGTTACTTCTTTTTACTTCCAAGAACAATTTTATAGCACAGCCTAACAAGCCAGGGTTGCTAAAGAAGATGACTGTTCCAAAGATTTCCCATTGTATTCTTCTGCTGGAGATATGCAAAGCAGCTAAAACACAGCCAAGAATTAATGCCAATGTTTTTAGGCACACTCCTATATGACAATATTATTTTCTAACAACAAACATACACAGAGGATATAAAGTAATGTAGAGCTTCAAGCATCTTTATCCCTTTTCCTTTTTTATAGATTATTCTTGTTATAGCCATTTCTCCTCCAGTCTTTCAGTATGTAACAGAGTATCTTCTATGTCTTCTAAGAGCAACACTGAATTGAATTAGGAAGAAAACCTGCTGTTATTTGAATCAAAACCAGGAGTAATAAAATTTCATTTGAACTCATTTGCATAAAGAACCTTAAGTACATTTACAATGACATATTAAAGCTCTAAGCATTCAACACAGCACATGCATCACCAAAAACCCCTACAGTCTCAATTTCATGGTTAAATGAACTGTAGGAACCCAAATGTCTCTTTTTGATGGCTTACTTTAATTTACAACTTTCTCTTCCCCCAGAGAGATAAACTGTTATAATCAGTCATTAAGTGGCTACATATGTATCAACATACAGCCCTTATAGTAATAACAAGAAATAAAGTGCCAGACATTGTAAGTAAACACTAATATTTTTGGCTTTGTTACTTAAACAAAACATAAAGAATGCGTATGACTCATCAAGTGTCTTTCTGCCCCACTGCCAAATCTCTGCTTCTGTTTAAATTTCTTCTAAACCACTCTTGGATGTAGCTCAGCTGCTCTCTACTGGCCACTTGCAAATATTGTCCCATCATGAAAGCGATAGCCTTTCACAACACTGAAGTCAAAGCATCAGCAATTAGCTTTATGTCTTATGGCCTACCTTTTCATTTCATAGCCATGTTCTAGATGGAGCTGCCAAAACTGTAGGGCACACATGGATTTTTATAAAAACCTTTTAAATCACTGGTATTGCTCAACAGCAAATTCATTTTTCAAATAGAAACATAAATACTGCACAATGGTATTAAATCCCAGTATTCAAGTAAAGACTCAAGAAATATATAAATTAGTATGGACAATTTCTTTCAAAATCCATCCAAGATCATAATTTATAAAAGGTTCCCTAATACGGTTTCTAGATTCTGCCCTACAACAGAATTGTTCTGAGGACCATGCTGGCACTAGAATTCTCTATAACACATACAAACTGCTGCTTTGCACCCTTGGATACCTCACAAGTTTCCTGTTTGTGTCTGAATGTGCTGCAAAGTATTGGTTTTCTGACGAGGCCCTGGGTGGCTGCCTCACAAATCACTACCCCACCATTCATTAGCTTAAATCAACACACACGCTTCCTGCAGTAGCCCTAATTCTTAAAGATGTGGCTTCAGAACTGCAAAAATATCCTCCTAGAATTGCCTTTTATATTTATTTTTAGCTAAACAAAGTATATGTCTTCTACCAGTTTTCGAACAGGTTTATTTATATGTATGTTAATTTAACAAATACAAGCCCAAAATACAAATTTTCGAGCCTCCCTGAATGTATAACAACTGTCCAGATCAGCTTTGTAACTGAAATTGTTCTATTCCTTGGGAACAGAGAAAGGAAAGCACATCAGTGAAGTAAACTGTGATGCCTGTCCTCTCCAACAGCGTCATGCATTTCTCTACCTGCCCTTTCTGATGTGATTACACAGCACCACATCCACCTGAAGTATTTGCAGATTCATCGTGAGTTTTCTCCTTGGAGGAGGATGAAACCATTTTTGTGAGAGGTATTAAATGCTTCTTATCACAGCACTGTAAGGCACTCACTTGCTATAATGATGAAAAAAGTACAACTTTCTTTTGATGAAATTAGTCACAATGCTCCAGAACAATATGAGAAAGGTAACATACCACACAGAAATCTTCCAATCCTTCAGATTAAACTTTGAAAAGTTGAATTCATACCCATGCTAACTGGCTGTCTGAAGTTACTGCATCAGTTTCAGCAAGTTAAATAGAGCTCCTCAGAAATACGCAGGGCATGCCTTATTTGTTGCCTATTGTTAATGGTTTTAAAATAATTAAGTTTTTTGATTTAAAGGCACAACTGTACTGCAGGTCTGTAAGCAACTCATGCAGAAATACAAACATTTTTTTATTATGTCATAAGAAAGAGGTTTCTGCTTTTATTAACTAACTAGAAGATACCCTAATTTATATATTCACAAATTCATCGTCCCCAAAGGCACTTGAGCTCATCTGGCATAACTTCATACACGCAGTATTTGTAACCTGTTCCTGCAGCATTTCAAAACAAATTTTTAAAAATGTAACATCTTTTTACACATCTATCAAAAATACTTGTAGAACCATAGAACACAATAATGCATGAAGTTCTACCTTTCACACTCATTTTTAGAGACCAAGATTTAGGCGCCTGATAACATTTTTAGAAATGTTGAGAAACCACAAGTTCTGTTGAGCAAAATCGCTTGTCATATGGGACATAAAGGCATTTCATACATAAAGATACCGCATGCTGGGTACATCATGTCCAATACCCTACAGAAACATTACACATCAAAACATACCAGTAAGAGGGGGTTTATGTGAATGCAGATTGCAGGGTATGCTGACAATTAATTTATGTTCTGGAACTGGAAGGACATCTTCAGATTTCCTGTTGTATAAATCAGAACAAGAAAGAAGTGTGAGAATAAATACCACAAGTGTGACGCTGCAGCTCTTTCAGAGCCACATCAGATGGGATGTAACATACAATGTTCATTCATAGTCAAACTTCAGATATGTCTAGGGAAATTTAAATGTTGCTCAGTCACAACATACTAAAGGACATTTATGAAATTACTGAGGCTTTAGACAAAACACGGTTAACAATAGCCATACAAAACCACTGAGAACAAATAAACAACGTAGTCCTCTGTGTTTTCATGTGTAGAAAAACACCAGCATCCCCAAAATGGCATCAGCCTGTGACAAGGACTCATAGTACAAGAGAACTTGTCAGCAAAGAAAGCCCTGTCCACGAGGACTTTGATCTAAGCCGGTTTCTCAACACAGATACAAGGAACAAAAGTTTCCATCCTTTAATCTCACTAAAGTACTCCCTCATCCCAAAGGTTATTTTTAGGTCCAAAATCAGCCAAAAGATGACACCAAGAGAAGGGTTTGGGACGTTATATTGTGTAATGAACAAGTGATATATACAGAGTATGCTAGCAGCCTCAAAAAAGACATTTACCATAAACAGTCTGGCATACCTTAAGGCTTCCTTTAAGTCTCCTTGAACTCTCCCCAATAAAAGAACTTCATAGGGCTTTTTGTGTAAAGAATCCAAAGGCAATACAAATTCTCCAGCTCTAGTAATCTGACACAAAGGAATTAAAAATTGGATATAAAAATCTTCCACTGTGGAATTTTTTGAGACATTCTCTTTGATAAAAAGGAAGATACTGGTGATACCATACCTCTCAAATACAAAAGCACATGGTAATAAATAGACAAATGATAAGAATATAAAGTGTCACAGTGCAAGCTCTCTCAGTCTCCAAGAAAGCAACAAGTCAAACTGAGAACTTACTTTTACCCAGTGCCACTCAGCAAGTGTTTTCACAGACCAATGAGGATAAAGTTCATCTTTAACAAAATGTAAGTGCTTCTGTCTATTAGTCACCCACGTGACTACAAGACAATTTGGAGCAGCTAGTGCTGGTACAGGAATCTGCTTGATTTGCCACGAAGACAAGAAGCTGTATCTATATGCCAATACAGTGAGAAAGGAAGTCAGCATATATCAAATATAAGAATTGCAAAGCAATACAAATGGATAAAGAAATTACACAGTCAAGATGTTTCAAGAATTATTTCCTGACAATATAAACTATAGAAATAGATCAAGACTGACACCCAGTGGCCAAATTTGGTGGATTCCTCTATAAAATCATTAGTGTATGTACTGACATTTTACTGAGCAGAACCTTTACCTATGTATTTCTACTATACTCCCAAATAAAGTATTACAAGATGTGGTCCTGAAGAAGTCTAAAAGACCTCTTAAAAACTATCATATGTAATTCAATACTCTCATCTTTATGCCAGAAGAAAGCTATTTGATGAAAAGTAGCTTTTTAGTCAATGTAATATTATTCACTTTTCATAATAAGCAATCTCTCTTCTGAACGAAGATGACAAGTGAGTCATTTACAAGTGCAAGGGCAACACTAACTTGACTGGCAAGTTAAAAGGTCATAAAAGAGCAATCACTTCTCCAATTATTTGCAGAAGTTATTATTTTTAAATTACCCTTCATGGTAAAACTTCTCTAGGCTATTCAGAAAGGTTCCGCTTATTTTTGAGCTAACTGTACGCTACACTGGTGAACACACTACACTTTCCAGATTCTGTCCTGTTCTACCATTTTTCTCATGCTTTTCTACACTACTAGCAAGTTGCAATTCGTGGAACCTGCACATTGCAGCATCAAAAACATTGACATGCTGCCTACTGGAATTGATAGCCACTGTCTGGGTACCTGGGATTGCTACACAATGCAACAGTGAGAACAACAGTGAGAAACAGGGAACAAGGATAAAAATCAAAATACCTCCTAGACTAGACTACCCAGAGAAAACAAGATTCACAGCCTAGACATGAAATGCTTAACAGAGATTAGCCATCAACAAGATAACTAACAGCAATAATAGCTCTTCCACCTTTTGCCTTTATTATTTAAGGGAGAGAGGGTCTTGCTGGCTTGTAAATAACTACTGTTTTCCTTTGAGCAACTTACATAGTTAAGAAATACACTTGAATTAGTATAACTCTGGGTTTCTAGAGGCTTCTATAGGGCTTTCACAGTAAAACCTACTAAACAGTCCCTGCATCTTCAAATTACATCTTTGTAACAAGATTCAAAAGCTACAGTAGGCATCATTCTAGAAAGTTGTAAGGCTGTATTTCCTGTCTGCCCCTCTTAGATACAAATCTATGGTAATCAAGAGAGCTCCACTGGCATAAGCCTGATGTTACTCAGTGGAGAAGGAAGCACATAAAATTTTAAGGCAATGACTTCATAAACTACAGTACTCAGAAGTTCCTATGGCACTTGAGGACTTTAGCGCTGTGTAATCACTTTCTCTCTTCTACCCATCAGACTGAAACTGAAACTATAGCTTGAATTTGAAAAAAAAAAAAACAAAAAACAAAACCAAAACCACAAGCTTCTAAACTGGACCTCAGTCCCGGAAATACTTACACATTTAACCAACTTTATGCCCACTACAGTAACCCTACTAATTTCAAATTAATATCTGCATGATCTGGGCCTTACAAAACAGTGGACTCCAGGCTTTCCTTTTAAGTCTCGAGGACTAACATCCTGTCACCAGTTCAGTAATTTAAGATCTACTCTTGCAAATATTTTGTACGCAAAGTATCCAAGCCATTTTGGTGAAATCCCTGAGACATGTCACAGATTGAAGGTAGGCACGTGCCAAAACATTTGCTAGCTTCAGCTACAGTCTCACAGTTATATTGGTCTTGGATTGCAAATATTAATTACCCTTTATAAGCTAAGACAACAAAGTTTGTTTAATTTTACAGTAAATTCACCTGTTACTCCTTTTAACGGACTTGTTCTCCCATGGTGGATCAATCACAATTACACCATATTTTTTCTTGTCTGGGAAGTGAAATTAGAAAAAAAAAGTGCCAGTAAATTAGTTTTAAAGTATCAGTTTTAAATCTATTAGTTAAAACCAATAAAGACTTAGCTACCCACACGTAGACAACATTTAAAGAGCCAACTCTGCAGTAAAACCACAACTTTCTTCTGTTCTTGCCAAGTAGGAAGATGAAAGATTGCTAGCATGCTTGTTTTAATCCAGATAACCATGTACATCTGAGATTTTTAGGCTGATTACCTAAGGAAAGGACATTCATGTGATCTGTGTCAGATTGCCCCAAGAAATTTTTAGTATCTTCGGGACTTTCAGAAAAAAACTGATAGCAGAGTGCAAGTCTCAAAGATTAAAATTTCTCCAAATTTCCTAACAGAAGCTTTGTAATAAGGCACCCAGTTGAGTGAAAGCTGCGGCCCTGAAGACAAGATTCCTGCCATTTGATCTTTCAGCAGGCCAATTGGGGCACACAGAGCTCCAAAACAGCCTTAGAAAACTGTTTTGCACTACCGGAGGGCTAGACCCAGTGTGTGAAATGAAAGTTAACGGACAAGAGGAAGAGAACTGAAAGTGTTTTCATGGGAGAAGCTGGGTTTACTCTAGTTGGACGATAGAAAATACAGGACACATTCATGAGAAAACAGGACTCTCCAATTTTATCCTCATGTATTTGCACAAATTTAGAAATATCACTCTGAAAGGCTGCAGCAGCATTTCCTATCTGTGTGATGCTGTATATTAAAATCTGTTCATTGGATCCTTAGTCATCTTGACAGTAACTGCCCTTCTTAAGCAGCAGAAAGTGGTAAAGTCTAACACCTAAACATACTTACAGTTCAGCAGCGGCTGTAAACATGAAATATCAGATAAAAGGAAACTGCTTTTTGGTGGCACCAAATACTTCTGCCCCATTAACACAACTATCTTTGCACAGTCTGAGCTGTTTTCTGTAACATACGAAAGCAGGTCCTGCTCTGGAACAGAGGCTTCATCATCTAGCACACGTACAGCTTGATGGCCACTTTCATTCACAGTTGGAAACTGCTTTGCCATTTCACATAATTCAGCCAACCCACAGACAATGTGTCCTGGAACAACATTCTTCCTGCAACTCAGTTCTGCAGTAGTGGGGTGAAGAAAACCACTTTTGAGTCCTTCTTGGATCAAACGCAAAGTGCCTTCCCAAATGAGCTTCCTGACCTGTATAGTCATAAATAAACGGGGGAAAAAGAAATTATCTTTAAAGTATCTACTTGACCAGAGAATGAGACAGAAATCAAAACACATTCAGTCTGCAGAGTGGGAAAAGGATCCTTGCCAAATACCGATATAATTGACTCAAAAGCTACAAGGACGTGCTAATGAGGCTACCCCAAAGCTTTGGCTGTTGTTTTTTTTAAGTGGCAATAATTAGAAATCTGAGGAAACAGTGAGATTACTGAATAAAACATTTCACAGACAATACAGGCAGATTATTATCGTTCCAAACAAACATAAATTTCAAAGCAGTAAGTTGAAGTAAAAGTTCAAATTCTAATCTAATTTCAAGTTACTGTACCCATAAACATATTTTTACTTGGAATGTACACTGGAATCTAATAAGAAAAAAAAAATAATCAGTATTCTTCCACATTTTAGTACACTGAAAAACAATAGTTTGTGCATTCCGAAAGTAATATGGAAGTACAGTAAGTAAATCATATCAAATTATTAGAATTTGGTTTTGCAACTTAGATTCTAAGTTTTTCTTTCAAATAATCCGCCAGTGAGTTAAGGAAGACAAGATTCTTGGATCTACATACACTCATTCACCTCAGCACCCTCTCTTATGTTTTTACAAAATATTCTTTATTACAATTTTCAAATTAATGGGGTGAAGAAGGATTTTTTTTTTACAATTTCTTTAATAGCACCACCATCTAGATATCTGAAGGGACAGAGTCACTATTTTTAGTATCTAGGTTTAAGATAGTAAAAGTTCATACTGCTTTAACAGAATTAATAAATATATCTTCAGAAATGCTACAAGTTGTAAGCTGAATTAATGCAGATGGCTTTTCTTCTTACAGCCATGTGTTAATTTATAGGCAGACAAAGCCTCTTGACAATTAGGCAATTTAAACAGTAGTTTTAACAAATGGCCGCTGGAGGAATTTTGCCTATTTTGTACCATTCCCTATGTTGACTCAAACTGAAACTTGTAAATGCTTACTTTCACTGGCAGACACAAATTTCAGGGTTTTTTTAAAAAAAAAAATTCTAAAGATATGAAGAAGTGACAAAATAATCTGAAATTACTAGCCAACCTTTAACGCTAAAAATACAGTGAAAAACAACATTCTAATCTATGAATGGTATCAGAGGCTAACTGGAATCACACATTTACAAATCTGTCTTTTTGCATATTCACCAAATATTATTTGAACTTAAACACAAGCCTCCAAGACATCCAACTTCCTCTCTTCATTTCTTCCTTTATTTCTATCGTTAAATGACTTTATTTTAGCTTAAAGGTTTTCATGCTCATAAACCTATGTTTGATGCTGAACTTCAAAGTTCTCTCCTTTAAGGCTGTTCTGCACATGCATGACTTATTCACAACAATAATTATAAGACCTCTACACTGTATCATAGCAAACTGTAGATGTTTACTACAAAATTGTTGCCATGTAGAAGAAGAAAAATTTAGTCATTTAAATATAGTCTAAGAGAAACACAATTAAACAAAAAGTCCAATAAAACTAACACCTTTGTCAGAGGAAAGAAAGCAAGTGCAGGTCCTAATTTAGGTTCAAAACACTATTTAAGAAAGCAGTAAGAATACATCAAACATCATCCACAGATTACACTTCTAGGGCTTACTAGCATGCTTCAATGTAATTCAGTTGTAACTTCACCAGTACATCACTTACATGAGCCTAAACAGAGACTTGGATTCTAGTTCATTCGAGATGCTTTAGTATGGCAATGTAAAATGTTAGAGGGAATAATCCTTTCTCATTAGCAGAAGTGAGGTATCTTGGAGCACTTTTGCTCAGAGAAGCTTTGAATATCAGCACAGTGTCCTAATATACTAAAGAGAAGTTGATTTTCAGAACAGGGTACACTGTTCATTTCAAATCAGTCACCTCCTGCTCAGCAAATGTTCAGCTCATCACTACATGCTACGTTATCCGTAATAGTAAAAGATATCCTGTGAATGCAGCTTCCAGCTCTTGAAAATTTCTCAGCCACAGTTTGATGTCTAGTTTGTTTTGCTCATATCTACATAGAAAATACCTCACACCACTTACTCATTTAAGGACTGAGAGACGACCTTCCCATTATTGGAACAAGCTACAAGAACAGAACTTGTCTGAAACCACGGTTTGTGCTCCGTACACAGTCCACAGTCAGGTATGTTCTTGCAAAATATGCCTTTGTTCAAACTTACCTTGGAATGGTATTCTAAAGCATCCAGTTCACCTTGGTTGAATACACATTTCCTTTTACGTTTCTGCAGAATGAGCAAATGGTGAAAAAAAAAATTATCCTTATTACTCCATGGCTAAAGGGAAAAAAAAAAATCAAACATACCTGAATTACAAATAAACTCCTTAAAAAGCAGAAGAAACTTTCCATCTCTTTTTCTATCACAAGTATAAGTCAAATAAGCAAAAATATTATCTCAAAATACCCAAGATGCTGTAGGCATTCTCAAGGTACACAGGCTTAAAGCTATGTTATGTTACTCACAGCACCGGGATCTGAAGGTCCCTACTGCATGCCACAGTTCATGTTCATGCCTCCTTTTGGCCCCTACTAGAAGGCATTTGTTCATCTGCCAAGTGCATTTTACCAATAACAGGAAAAAAATAAACTAGGTCTTCACAATTACTTTTGTTGGTTTAGACCTGTGACTATTTTTGTTGTTGATCAGGAACAGTATTGAACAATCTACATAC
>VZRW01011518.1:185723-215629 GCA_013398125.1 Aegotheles bennettii | reverse complement strand
CCCTGAAGTTCCAAGGCCTCATTACTGTCTATTTTCCCTCAAATTACTGTCTAGTTTTCCCTAAAATACTTTCAGTTTTGACAGAAGGAACTACAGAGCTATTAGTTGCTATCTTTGAGAAGGATAACCCACCTGGAGGATTGATGGTTTCAGGACACTGGAAAAGAAACCCTGAGTTCCTATCTCAGGCTCAACTCTAACTGCACAAATACTAGAACAAACAATAAACAAAGAAGCTGTTTGCAAGTTCTTGGGGGTTCCTATCTCAGGCTCAACTCTAACTGCACAAATACTAGAACAAACAATAAACAAAGAAGCTGTTTGCAAGTTCTTGGGGAGTGGGAAAAGAAGAAGAATCCTTACCCCCTACCCCTAAAGAGATTGTAAACATGTGATACAGCTGTGTATAATGCACAAATCACGTCAAATTAGTATTGTTATCTTTTCCTGTTACAACAGGGAAATGGTTCATTCTGATAAGGAAGGAGCAATAGGGGTCAGATGAATCAAGATAAACCTTCTGGACAGTAATAAGCAGCATTCTAACATTTTTACACAGGGAAGAGCCACACTTTCTACCTGCAAGCCCACAGCCCAGCCTCACTGCACCCTGCACCCTCCTCCCAACCTTGTACCATCCTCGCATGCAAACGCAGACACTAGTCAAATCCAGATAGCCTCTGCTGCTAGATGGATCATACACACTTTTACACTGTTTCTGCAGCATAATAAAAGTTTGCAGCCAAAACCTGCTATAGCTGCACATCAAATATTTGTATAACACAACTTGTCCCAGCCCCCATGATCCTACCCCATGTGTGGTTTTGTGAGGTCCTGTGTCCAGAGGGACCCACTAAGAGATACTTGATAAACAAACTTGGCTCTTTCTCCAATGTATTGCACTGGTTAAAGAATACAAGAAACAGAAACAGTTGTCATGGAGCTGTACTTCCTCTTAAAATCATTCTTGAGAAAAAAAGTCTGTAATTTTCTGCCAGCTCAGATGCCTGTCCCTTGTTTTCTTGGAAAGCTTGTGACCTCAGTGTGAATTACAAGCCTGATCTTGTCCACTCTGTAATTTATTTTGACTTTAGTAAGACTTTTTCCTTGATATTCTAAGATGCAGGAAATATGGTGTAGAGGAAGTCACTACAAAGAGGGAAGCAAAACTGTTGGAAAACTGTACCCAACATTGTTTATCAGTGGTTCACCATCAAAGTGAACACAGCTTTACTCTTGGTGCTGTGCTGTTAAACATTCATTCTTGATTTGGGTAGCAGAAGAGGGAGATGCTTACAAAATACACAGCTGATTACTTTTGATAGGCTGTAAAAAATTTGGAGGACGGGGTCAGTATTCAAAAGGAACTTGACTGATAAGAGTAATGCTCAAAGAAAAAGAAAAATTATGAGATCTTTTTAGGACACTTCCACTCCTCAGGATCTTTTAAATTCTGTCCTTCAAGCAGGAATACTGAACTGCACAAACACAAATTGAAGAAGTTTCAACTTTGCAGCAGCTCTCC
The DNA here is from genome assembly GCA_013398125.1 of Aegotheles bennettii. Lineage (NCBI taxonomy): Eukaryota > Metazoa > Chordata > Aves > Caprimulgiformes > Aegothelidae > Aegotheles > Aegotheles bennettii. The sequence goes on along the minus strand of VZRW01011518.1, from coordinate 214,104 downwards.
AGAAAAGCCATCTATGAGTCATAACATACATACCTCAACACCAAAATTTCTAAGTCTCATACACATAACACTGGGAATCACTCTTAAGTTAAAGCTCCCACTGAAATCAATAATGAAATATCCACCAGTTTTGGTGGATGATGAACCAAGCATATACAAGGGGTGCCTGAATCTACAGAACTATATTAGGGACGTGGTAAGCACAAGGACTGCCTTCATGACTTACCATCCTCCAGAACTCTTCAGCCTGCTGATTATACAGAAAGTGATCTGAAGTGGAACATGTAAGAAGAGGAAATAACATGAGGGATATTAACCAAACTAATTCAGCTTTGCTGCCGTTTGCAATAATTCACACAGCCAAGTCCACAGCTAGTCACCTCCTCAAGAGAGTTTACAGGAGCACTTAAAGGAGCTTTTGCTATAGACCTTCTTTGTTTAAGTAAATCCATAATGTAGTGATAATTGGTATTTACATATAACATATGTATGTGGCTACAATTTATCTTTTGTATATATCATCACATTAAGGAAAAAAATATAAGCAAAACCAAATTGACTACCATGAGTAACTAAAGATCAATAAGAATTCTTAAAAGTGAACTATTAGTAGTTTTAAAACAGCCAGACTGATAATTTTAAATTGCTAATAATCAGGAAGACATCAGTGGGAACTCTAAAGCTTTCTTTCACTTTTCAAATAATGCTTTAAAACAATTTAATATTTAACTACTTTAGTGATTTAAACCATAACATCAGAAACAGTCCAGTTATATTTCAAGAGTTGAAAAATGAATCAGAAAACTAAATGCTGCCTTTAAATAAGATGCTTTTTTAAAAGTAGGATTTTTTAATCAGCAAAGGTATTCTGAAGTTCTAAAAAGTTATGTAAGTATGACTCGATTCCATTAAAACAGACTCAGGATCACATTATGGCTTTAATCTGAAGAATTACTGAAATCAAATCATCAGGCTATTTGAGTTGCATGACAATTTAAAAGTTAAAGTAAGCATCTTTCATAGTAACTATGTCACAAAAAACAGTAACATTTGGCTTTTCAGAAGTCATTCTCCCCTACAATAAAGACACTAGTACTGCAGCTTCGGCTGAGGTTACATTCATATGACTGAGGTCAAATGTTTTGCTGTTTTAAACTACTTAATTTTAAGGAGAATAAAAAAAGAAAATTACTATTGATCCCACTTTTAATACAATTCAAGTTTAAAATAAAGCACTTGCTAAAATTTTTTTAAAAATCAAAATAAAGCTCTTAAGCACAATTTTAAATGCTCTCTGAAACAGCTCCATACTGAATCTTAACCTCAGCTTATTTCTAAATAAATTAAAAGATAAAGCTCCAAAGACTAACCTAACTTTCTGCAAGTGAGAAGTTCCACTGCAAAAAGTACCCCCTTATAGCTTTGGTCTAGACAAAAAAGTAAGTAAATACATTTTAAGTCTGTATAATCAATGGCCATATTTTGGTCTTGATGACAGACCACAAATCATTTGGGTAAACAAGGTTACAGTGAAGTGGATAGGGATCCACACAGAACTGCTAAAAGGACATAAGAGGAACATTGCTTTTCTGTTTGGACTTAAAGCCCCTTGAGGCAGGGTTCTGCTCTTGCTGCTACAAGATATAGAGCAACAAAAGATGAATCACATTGAAAGGCCTAGATAATACCTAACAATGTTAACACAGTTGCAATAATGCAACAATTATTGCTAAGTGAGCAATAATGCATAAAACAAAATTGCACACAAATCACATTTTTTAAGAAGTCACTAACTTGCATAGGTTTTTCAACCATGCCAGACATGATGTGGTGGGAAGAATATACACAAACAGAAACCTTCAACAGTAAAAAGCTTTAAGATTTGCCAGGCCACAGTGTTTACACATTCAAGTTATTTTCCTTTCAAGCTGCATACTCCAATATCTAAGCAACAGGTATTTTCCTTTCTATTCACTGCACTCATATAAACCTGACTCAGTAAGTTTTGATTAAGCAGAAGAGAAAGCTTTGTTAGTAAGAAAACAAATTTGAGTCAACTAAAATGTGTGATCAGTATCACCTGTTTGTGGACATTTGCTTGGCATAGGTACTTAATTTTTAAAGTCCTTCCTGATATTATTGTTTTTATTTTGGAATAGCTGGAAATTTGTTACATAACTAATGATACGGTATTACTGAGATTGTAGCAGCAGTCAGGTCTCAAAGACTTAGGCTTTTAAAAATACTTTTTTTAAAGTAATGTAGAGATATCAACAATTTTTAAGAACATAAAATGCAGTTGGATCTGTCAGCTATCTACCAAAAAAAAATAATCTGTATCAAAAAGAATAGTGATCAAAATCACAAAAATAAGTGTATGGACAAAAATTTGATAAAATATATTAATTAAAAGTGGCCTCACAAAACACTAAGTCTAAACAAAAGATTGCATTAGACATAGCATGGTAAGCTCATACAGCTCCATTGCATCCCAGTGTACCCACTTCTTAGGATGTCATCTAGATTTTTCTGTTTGGATTACTATTTGAAGATGCAATATAACAAACCACAAAGACTGCAAATCAAAATAACTAATTTTCAGTGAGAGGTGGAAAACAGCTTGACTGCCTATATTCATAAAGTAGAGAGGAAAACAAAGACACATGGTAAGAGGTTTCAGGAGGGAATGAAATCTGGCACAAAAGAGAAGAGTGAAGGAACACAGTTTCATAGCAAAATAGTATTTTGGACTACTACACCTCCAGCTGAGGAAGAAGGAACTTCCATCTCAGCAGCCATTTGCAAATAGGAAAATCTTGGTTGTCCTCCAAAGCTCTCTAGATGGTAGTGGTGAAGAACTTAAGTAGACAAGAGCATGGAGAGGCTCTGTAGTATCTACAACTCCTTATCTTTTTTGGAATGCAAAGGTCTCAGAAACGTTCATAAATCCCCAAGCTACTCATTGACTCAACTATCTCTGATAGCTGAAGTGAAGAAACCATACAGCTGGAGTTTTCTGAAAGCAGGTATTTAAGCTAGTGGATGCCTGGGGTGTCTGAAAGTCCCGCTCTCAGATGTACACTAAGGCAAGATAGTGTTTCGGCCTATCTTGATTAAGAAAAGTCGATGCAGTTTTATCATAGTGAGATCCAAGCACAGCAGACCCAAGTAGCAGAATCCTAAAGAAACAAAGAAAAAAACTCCAAATCCCCACAGACCCCAACAAAAAATGGATTCAAGTCATGAACAAAAAATGCCAATATTTTTAAAACTGCCTTCAATAGAAACAATATAGGAAATAAACCTGACCTTTATTAATACAAAAAGGAAAATTTTATAACAAGTTAAAAAAAGCCAAACATACACATGCATTCCACTTAACTTTAGGCACTAAGTAATCTCAGGTTTCCCAATTCCTTAGTCAGTGCAGTGCAAAGAGATCTTTCAGGAGCTAACTTAGAACTTGGCATGGGTTAAATTATACTCTGAGGCTGCTCCCTCTTCCTCTCTCATGGCAACTTTGGGTGACTAAGTTTCTAATACAGCACTCAGCTAAATGCCTGTAGATGCTGGATTGTGTTCAAAACACAACTGACTTAACAAACACACTGAAATCCTCAGATAGTAATAACTATTCCTTTTCTGAGAATCTTGCAAATCCCCCATTTTCCAAAGGTGCGCCTGCACTTCTTTAGACTGAAAAAGAAGCTGACATCACTCACTTAAAGTTACTCTATACTGCCTTTTAAAACTAACAGATACTAAAAAGAAATCAAACAGCTTATTACATTTTCACATATCCCTATGTAATTGTCTAATAATATTAATGTACTTCAACCTTTAACTGACTCTTAAAAGTCACGGCAAAGGAATTTTTTGGCAGTATTTTTAAATTTTCATATGATCTTGAAATTCACACTTTAGTCCCACTAAAAAAAACTATTTATGCACACACTAGGACTAATTAAAAACCTACTAAAACCATTGCTAGGTCTTTCCCTAACTTCAGAAACTCTGAAACAAATCTTGAACCTCATCATCACTACCAAGAGCGAGTTCATGATCTGCATGTATAGGGTCATTAGCTCAAGAAAATTCAATTACAGAAGTACAGATAGTACAGAAATACAGATCCTCAAAGTGAGGATACATATCTCAGAAGTACAACAGGTAGCAGAAAAGGGTTGAAATTACCAGTTTGCAGTTTATGTATCCAACACTACATACATAAGAGACCAGAAGTATACTTCCACATGCTGCACGCATTAATGTGTTTTTTTTTTGAACTAGAATTCCAAGTGTATACAGCAGCTGTTATTCAAAGCCTGAATATTCAAAGTAGGCCTTCAAATCAGTAGTGAGACACCTTAATTAAGAAAGCCTGGCATTGTCTTCACTGTACCTACATTGCATGATACATTTATTCATGGCATCTATTTCCAAACAAAAACGTGAAGGTAGTTTGCAACAATGCATGCTAACAGCAAATCGGTTAACTAGCGCATTAACACTGAAGTAGCTGTTGCAACACAGGACTACGCACAGACAAAATCCTTCCAATAAACTTAATGCAGGCTTTCCCAGAGATCCATTCTGCCCCGGCTACATGCCTAAAAATACCACATTAGTTATCTTAAACAGGGGTTCAAGCACAGATGTCTTCTGACAAATTCAAGATTAACTGCTTTCTAGCCCTCCCTTCCCACTATGATCCTTAACCAAACAGCTGGTTCCTGAAAATTACAGAAGCAAAAGAAGAATTGTTTCTGTGGGTCTTCACTTTCTGTAGCAATTAATATGGCTTTATATATCCACATAGATAAACTCACGCACTGAACAATGTAGAATCTGTTTTGGGGTTTGTGGTTTTTTTTCCCCTAAACAAAAAGAGAATTACAGCAACCCTCACTACTATAACCATGACTTCTCCTCCAAAGACTAGCTTCTTAGGTACTTCAAGTCCCTGACTGGTGCCCACTGCTTCCCGAACAGGGAATTAGTCTGACCTGGCCTGCCCTCTGTACATGACAACACTTCAGCTGCATTCACAGACTGGGAAGGCGACTCCATGGCTGAAAAGAATATTTTCTTGAGCAGAAGTGTTTTACTTGAAGTGTTACAGGTTTTCCAAGCAGAGCCTCCTAGAGAGGGAATGAAAGAAGTGAAGACAAATGCCCACAGGAGAACTTCCATGCCACAGCTCTTGTGGCCTGAAATTTCAAAGCAGCTCTAATTTACTCAGCAGGCTGCTCCACAGCACTTGTGTTACAGGGGCTTAAGGCTGACCATCACCCTGCACCCACCTACACTTTCTCTATGCTTCTCAGAAGACAAAAAAAACCCAAAAGTCCATTTTAATAGGTGTTTTCTGAGCTATAATAGGTCTGTGCATCTGATGCACACTGAAGATGCATCTAACATACTTTCATCACACACCACACAAAACATCACTCAATCAGGCTACATTTACCTGGACAAAATAAGCTGGAGTTGTGTGTTCTAACTGTGATTGGTACCCTCAGCTATGATGTTCCACCATACTTAACTGTGCTTGTTTGAAGAAGTAGTGTGTCCTAGCACCCATTGCACATGTACAGTTATTTGGGACTCATGAAGGAGGGCTGCCAAGGGGAAACTCCCCAGAATGCTGATTACAATGGCACACACTGAAGGCATTTCACTCAGCCTGACAAGCTTGAGTTTTGTGCAAGGTGTAACAGGTGCTTCCATCTAAAAAATACAATTAGTGGAGGGGGTCAGTGATCACTTTTTATCTATGGTTTAGTGTCCTGAATACTTGTCCAGGAAATGGAGATCCATTATTCCAGCACAGTTCCTACCAGAAGTTCAGAACAACCCAGCAAATCTTACCAGGTGTCCAAGGGTCACCTAGTCCCAGTGCCTAGAGGTTAAGTGTGGATATCCTTAGCGTGGTCATGCTGGCTCACAGGATCCGGCACTTAGCAGCTTGTTGCTCTTTTTCCCCTTTTGGCACCACTGAAAGATCAGACCCTTGATCTTTTACCCGAAAGTATAACCAAGAGTACAGGCTTGAGATTTGTACTGTAGATGCAAACTACATATTTTGTTTCTTTCTATGTGTGGGTCTGCATGTAAGTCTGCAGACTGGGACAAAAATATGGGTGGCATTCTGTTTTCACAGTGGTGCAAGCCCAGAGTAACTACCGACAATACATTTATTTCACATATATAACTGAGTAAATTAAAGAACATAAGCCAAAATAACTCTTAGATTTATAGATTTAACTTCTTTAGTTTATTGTTTTTAAACTCCTTAACGAATCAGAACAGTCATATAATTTTGATACTCAAAGTGTATTCCAGGTTGTTTAGCATGCTTAGTTCAGGGAAAGTGGTGCATTTATATTTAGTTACAAAATAAATTATCTTTGCTGCCTAAATGCACTGCTTGAAAGTTTAATTTTTTTCCTTTTACCAACATCAGCAAATCTTATTTTCATCATCAAACAAAGCTTTTACTGTTTTACTTAAAACTCCTGGAGGCAATCACAATTCAAACTTTCACATATGCTTCTATACAAAACACAGCAATGAAAAAAATCTCTAAAAAATGTAATACTTCTTCCAAAGCCACAAAGGTCATTTGGACTGAGGTGCCCAAAATTACTGACTAGATTTAGCTCACTAGAATGATTCCTTTTGCACATAGCTATAGGTTCCTCCCTCCTGTCCTCTTTTTCAGATACTCTAGCTATAAATAAGCGCAAGCTTGGGCTGCATGAATTGTTCTCACAGCCTGCTCCCTGTCATAATGTTTATGGAAAGAGCACAGCTCTTCTCTCTTTGCTTAACTAGAAACGGGTATGCCATGATTGTACCTGCTGTGGTTTACTGATGTATGATGGATGAATGCTCGCTCACATAAAAGCAGCATGTGTGATTGTAAGAGGACAAGTAAGGACATGAAGGACACATACAGCACACAATCTCCATTCACATGTTGAGGTAGTTACAGAGCCATTACAATGAAGAGAGACACCCATATGTTACTCACTGATGAGCATGTCTTGGGATGATGTCATGTTTGGATATGTCACTTGAATAAAACAGACTGCTATCATCAGCTGATTTGACAGGAAATAACTACATTTTGGTCTTTATGATTATACCTCATTAATTCTCCATGTTCTCTTACATCATGCACTAATCAGATCAGCTCACCTCAAAATGAAAAGAGGATTTGAAAAGCAGACAGTCAAAGACAAAAAGAGCAACCCACAATGCCAAACTGTTTCTGTATAAGTGCTGTAAAAAAAACGTAAGATTATGAATGGCAACACTCAAATAACTACACACTATTTCTTACAAAACAAGAACTGGCTGAAATATAAAGAAACAATCAAATAACAAGTTTAAAATAAAGAAAAGGGGGAGGGGAGAGGGAGAAGACTTCCACCTCCCCACCAAGACTCAATTGTATGGTGCAACTCAAACTCATTGCTGCAGAAGACTGTGGAGGCAAGAGCTATAAACAGCCATAACAAGGGAATTCTGCAAGCTTGGGGAGGGTGAGTATATAACTGGGTAACGAGCTCGGTGGGCTAGAGTTACCCTGGCTCAGCGCAAATCTTCTGCCTGTCAGAAGCCAAAGGATAAAACTGGAAAAAACCATCTCCACTTCAAATGCAGTCCTTCGGTATTCACAACACCCTGAGATGAAATACTAACCCAGGTGGACTTCAGCGTGGTATTTCTAACGCTTTTTTGCACTTGCAGGCAGACTGAAGAGGATTTTGGCATGCCATACTGTACATGCCTGTGCAAAGGTATGCTGCTTGGATGGTCAGGTGCCCCAAAAGAACATCATCTACTCCTGTATGCAATGGCTATTTTCATCTATGTATCTCAGCACTGAATCAAACATGTTAGAAACATAAAGGTAGAATACATGCTAAAGTCACCATTTCCCTTGACAGTTTATTCCAAAGATTAGTCACTCTCACAATTCAGAAGGAAAAAAAAAGTCTCCAACTTCAGTTTTTAATTTCTGCTTTGTCTTTTGCCATGTTACATTTTCTCGTTTCCAAAGATTTTTACATGATTTTCCCAATCAACTTTTGACCTGCAACTCCTTAAGACTCTTACTAGAAGTTGTTTTTCTCTCTCTCTTTTTATTATGCTTCCCTTTCCCCCAACCCAGCTTTTCAGTGCAGGTTCATCTGTAGACATCAAAGTTGGAGACAGTAGCCCAGTAGCTGTCTTACTAGTGGCCACATGCAGAAGAGGGGAGGAGGGCACATTGTTGCTGCAACTCACTTTTTTCCGTTCTACATGTGTGAAGTTCTTAAGATCATTTCTCAGTGACAACACTCTAATGAAGAATCACATAGAAATGTATTTACATTAATGTAAATTAATGCTCTTAAATCTTTTTTCTAGTACTACTTCCCATTATTTAGTCTTCTGTCTATATTACAATACAATCAATTGTAAATACTAGAAGGCAAACCACAGTTTTGTTTCAAGTATTGTAAGTTTGAAGTGTCATTATTTTGCTTTGCTGGACTCATGACTTCTCACATTTGGGACTGCCAGCATTTTACTACAGCAGGGTGAAAAAAGTTTTTGTATGTGATAAAGCAGATAACAGTGACACAGGAAGTACTTCTGTAACAGTAATATGTTTGTTTATTGCTCTCCTTATCTTTATAGGTTGTCATTTTATAGGCCATATAAAACACTTGCAATATATTCAAACTAGCATGGTATGACAGCTGAACTATTCTTCAAGTTAAAGTTTCCAGGCTTTCAAGACAACATTTTCTCTAACACTTTGTTTCTGCCATTGCTCATTGCCAATCATAAGTATGAGGCCTGACAGAGTCAGGATCATCACGCTGAAAAATCAAGCCACTCCACTGGATTTGAAGTAAGGGTTTTAATTGATTTATTTCCACTTTCCTTTCTAATGAAGTTAAACAGTCTTTTGCCTCAAAAACATGAATGGGGAATACAGGGAGTTGTATTCACTGTTCCTGATTTGTCATATTTTCTATGAAACTATCACTTGGCCATGTTGGGCCAGAGAACTGCATTTCAAGTAGAAATCACCTGGGTTGCTTTTTTTTTGTAATCATGGTCTACTAAAAGCATCTTTTTTCTATTTAAAGCAGTTATGTTACACTTCACAGTTTGAGGCAAATATGAGAATAGAATAAGGTAACTCTGAAACACTTCTGACTCAGATGAAATGAGTAACTGTGAGTCAGATGACTCAGGTCTCGCTCCTCCACTCAGAATAAAACATTTATTAAAGAAGGATGAAGATGAAGCAAGCAGGTAAAAGCAGGAGTGAAAGAGACCCCAACTTTGGCTTCTGAGTTAGCAGAGCATAGGTAATTGATTCATTGACACTGCCACAAAGATCTCCAAGTATATCCAAAGGTGCATTTGTGAACAGTCACACTTAGTTGTGGAACAAACTACAGAACAAGTTATAATCATACATACACTTTAGTCTGTGCAGATCAGGAAACAAAGACCTAGAAAACTACTTACAGGTATCAAATTAATAAAAGGAATGTTATTAAGTTAATTACTTCTGTCTCACACATATTTTTATCAACTTTTATACTATGAAGTGATATACAATGCAATACAATATTTTAAGCAAGAGAAGCCACAGTTAGCTCAACTCAGCCTCGTATTCATCCACATCAGATAGAGTGGACACTGTGATTTGAATGCGTGGTGACTCAGGCAGCTAACAGTTAGAAAAGCTTCTCTAAATGAAGACACAGAATTTTGGCTTGGAAATGTTTCTTCTAAATAAAAACAGTTCTCCTGATGATGCACATTTGCTGCACTCTACTTGATTTCAATAGTATACTTACATATGCATATACAGACTTAAAACCTTGACATCTATAAAATAGAAATAAACATAGGAAGTTAATATCCTGGAGTCATACACCTAGATTTGATATTTTGATCAAGACTCTAACAAGTATAATAACCAGGTTCTAAAAAACAGCTTATCACTCTGCACTTAGAGTCTCTCCTCCACATTTATCAGAGTTAGTAGGAAACTATTGTGTAAAAACAGGCAGTTAACAAAAAAAAAAAAAAAAAAGAAACAAATACTTATTTTTAAGACCCTATTTCCATTTTAAATTTGTTTTCCCCATGATTCTGTATTTTCTAAATTGTAACTGACCTATTGGAAACCAAACCAGAAAATTAGAAGAGAATATTTCATGGAAAAAGACTGAGTAATTGTACTTCAGCTATAGCAGAATTGTTAGCTGACAGTTTTAAGTATGCATTAAATACCTTGAAAATAACAATACTTTTTTTAAAAAAAGGATCTAGGTGTATATAGAGAGCCACATTTTGTATGTGTGCATGTGTGTGTGTATCTATACATATAAGGGTGGAAACAGCATCACTATATTCTATAGTTAGACCTAAATTACGCAACAGCATCTGGATGCAGAACAATACATTAAAATAAAACTATATGACCTCAGGAAATTCCATACTAAAATTATCCCTCCTGTATAATTCTACTCTATTAGCACTGAATGGGAATCAAGACAACAGCTGGTGTTAGGTATCAGATGCATCAATCTAATACATAGTTTATTTTTTACAAAAAAAACCCTAAATACACTTTAGACTGTCTCAGCATAGGGTATGTTACATAATGTTCCTATTAACTTTAGTTTCTGGCTACATGTTGCTGGAGTTGTAGGAATAATTGAACAGCAGTTTCCATCTCTTTCCTCCTGCTGCTGCTTTTCTTTACCACCTTCTCCTTCAGCCACTCGCTATTTATAACTCACCACCAACTGACAAGATTTAAACATTAAGCAAGGCTCCAGTACTTCAGCAACCTTTCAAGCTTGGTCTGAAGACAAAAGTTGCATATCCTTAAGAAAAATCCCTCAGCAATTTCAACAAAGAGGATATGGAAAACACCAAATGCAACTGCAAAGAGCTGCTGTAGTTGCAAGAGATAAATGTGCACACACACACTTATTTCATTTAATGCCTCACTCATCAGTACACTTGCTTAAAAGTGGTAACTTTTAAATCTTGAAATTTCTGAAGAAACCTTGAAACTGTGGCTGATGAGGTCGTGTCATATATCCCTCGTAGGTGCCTGTCTGTCTTTTAGTTATAACAGAAGTCCAGACAGTGTGACTCAGTTGCTTAACCTTTAAGCAGATAAAGTGAGATAAAGCCAACCAATAATCACAGATGTTTTACAAAGAATTACTGCCTCCTTGAAGGCGTTTTGTGCTCTAGGGCTATTTTTCCATAGGACATTGTGAAGTGAAAAGAAAATAGGCCCTCTCAGCTGAGTTAACAGTACCACTGGGATGTGGTTATTGATCAACAAACATCCTAGACTACCATCAAAAAAACACCTACCTCTACTCACTTTACTCCCAGCTGCTCATTCCTACCCTCCCACAAGTCCTTCTCGCCTGTACAAACACAAGCTTAAGTGAAGAGAAGAGGTAAATCAAACAGAAAAAGTGGTCCAATCGAGGAGTCCTTATCCTGCACACCTTCCCCCCACACAAGCTGTCATTCAGCCTGCATTCCCAACTCAGTTCCCCATGCAGATCCCTATGTACTTCTGCTGACACTCTGGAGGGACAGTGCAGGAGACAACTAAGCAAGTGTGTGACAGGAAGGTTGTTTGGGCTAGTGGCACCAAACTATATAGGTTTAAGCAGTTAACTTCAGCTGGAGCTACTCCACTTTTCCCACTCAGAAGGCCTAGTTGTTTATTCAAAGGTTTTGACAGACTTTAACACGAAGCTTGATTTTTCCACTGGGGAACTGTCCTCATGCCCATTTCTTGTCCACATTAAAAGAGTAAGTCTCCTCAATGAAGATTTGTAGCATCTTATATTAACAGGGAAGTATGATCTGGAGTGATAGAGAAGAGAATGAAAAAATGGAGGGTGCCTCGGGGGCATATTTTATCATCTCCAGCAAAATTTGCCCAACCAATAAGCATTACAGCTTATGAATTCACAGAATCACAGAATCCTAGGGGTTGGAAGGGACCTCGAAAGATCATCTAGTCCAACCCCCCTGCCAGAGCAGGGTCACCTAGAGTACATCACACAGGAACGCATCCAAAGGAATCAAAGACCTCTAACAGCGTGGTGCAGCTTCATTGTCATTTATTCACCTAAGAAAGGGCAATCAAACGTTAGGATGATGGGTATGGAGAAGAGAAGGGAGATATCAAATCATTTCACAGTTTGATGAAGAGGAGAAAGAAACAGTAGAGAAAGCAGCAAGGAACTAGAGATAGATTTAGAACACAGGAGCTGCTCAAGAACACACGTGAAAGACAGAAGCCTAAAAGCACAGCCTGCTGCCCCCCTCAGCTATTTTAGTATTTGCACAATGCTGCCTTAAATGGGCAAAAAACACCCAAAGGTCTTAAAACATGGGCTTCCATCTCTTCAGCTAAATGAGTTTCCTTATGAATTCACAGCTCTCAAATTAGGTTCAGCATGGCGAGCACATGCAGTAAGAGAGGTGGAAGCACTTAGGCAGGAGCTACTTGCCACCTCCCAATACCAAGCCCTATTGAGTCAGGCAGAGGAACAGGTTAAATAAGGAGGATGGAGCTGGCTGCAACATGGGGTGACGGTGAGAAGCAGGTAAGGGAAAAAGGCAGCACTTCCACTCTTTGGGCAACTGATCACACAGGCCCCCGCCCACAAAACTGTCCTCTGGACTCAGATGATACAGCTGTGGCATTTTTGTTGATCTTATCAATGTCACTTAATATCAGGCAACTCCAAAAAGCATTAGAATAACATCACAAAAAAGGCAGGTTTTAATTCTAGCACCGTGTAACTTCTGAACACTTGATTTTTACTGAAGTAGCAAACTGTACTTTGTAGTATATATTCATATATTACATACATTTACAGTTGCAATGCCTGTCAAGATCTATTTTGGCTCTAGGCTAGAGTATTATTTATGTGGAATGATAGCATGATTATAAATCTTCATATCACAGTAAAAGAAAGGTTTCCAGACACTGAACTCATGTCACTGAAAGACCAAGTACAAAGTAGAAGGTAAACAATATTTCTTGATATGTCCTTCCATTTACTTCCAGATATTGTAATCTCTTGCACATGTAAAAAATGGGTATTTTGCTATTAAATAAGGAGCTCTATTTTACTTAAAAAAAGCAAAGTTGGTTTGCTTAATAAGACCTACATAAACACCCTCAGTACTTTAAAAGATTAAATTAAAAAGGCACATTCTTATTGGAATAAACCGTACACATTGGCAGTCAGAGTTCATAAGGATGTATTTGTTAGGAGTTAACATACCCACAAAAGAATTCCTGCAACAGGTATGTGACTATTCCTAATTCATTTCACTACACAGTAAAGCAAGATCAGTCTCTAGAAGTGATTTACCTAAAATGTTTTACTTAACGTTTAAAAGTACTCATAAGTAAACTGTTGCACAGTCACCATAATCCATCATAACTCCGTGCTGCTACCAACAGGAGTACCCTTGTTTTACCTCCCCCCATACCAGCATTTCCAACACTAGTGGAGGGAAGGGTAAGAACTAGGGGAACAGAGACAGGCTTTTGGCTGGAGCAACCCTGCTATCAAATTTACACTGCGAGTATAACTTCATTTCCCATAGGCCAGATGCAATGCAGTAACTTGTTACTCATGTGCACCACCTTCTTCAACTACTATGGCTGGACCCAGAAAGGTATGACCAATTACACCTTTAGATCAGTGTTTCTTACAGCAGCGTAATTATACTAGAAAATTAATTTACTGCACAACTATTAAGTAAAACCATTGCAATTTCTGTAACAAAAAGATTAAAAAAATCCAACAAACAAACCAACCGTTATTTGTCCTTCCAGGTACAGCTCTGCCAGAGTTTGGAATGAAATAAAGAAAATGCCATCAAAGAGGGTGGCAGAAATTTCTCACACTACTGTGATCATCACTGAGTAAAGCCAGAGAGCTTGTGGGGTTTTCTTGTTTTCTTTCAAGTTTTTAGAAGACTTTGAATCCAATATTGAGGTCCAGCTAAAGCATTTCCTTTTCAGAGTACCAGGACACTGGTTGCAAAATAGTTCATATTTTATGAAAAGACATTGGAAAATAATTGGTAAGCAGTGGATAAGAGTAGTTCTGCCTGAAATTCAGCCACTTTAAGGGTTACCAAAATGAATGTTTATTAATTCCATTTTTATTTCTACATTACTACTCAGTGAAATGTTGAAAACATACCTATCAGTCCAAGTTTTATAAGGTAAGCAACTCCACATCTTAGTAAGACTTTGCATTTACTTTAAATTGCTCAACACTGCACTAACTCATTAAGTGAAAGGGAAATTCCCATTCTAATGAAACCAGTTAGCTAATGAACACACCCTGCTCTGGCTCAGAATAAGCTTTCTTCTTAATAGCTTCCTCACTAGGCAGTTGAAAAGTTAAATATACACAGTGATTGTAAGAATGTAAGTCTTCACAAGAGCATTTGTTAAACAGTATGTAAAGTTAGGTGCTGTATGACAATGCATGTAACAGGGATTTTAAGGAATTCGTTGTTCATGTTATTTATGGAAGGGAAGAGAATAAAATCAAAGCTATATTGTTTCACAGTTATAATAAAGAATATGCAGAATAATAGCAGAATTCAGTAGGTTAGCACAAACATGGAACAATTATTTAGAAGAAAACCTGATGCTTATACACAAAAACTTCAGTTTTACTCAATATATCCCTTGTTACATACTATCTAGAAGATAAATATTTAAATGTATATGCCTCAGTGGGACCCCTAGCAAGATGCACAAATTCCTCAGCTAGAGCAGCACATGGTACTTCTCTAGTGAGGCAGAGGGAAGATATCCTAACACCACAAAGAAGAAGGAACAATGAATGCAAGGATAAAGAAGGAAAAAAAACCACAAAAACAACCAACCAAACCCTAGGTGACTTAATTTTCTTCAGAAGAAGACAGAATTTCTAAGGGGGTAATGCTGGATGTCTGCTAAAGCTCACATTATACAACACTTAACTAAAGAATTTCCCTTAATTCCCTTACCTTCCCCCTCCTGGAAGAAGAAAAGCAAATTAAGGGAACTTTGTGACCCAACTGTTTAGGACTCAACTTCACCACCTTCTTATAAATATTCCTGCAACTCTTCCCATACCTTTCTATGGAGTAGGGCATCAAGAGCAGGATTACTTGGCACTGCGCTTGTGTTCACCAAATGTTATTTGGAATTTCCTACAAACAAACCCATAATAAGGGTTCCAGGTACCATAAGCATCTCAAAAGAGCTACAGATTTTGATTCTGACCTGAAGGGAAAGTACTGCCCAAAGCTGGCAAAACCTCAGGGAGACAGCAACTGAAGAGATACCATGCATGTAATAAATGTCTGAAGATGAAAATAAAATCAGCCTGCTAACGAAGGGGGTGGGGGAAATCTGACATTGGACTTGGTCTCTCTGACTGGCCGAAATATAAAAACCATATTTGTATTTGATTGAAGTATAGTATGAAAGAATTAAATAACACATTTATGTTTCTCCTTTAGTTTGGTCTTGGAAAATTTCAGAACATATATCCCAGATACCAAAACAAAGAGCAAGTTTTATTTTCTAAGTGCTGAAAATAGCTTTTGTGCCCGTGTAACACACAAGATTCAAAGAAGAGGGAAGTAGAGAATATTAACTGTAAAATAAGCCTTTACAGATATTGAAGGTCATCAAAATCAAAGCAGCTCCACTGCACTCAAACTGGCACCATATGAAGTAGTTCAGGATCTACTAACAGCTGCCAGTGTCTTCAGTGCGAAACAGGACAAATCCATGGACAAGATGTCCATAAGGAGATACTGAAGGGAAGAGGCAGGGAAATGTCTTCTAATATCCCTGGTCCAACAGCTGTGGATGTTAGGAGGGTATGAGGGGAGTAAACTGTAGGAAGTGTCTGAGCCCAAATGTTCTCCTCAAACAGAACAGCATGCGCTGCTGAGACTGACAGAGGTCATTAGTGTGCCCCAGTGGGGTATTTTTTATATTCTTATGCTTTAGGTTAGTCTTGACACGTATCTAAAAATTTGCAAGTGTGGGTAGGTTCCTGATAAATTTGCTTAGTCATACGCATCTAGTTAGTACACATAATCAAGCAGTCACAAATCTTGCCAGACAGTGACATCTTATCCTTGACAGGTATAAACAACCTTTGCAAGATTGCTGGTGTATTTCACAGAGTACTTTGATAGCACATCTCATGTCTTAAAAAATCATTAAGGACATTAAATATACAGCTCATGGTTTATAACACAGAAGCTAGCTAGTTCCATTAAATCTCTCACTGTGTACATGTGGCAGGCAGAAAAACACATTCAAAGCATAATGAACACATAGGTTAAATAATCATACATCATCTTGGAACAGGCCCCTAAGAACAGCTTTTATGTGAATTTTAGGGAAGTAATAATAACTATGAAATGCCTTCCCCCATCCAGTTCTTCAGCGTAAATATGGGTATACCTTTAAAAGAGGCATTTCAAACATACTCACATCTGACATGTTACAAAATACTCTCCAATCAAGACACACTTTTAAAATAAATATATAAGTGGAATTGTTAGGAAAGAGAACAAAACATCATTGTGTCCCTACACACATTCGTGGTGTCCCACCTCTGGAATTCTGTGTGCACTCCTGGCTCTCCCCTCTCCTTGATCTGCAGTCTTAAAGAGAATTAAGAAAGGTATGAAGTTGAATGATCAAAGGTAAGGAACACCTTCGATCAAAAAAAAAAAAAGTTTACATAAGTGAGGGATCTTCAGCCTGAAAAGAACAACGAAGAGGGGGACTCAGTAAACCTACAAGTGGCAAGGACAGAA
The DNA here is from genome assembly GCA_013398125.1 of Aegotheles bennettii. Classification (NCBI taxonomy): domain Eukaryota; kingdom Metazoa; phylum Chordata; class Aves; order Caprimulgiformes; family Aegothelidae; genus Aegotheles; species Aegotheles bennettii. The sequence goes on along the minus strand of VZRW01011518.1, from coordinate 197,172 downwards.
TTGTTCCCTGCCTTGTCCAGGACAAGGACTGAGGAAGTTTCATACACAATTAACAGGTGTCAGGCTGATGACCAGCAAAAGGAATGGTTCTTTCAGTTTCAGGGCTTGTTTGTTTTTTTAAAATTTACTATTTATATATCTTAAACAGAACATCCACTCAAAGCCAAACTTCTTGATACAGAAAGGTAATTATGTCAAAAGCTTCTCTGGGCTCAGTGAACACTTGGGTAACACATAGAAGAAAAGTCAACTGAAAGCTATTTAATAAAAGAGAACAAAATAATACCCCCACACCCCTCTCATCATTTCAGGCAAGGAAGTCCACAAGCTGCCCTGCTGCCAACAGTCTATAAGTACGTAGTGACACTTCCCATTTCTTCGCTCAGAAAGAGGTTGTCAAGTAGGTTCTGTAATTTGGCAGGGCCTTGGATGGTAAGGGCATAAATAAAAAGAGAAGTCCAGTCAAAAAACTAAGAGGTACTGGAAGAGCCAGAAGAGTGGCTGTAGCCAGATGCATGTTGCCATGGTTGCCCTTCCAATACGAAAAACATGGTGAGCCTGGGAACCCTGTAAACATCTGATGCCTGCAGTTGGATTTTCTAACTGAAGTCCCCAGATGGCCAAGGAATGAACATCAGGTACATGTTTGCACACCAAGGTTTCAGGGCTTCTCCTGAATATGGTCTGTTGGATGCAAAGGTGAAGAAACAAAGCAAGCAGAGTACAAATCTCCCAAGCTGTTTCTAAGGGATGGTTTGGAGACAAATCAGCTGGATGTTGCACAAGTCCCCCACAGGCGACTCAAGCAGGGCAGCTCACAGGACAGAAAATAAAAAAGAAATTTTAGGGATTATGACTCAGTGTGCATTCTCTTCTTGCAGGAAGAGACATGCCAAAAGGCATCCTTTACCTGGAAGGAACTGGGGAGAAGTGGGTTTGAGGGGGAAGGTGTGACAGATTGTTCCTCATCATGTGCTGTGCATGCAGTTTCCAGAATCACTATCCAAGTCATTCTCTGCCACATCAGTGGGATACACTGTGCATGTTTAATGGCTGTGCAGCAGGGCTCTTCCACATGATGGCCCATGTTGAATACTGTTGAAAATGATATATAGGGCTAACTTGGCATTTTGTCTGACCAGGTACAGCCATTCTTCTACTCTTATGCGACTTCAATACTCAAAATAAATACCATAAGCCAACTTAATCATGGAGTAAAGCAGCAATTTACAGGTTCAAGGGAAAAATACAGATCACCTATCTGTCATAAAAGATGAGGATTTGAAAACTTAATTAATTTTCTGAAACCATTAGCTAAGTTATTCAAAGAGTTTCATTACTACAAAGAGCCTTTTTATGCTATTAATCCAGATTAGCAATGACTGTTCAGTTTAGTTTGCCCATTTCTTTAGCTCTACCAGATTGCAATAGAACAGCCTAATTCTTCCTTCCTTTGAAGCACAGTCCTGCCTTCTGAAAATCCTTCACTGCTAATGCCCTTACTTCCTGCCCCAAGACCATGGTTCAATGTGCCTTTACTGTCTTATCAGCCTGTGTGCAGATATTTCGGAAAGGAAACTACTCAAAACTCCTCTACAGCTCTTTACTCCTTTAATTTGTTTTTAGTGATTTGATCACCAGCTGGCCCAGCTACCTGGAGAAAAAAAGAAGCAGCATACTCATTAATCTTAAAGATTCTCATAATTTTCACAGTTGCTGATCTGACAGAAATAGGCAGGTCTTCTTGAGTAAGAAAAATAAAAGCATTTTTTCATGCATCACTTTGCACACCTGTTAGTTGTACAGGCTGCACTTACTCTGACTTCACTCTGAAGAGGAGCCCAAACCTTTCCTACCTGTGCCTTCAAAAAAAGTACATTCTCAGGGTGCACCTGGGAACACAAGACAGAAGGCACAAACTCAGCATTCCTAACACTCCAGCAAGTGAGCAAGGAGACCCCCAGAGAATCTGATTTTGAGCCTAACCTCTTGGCTTCTGCTGCCTGGCAGTTTAGGTGAAACCTCCACGAAAGGCCATGAAACTGGAGCATAGGAGGTTTTATGTGTATATCAGGAAAAACTTTTTCACTGTGCGAGTGACAGAGCACTGGAACAGGCTGCCCAGAGAGGTTGTGGAGTCTCCTTCACTGGAGACATTCAAAACCCGCCTGGATGCGTTCCTGTGTGATGTACTGTAGGTGAACCTGCTCCGGCAGGGGGGTTGGACTAGATGATCCTTCGAGGTCCCTTCCAACCCTAGAATTCTGTGAAACTTTACAAAGGAGACAGGCCAATGCAGTCATAGTCACGTCAGCGGAATATTTAGCAGCTGTTGATGTTCTCCTGAAAGCTGGGTGGCCTGCACAACAAGGTTCTTGGTATTTTTAAATGAACCATTTCACTCTTCTCTATTCAGCCAGAAACATACCTAACTGGAAAGACAAAATAATTGTCCATCTCTACCTTTCATCCTGGAAAAAACACATCATCTGTGTTTGCTGAATCTACTGTAATTCAACAGTGCAAGCCTGCTGATTATTGATAAGACTGTCTTGTTTCCCCCAAATCACAGAATATTTCAATGTTAATGATATAAAGGAAATAAAATTTTAAAAGTCCTTACAGCAAATACTGAAGTTTTAACATAAGCATCTTGACATACATGAATAAAATGAAACTACACAAATGGTCATGGTTGTACCACAACAGCACAGCATCTGTTATGCAAGATTTGCTAGGGAGCAGATGGGGTGAAGAGGAAGTCATAGGTTCTATTTTAATTTGGAAACATCTGTCCCTAGGCAAGGGACAAACATCAATAAGGCGCTCTCTCACAAATTTATTTCTTGGCTTCCTTAGACAGTAAATTACACTGCTAACCTAACCATAAGTAGCAAGTCTATAAACATGATACATACAGTCTTCTCAAAAGTCTTGTACTGCTACATTTACAGGCAATGTATGTTTCTGTCAAGTGTATCCACAGCCAGTTACAAATACATGTAACTGGAATGATTGAAGCTTTGAAATTTTCCCTTACTGCATTATTTCTAAGAAATAGCAGGAGTGGGGTTCTCTAAGTAATAATGAGTGTCAAACTAGCAGTGATTTTATCCTCAGCAGTATACCAAATAATGAATGATCCTTTTAGAGGTGCAAAATACAAACACTTTCTTTGACTTCCAGTGAAACCTACTTTCATGGTACCCTCCTAGTCTCCAAGTCACAGCAGTCAAAAAACTTGCAGAAGTCACAATATTTTGCAGTTATTAGTCAAGAAGAATGACAGGTCAAGACTGCAGTGAATTCTAAGAACTACAAAGGCAACATTTTCAAAGAAAATAGATTTTTAAAGAAAAAAAAAGTCTCAAAATGACATCAAAGACCTGTGGCAAGAAATTTTCTTCTTTCTTTTTCTTCTTCTCCTTTTCTTCTTAAGGAACAAAAAAACCAAAAGCTGCTCAAGCAAGTTTTTCCTTACAGTTTTCTTCACTTCTCAGGCTTTCCTTATGTTTTAAACTCTTCAGAATTTTTTTCTTTCTCCATGTTAAGTTTCCTTAATACGCATATAGCACAAAATGAGACCACCTACATGGACAGTTCCTGGAGCTCAATTTTGTTTGAGTACTTTCAAGTGCAGGTAAATGTGAATCCAAGTCCACAGATCCCAGTCTTGGTACTTATGAGCTCCATGAACAGGAGAACGGGTTTGCAACAGTGTCCATTTGGGCTCGCTCTGGGTCACAAGGCACTCAGAGAAGGGAACTCGTGCATGCTACCCTCACACTGCTTCCTTAGCAAGAATCCCGTAAGATCAGGAATCCAGTTGGCAAAGCAGGAATGCAGATCCCACCAACTGCAGACAGCACACTTCAAACAACAACTACCAGCTTTTCTTCACGTGATTGTGTATATAGATCCCATACTTGCAGGATAATGAGCACTGGCCACTATTTGGAAAGGGGTGAACAGCTCTTACTTGAATTATAATACAGCCCTGCTAAAACTAACGTTTGACCTGAAAGTAATAAATACCTCCACTTCTAAAACTGCTGCTCTCTGTCTCTAATGAGACTGTTCATTGAGCAGACTGCAGAGGTTACTTACCAGTTGTATTTCTCTTGGACAATTTGAAACAAAAACATCCATGAAACAAACAAATAAACAAAACCCCAAAATTTTGACTGTCTACACAAAGATGAGTAAGTAATCAGCAGCTAATGTGTGAAGCTTCACTTGGCCAGTTTTTCTCTTGGCTCTAAATACTGTGACTGACACAGCAAGTACATTCTTGACAGCTGGAGCAGTCCACCACAAATACATTTAGTCTGCTGAATTCTGCAGTCGAAGAAAGTTGAAGGACAGCTAGAGTAGTTTTGCTTCTTCTGAATGAGCTCTAATAGAATAGAAAAAACTATTTCACTTGGAAAGGATCTACAATGATAATTTAAGTTCAACTGCCTGACCACTTCAGGGCTGACTAAAAGTTAAAGCACGTTATTAAGGGCACTGACAGGCTTGGGGCATCGAGCACCCTACTGGGAAGCCTGTTCCACTGTTTGACCACCCTTCGGTAAAGAAATGCTTCCTAATGTCCAGTCTAAACCTCCCCTAGAGCAGCTGTGAACCATTCCTATGCGTCCTATCACTGGGTACCAAGGAGAAGAGAACAGCACCTTCCTCTCCACCTCCCCTCCTCAGGAAGCCATAAAGAGCAATGAGGTCACCCCCCAGCCACCTTTTTCTGCAAACTAGACAAGCCCAAAGTCCTCAGCCACTCCTCACAGGATACACCTTCCAGCCCTGTCACCAGCTTTGTTGCCCTCCTCCGGACACATTCAAGGACCTTCACATCCTTCTTGAATTGTGGTGCCCAGTACTGCACACAGAACTTAAGGTGAGGCCACACCAATTCTAAATACAGTGGGATAGTAGGATATCTATTATTTCTGACAATCTTTACAAGTCCCGGAAATTTTCACACATGCATGTGGAGGGACCTGGAGGGCTGCTATGCATCTCCTTTGGGGGAAAAAAAAAAAGTAAAATAGCCAAATGTTATGTCTGTTCTCAGAAGCAATCCCTTCTGCTGAATTCCTCTCTTCTCTATCTCTCTCAACAGAACACAATTCTTGGATAAGGAAAGTCAAAGAATTAAACCATTTAATCATGTAAAGGATTTTGTTCTGGGCAATACCCAATTCCTGAAATTACTTATTTCACAATGCTGCCATAAGCAGATAGAAGTAACACCAAGGATGCCACACCTGTGACACCAGAAACATTCATGTCTCCTACTCTTCAGCAGCCTTCTGGCATCTTCCAAGAATTGTTCAATTCTTTTCCACTATTTTCCCTTGTCCAGGATAACAAGTCCTGCTCTGTTCAATGAGAAACAGGGTGTGAAACACCTTCAACAGCTTTTAAGCTGCATCCTTGAAGTCAGGTTATTTGAAAACTGTCAGCGAGTAGGTGAAGCCATTACGTGAACAGTATGGAGTACTAGTACTACAGGGTTCAAGGTGATGGCAGTATTAGACAATTAATGCCATTAAATTTTCCAGACATTTTTCATTGAAGTTAACCATAACTGGGATCCCAAAAATTTCCTGCAGAAGATGTATTGCCTTAGTAACCAGAGGGCAACAAAGCTGGTGACAGGGATGGAAGGAAATTTCTTATGAAGAGCGGCTAAGGACTCCAGGAATATAACATATTCACCCTAAAACAGAATTCACCCAGACCCAGCAAAGACTACATATAGCCAAACTACTCCAAGTACTACTATTTTTTTTTTCTTTTAGTTGTTAAAAGGTGTTTTTCCTGTGTTAAAAAGTGTTTTCTCTTCCTCCCCCAAATAACACCATTTCTCTTGGTTACTTTGCTAGATAGGAGCATCTTATCAAAGCATTCATTCAACTTCACTGGCCATTGCAGTTTCTAAATGTATGTAAGCAGTTAATAGCCATCTTAAGTCAGGAAACGTCAAAAGAAAAAACAAATTACTAAAGAGCTAGAGGGACTGATTTACAACTATTACAATGGAAGAGTAGAAGAACAAATGACTTACAGTTTAGCTGTTTCCTAACTAAAGTCTGAAATGCAACAAAGAGGGGAAAAATACAGTAACACAAACATTAAGTCACCAGAAAAACTTCTGGTAACAGATAAACACAAAACAAGAAGTTGACAAATTCATATATAAAAGGAATTCAACAAACAATCCCCCGTGGTCCCCCTAAGCTATCAATGTTTTAAATTAAAATTCTGTTGCAATTTATGCAGCCATTAGAATCAGCCATTAGAATTAGTGCCTTTGAAGCAGATACACATATACACAGAGGGGAACTTGGTATTACTTATCACTCAGGTTGGAAGCAAGGAGGAATTAGGGGAAAAAAGGGGTACTGAATGTTTAAAATAGATAGTGAAAACATTCATGCCTACCCTACTCACTAAACAAAATCCAATACCTTGCCAAACAAAACTCTTAGGAAGCAACTCAGACTTTGAAACAGTTTACATCTTTCAAATAACAAGCAAGGGCTTGGAATTTCATTTTTTATTTCAATTTTTATTATATTTTTGACATTAAACAAGGATATTAATGACAATGACATTAAACAAGGAACTTGATAGGATACCAGTCTGGCTTCAGTTGGGTTCTCTTTATTCCAAGCATTTTGTTTTAATGAATCACTGACCACATTCAAAAAAGCAGCAGCTAAGCATGAGGTTCTAGACAGACTTCCTATCCTGGATGCAGGGTATCAACAGAAGAGGATTATTACCATCACCCTCAGCTACAACAACATGAAGGACAAATCCTGGTTTGTTTTTACTACAATAAGCAGACATACACCCTTGAAGAACATGCAAGAGTTTAAACACACACTGAACCTAAGTGAGCATAAAAATAACATTTTTGATGGGATGTTTCTGTAAGTCCCCAAACACTGCAGCTAGTTAAAAAAATCCACAAAGCTTTTCTAGAAGCTCAGAAGTACAGTTATTTGTCAGCAGAAATCCCATGAAGCCCCTCAGAGACACACAAATGTGCTTACACAAGATACCCAGGAATGCACCTACCTACACCCAGAACTTGAAAGTACCATGAGCTCTAGAGTTCAGTATTTTACTCCACTAGAACAAAAGACTAGGCCAAGGTTTAATAGTTATGTTTGAAAAAGTGTTGCTTAGTCTTCATAATAGGTCCTAGTATATTACTCACGTTCATCCCATCTTATGTGATACAAGTTTTGCTTCTAAAAAGAGATGGCATCTTTCTGTGTGTGCATGTGTCTGAAAAAAGAGAGTGGCTACACACACATGGAAAGGAAAGTTGTAGCAGACAAAACAGCAACAGCAGAAAAAATAACATTCTCCCTACCCGCTCAATTTAGCACTGCTTGGGGAAGAGTGAGGCTTATGTTTGTTTTCAGAGTGGAAATCCTAGTCTCATCTCTCACCAGTGCAAGCAGCATCAGAACACACAATAAGGCACACTTCATAAACAGAGGTGGCCATAAAACTGATGGGTTTGAGGTTACACTGTCGAGGTACAGTGACAAGAGGAAAGCCCAGAAACTGAAACCCTGCTTTTCCTCCCAGTCAACTAGCAGCATTTTATGATCAGGTCAGATTTAAAATAATTTTAAATTAATGATAATAATAAAAAGGTAACTCTCCAAGCATCCAAGGCAGCATCCAAGATAAATGGAGCTCAAATAAGCGCACCTATTTTCATTGCAAAAAGCAAACCACAGAATCACACCACAAGGACTGTTCTGTACTTCAGTGCTCTCTGTGTGAAGGGATGCACTTGGGAACATGCAAATACTTTTTCACTAGTTATTCCCATTCTAACACAAAGCTAAGAATCCTTGGATAAAAACAGTTTTAAAGCTCTTACAACCACATGGGACAATTGGCCAGTATTGCTTTTGTGTAGTCACACAATCCTGAAGGTCTGATTATGCAACAAAACGAAGATGCAGCTAGGGCAAACCCTCCCAGCTGTGCAGGGAACCCCCTACTGTTGCCCTACTACCATTAATACAGTCTGGGTACATGCTACTGTCACACCTTCATTTCCATAACCTAAGAAGTTTAATTCATGCCCAGAATGCCGGCGTAATCCCTCCAGTTAATTTTGAAACTTTCAGCAAACAAATAATAAAGAATTATTTTATTTATTTTAAATACTTTGCCCTCCCAGGATAGCCAATGTATACCCACCATGTCCCCAATACAAAACTACCTAGAGAAAAAGAGCCAAAGACTAAATGAATTATAATGAGTTATTAAAATATTCATAGACAGTACAAGAAGCTGAAGTGTCAAGTCACAAGTGTCACACAACTGCTCACCCTCTCCTTGCTGCAGCTGCTCTGAGCACCCCTGCTGGGTGGCAGGGCAGAGAGGCAGTGGATCCCTGCCAAAATGCAGGAACCCTGGGGGCAGGAGGGCTGATTCCCCCACTCCCATCTTGAGCTGAGAGAGAACTGAAATACCAAGTTGCCTTCCCCAGCAGGCCACCCAGACGGAGGAAAGGAGCTGCAGCTGCCTGGCCCCCTGCCCTGCCAGGGAGAAGCGGGGTTTGGGTGCCAGGGGGTCACCTCAGCAGGAAAAACCCCCTGTGCTACAGGAAATCCAAAAGAGGTGATTTAGGGGCAGGATTCATTCCTATCCCACTGAACAGACAATTCAGCTGAAAAGTATTAATCTAGGCCCTGTAAGCTTGTTAAATAATGAACTTTACCCTTAGGCTGAAAAAAAAAGGGGGGGGAGGCAGCATTGCACAAGCTTATCAGTGCCCACTCGCCTGCAGAACATGCCCGTGCAAGATCTGTGTATGAAGAACTACTACTATTTATATCTGTCATGCTTCCAAATTGCTGCAGATCTCTAGGACAAGATTAATGTATAACACTTACCCGCATAAAAACACAATTCCTTTATTTTCTGCCCAGCTTTTCCTCCTTATGTTGGAGGACTCTCAATTTCATCCACACTTTCAAAAATGTTTCTAAAGCCAAAGTTCTTAAAGTAGGAGTAAAGAGAAATAAATATATTGTGTAAAGAGTTGACCCAAAAGGCTGTAGGACCTGCACTTAGGCATCAGTTTAATATACAGAAGTATGGCATACAGATGGAAAGTAAAAACAGAGGAAGCGTAACATCTATGAACACAAACTGAAGCGATGACGCATTTTTCACTGAAGAAAGTTCAAGCAGATGACATTTTACTGACAATATAATCACATTTTCCTTGAAACAATTACTTACAGTTTACTTATTTAATCCCTTCACAACTACTTCAGACATTCATCTCAACATTCTCTCACCACAGAAACAAATATGCACAGTACTCACTCAAACAGTTCCAGCAAAAGCAATACACTCACAACTAAAGACTTCCAACATGACTAAGTCTTCTTGCATCCAGAGTCATTCTCTCTCTCTCTCTACTACTCACCAGTAGTCGACCACAAAAACATTTTTCTGTTAACATAATCGCTTAACACATGCTATCCCGCTCACTTCCTAGTCTCTCGACCTTTCTTCCTTTGGTTTGCTGACAGTTCCCCTTTTTCCAGGGAGCACTTGCACTCCTACACAATACAGTATAGTGGCAGCTCCCAAAGACACTGAGGTTTCTTCCAGAAACAGAGTGACTGTCCACAACACATGCAGGGGGACATACAGAATCACTTAGGAGAATATCCTCATTACCAGCTGTTCTACCTCAGCAGTTTAAGCATACAAAATATGCACCATACTCCCTTGGGGATTCTTTCTACCTTTTCAGCCTAAGCTGTTCCGAGGCTTTACAACTCAAACGCTAGTTTCACCCAGCAAATAACTGACAGTCTGGAAAGAGTTGAGGCATTTTCACCCTTCACTAAGTGCTGCATTTTTTTAATAAATATTCTAAGTGCTAAGAATGACCAGCTGAATTGATTTTGTGTTCCCATTTTTAAATACATAAGTTTGAAAAATACTTGACAAACATTTAAGCAATATGATCACTGATAGTGTATTAGCATTCAGAACACTGCAATATAACCATTCAGCTGTAATTTAACTATTTTAAGAGAGGGTACAGTATACTCAGTAACCTCTTCCATTCAGAATACTATTTGAAAAGCATGAATTCAGTGAACATTATGTGGCCTACAACAGTTTGAATACCTGAAATGAGTAGAGCTAATGTACACTATCACAACTTGACTTTCTATGTAGTTACAGCAAAATCTCCCAAACTTCTAATCAGTAGAACAAACAAAAAAAACCCCAAAACCAGAATATCAGCTTAATTTTTAATCCACACACTTCCTTCCCCATCCTGAAACTAATAATGCATGGTCTGGGTCGTGATGGCTTTCAATAAGTATGTCAGAAATCTTCAAAACAATGAGACGAGGGTAAGAGCTGTTGCAAGCTCAGACATCAAAGGGCTTCCTAATAACGCCACATGCTTATACAACCACATACTCGGCATCGGGTTGATGCATCAGCATACCGGGAACTGCAAAACCGCAAGTACCAAAGGTACTCGAACTCCACGTTACGAAACTTACTATGCAAGCAAAAAGTAGCACAGAATTGTAAGTATTTGTGACTGGAATCTGAGAATTTAAGCCCAGCCTTCACCGTTCGCCTGGGCAGAACGAAAATTCTCAGACTCGAGTGTCACCTTACACCTCCTGTCAGCCCTGTCACGCAGCGGCAACTCCTCCGAAGTGTCAATAATTCCAGGAGACTTTTCAACAAACAGAAGGTCTCGGGTTGTTGCCGGCGTCCCCCCGCGCCCCGTCCCTGCGCACGGCTGCTCCCCCAGCGCTCCCAGCCCTCCCTGCCGCGCTCCGCGGCTCTGCCCGCCCCAGGCCCCGCAGCTTCGCCCGTACCGAGCCTGCCCCGGCTACACCGNCGGTGCAAACGGCGGGGCCGCGGCCGGGACCGCTGCCCGCCGGGCAGCCCCAGCACGGCGGCGGGAGCAGAGCCCTCGGGCCGCCTCTGCCGATCAGGTGTTCAGCGTTTCTTTGCAAACACAGCCGTTCCCCGTGTGACCTTCCCTCCACCGACCCTGAAACCCCAGACAATTATTTTTTCTCCTTAAATCCTTCCTCCACTTCTAAAGAATCCCCACCCTTAACAAGGCTTCTCCCAAATGCTCTCTCTCCTCGGTGGGATTTCCAAGCGCTCCGTTCAAACGGACCCGGAGCCACACGCCCAGAGGAGCGCGCTGGCACTGCAGCGGGGGCACGGGCTTACCTTCGCCTCCCCCGCCTCGGGCTCCTCCTCGTAGTACCCCTGGCCGGACTCGTAGGCGGCGGCGGCGGCCGGGTGCCGGGGTCCCAGGAGCAGGGCGCCGGCAGCGAGGCAGCACCCCAGGGAGAGCACCTCCAGCAAGTGCATCGTGCCGGGCCGGCGGGGCGGGCGCACA